>NNCF01128876.1:0-15150 GCA_002313205.1 Laupala kohalensis | reverse complement strand
ATCGTTTAGTAAAGAAACATTTTCTTCGCGGTTTTCAGAAGTTGACGTGTAATTGTTAATAATATTCCACATGGCTTTCATCCGGTTGTTCGATTTTAGTATATGCCTGTCGTTTTCCATTACTTTAGCTGCATAGACTACTTTTCGAAGAATAGTCTTATATTTACGAAAATAATTATGGAATTCGGGTGGTTGGTTATAGCGTTTTGAAAGATAATATAAACGGCTTTTTTTAAAGAAATCCTTATCCCTTGGGTGATCCAACTATTGTATTTCTTTGTGTTAATGAACTTGCGTTTTATGGGAAAACTAGAGTTGTAATGTTTTAGGAATATTGAGATAAATACATTGAATTTGTCGACGGTGTTTTGGCAATTGTAAACATTTTTCCATGTTTTTTCACGAAAATGATTTATAAATATGAATTGATTTGTGTTATTTATCTCTCTTGAAAAATTGTAAAGGATTTTAAGTGGTTTTCGTTTACCTTTAATAGTCAATACTTGAGCAAGGTGATCGCTGTATCCGGCGATAAACACTTCAGAGAAATACGAGATTCCATTGTTGACTATAATTTGATCTAGCAATGTTTGAGATGAGCCGGAGAGGCGAGTGGGGTCGTTTATGGTAGTAATAAGGTTGAAGGGGTCGATAATATGTCAAGATCTGATTGAGGTGGTCTATAAATACACAAAACAACAATACCGTTGTCGGTCAGATTAACTGCAGAAAATTCGAAAACACTATCTACGCAGAAGTTCTCGTAGCCTGGCAGTGGAGAAGATAAAATATCATTACGAACGTAGATACACGTACCTCCGTGGGGATTTTTGCCTTTAAAATTTTGCCGACAGTAAGAACTTGCTAAATAATAATTAGAAATAGCAGTATCGTTGATGTTGTTAGTTGAAAGCCAATGCTCTGTGAGGCATAGCAAATCGAATCGATTTTCGTGTACCAGAATTTCAATGTCTGTCAATTTGTTTGAAAGGGATTGGACATTATGATGAAATATAATTATTTTATTTTCGTAAAGAGTTTGTGACTCACAAGAAATGGAATCGACGTTAGATTGTGGAGAGGAATTTGAAATTGGTACAGCATCTAGTTCCGGATCAAGCCCGCACACTGCACCTGAACGCGATTGTCAACTTCGAGTACCACACCGTACTCCTGAGCGCAAGTTGTAACTGTGTATGGGGGCGGCAGGAAGAATAGATGAGGACGTGCGAGATGAGGGAGCAGTAGGTGAAAGAACGGGGAAAGGAGAAGAAATGGGTGTCGAGATAGGAAGAGGAGATGGTGTTGAGGTAGGAGCATAACGAAGGGACTAATTTGATTTTCACGAAATAGGTCCTACTTTCGTCTCAAATTTCAGTACAAACTTTACTCACCCTTTTAGTAATAATTATGAACTTGATGTTTGGAGAAAGCATATATTTATTCAAAAAGAAGGTGAAGGGAATTGTGAAGGTGAGAAAAAAGAAGGTAATGATGTTATATTGAATGAAAACGGTAGAAGGGACCGGGAATCGAACTCGGTACCTTCAACTTAACGGGCTGGTGTTCTAACTACTACTATTGCTAACCACTGCAAGCATACAGTTGAAAGATATGATACATGAAGTTAGGAGGCAAAGTTGATAGGGTAGTAGTTAACACGCCAGTGCGTAAAGCTGGAGGTCTTCGATCCCCGATCCCGTCTTCCATTTTCAATCAATTTAACATCATTACCTGACAAAGGTAGGCAAAACCGGGTGTACGTACCATAAGTGTTTGAGCATGTACACAGAAATGTATAAGATTTACATTTTTAATTAGACGAATTTTGTAATTGGTTGCGTGGAGACTTGCAGGCATCATGGATTGTATGATTACTATCGCTGATTTTTTCTATTAATATACAGACATGTTTAGTATTCGCTCATCAAAACGATACGAGACTCTCGGACGGTTAAGATTAGTTCAGATTTTTTACGGTTGGTTTCTTTGGGGTTATGCCTCACGTTTGTCTCACTATGTTCTCTAGAATCTTGACAATGTTCACCTCTCCATGAACACTTCAGGAATACACAAGAATGATAAGAATTTTGAGAATAGTTACATCGAATTTAAAATGTAGTCTATTTCTTTTAATACCGAGCTCTGTTCTTTAGAAAGCAGAGAAATTTCCCAAATTAGTACTTTGGTTATTGGTCCACTAAGTAGCAAACAATGTTGTTCTCTGGGACCACAATTAGTTTGTCGCCCAAAGCCATCGACCCAGACTCCTGCAGGTCTCAGGCGGTTTAGCAATGTAACTCGGGAACTAATTTATGCAAAGGCTCTAAAACCTTTGGAGACCAAGAGAGAAATTGATCTACAATGCTGAGCAGTTCTTCTTGAGTGCTTCCTTAGTGAAATAGATATGAAAGTTACATTTCAATTTGTACGATTCCAAAAAGTATACGTATAATATAAGCATACTACTGATTACTTCAATATTGTTTATAAGGGAGAGTGCCACAATCGTTCAATAATGAATTGTGTTTTCTTTGTATTTAGGCTTATATAACTGATTCAAATGAGGTGAAGGTAATTCCGAAAAAACGATTTCCTCAAGAGAAACTGAATTTTACTGGCAAGATTTGTATTTTGTGTGTGTATTTTTATAATGATATTTCTTTTTCTTGCTTTGGTTATCCAGAATATTATTAATATTTACATATAAAAAATAGAAAATTTGAGAAATATCCAGTGAATTAACAATATTAATTTTGTAATTCATTTAATATTATCCTTGAAACATTGTTGGAAAAACAGATCTCTATCTAGTTTTTCTTTTCATACACATATATAAGAGATATTTGTGAGATTCTTTCAGAACATAATTGCACCACCGTAATTCTGCAATGCTATTTTGATGTTTTGTAGCATTAAGATTTTGAAGCATTTTATTTTTTAATTTCCTTTTATGTTATTACATTATAAAATGAAATTACCACAGAGAGAACTGCGCATAAAAGAGTACAAGGTTCTGAAAACCTTTATTTCTCATATGACAATAACACTTTTCGAATATGATAAAAGTACATTGACTATAATCCTCAACTCTGAAAACGTGATTGACAACTCTATTTGCGTATTGACAACGGAAAATTATGTCATGACAACTATTTGGGTAGTTAGCAATTGAATTTTATTTTCGGTTGAGTTCATTTTTGCATTTAGACCGTTCCTCCCAGTACAGTAAAACCTCTTTAGTACGGAATTCTATAACATAAAAATGTTCCATAATCCAGTATCTTTAACAACGAATGCAGATTTTTTTAAAACTTCTGTTTTTAATAAACTTTTATGTCACGTCCTCGCCGTTTGTCGTAATTCATGACTTTAACTTCCATAGTCTATGAGTAAATGAATTAACGATTGTAACAGATGTGGTAACTTGATGTTAGCTTTCGATGTATAGTAGGCTATACAAGTTATTTGTTTTTAATTCAAATAATTAACATATGTAATGCATAGATAAAGACAAAAATATATCTACCGATCATTCAATGCTGGATCCAGTTTTTAGAAGAAGAAAAACCTCTACAGTACGGAAAATTTTTCTAATCCGCAACGCCTCAAATCCAGAACGTGCCGAATTTAGCACGTTTTACTGCATGTCGTCATTACTATACTTTCAACAACACTTTTAATTATGATGTAAACTGAGTCTGTAAAACGTTTCTCACGTTTAGCTGTATGATAAAAGAGAGAGAGAGAGAGAGAGCAATGAGGGTGAGGTGGCGAAAAGGGAGAGACAGCAAGATCTCTCGACATATCAATCAGACCCCTTTGATCTTCTCCAGTGAATACAGATCTCAGTTCCAAGAGGAAGATCAGAGGGTTCTCATCAATGACGCTCGTTTGTGAAGTGTTCCTGCATTATGTAGAGCAAATGCCTTTAACGATGGCCTCAGAGAAGAATGCTATTACATTACTTTGTTATTGTGTGTCTAACTTTCCATTTTGAGGTAGGGAAGTCTGAGTTTCTGACTCCAGTTTTTAAATATGAATTCTCGAATTCGTCTTTCTCATAACATTGCCATCTTAAAGAGTATCATTAATATATTCTCAAGATACGTTTATTTTAATATAACGGAGAAAACCTTGTTCTTCTAACTATTCAATTTTTTTTTTTAATTTGTTTGTTACAAACAAAACAATTTATGTGTGACATTTTTTGGTTTACAACAATTTTTTGGTATCTTCTCTGTTACGGAAAGAATATATTAACGAAAACTGAAGAAGCACAACAAAAGGCATTATGTACGATTTATTAATTACACTTTCCATTTAGTAATTACACTTTCCATTTACAATTACACTTTCGTGAAACATCTTTTTTATTAATATTGTTTGTTTACAAATATTTTATGAATTGCATCTTCAACAAATGGGTATTTTATTTAGTATTTTGCTCTACATCGGTTGATATTGTTCAAGAGAGAGTTGAGTTGACACGATGTTGTGGTACATTCTACAGGATGGTTCAGAATTCCTATTACACAGTTATAGGTGTTGTAGAGGGGACTCAGAACACCAATATTTGGTAATAAACCCATGTCCGAAAATGCGCCGTTTGAAAAATAAATGACTCTGAAATAACGTCAAAGGATACGCTGCACGTGCATCAACCAACTCGTACCTCAGTGAACTACAACATATGTTCGAAGAGGCGACCATGAGTTTCGTTGCACAAAGTGTACCTGCGAACAATGTTCACTTCCACACGGTCCAAAAGTCCTGGATTGTCTTGAATAACCTCCGCTGCAGCCATTACACGGGCAGGGAGATTGTCCTGTGACTCACAGGTATCTCTTAAACAAGACTCTTCATGAAGCCCTCAGGAAAAATTGCAGGGGTGTTAAATCTGGCGATAGTGGTGGGCAACGAATCGGTTCACCGCGACCTATCCACCTGTCCCCGAAAGTTTGGTACAGGTACTGACGGACGTCGCGTGAAAAGTGGGCTGGCGCGCCATCATGCTGGAACCACATCGTCCGACGGATATGCAAGGGCACATCCTTCAAATGCTGCACCAGTACGTCTTGCAGGAAGGTTAAGTAGCTGTGACCCGTTAGACGGGGCGGTAGAACACATGGGTCAATTAGATGACAATGGATAATGCCAGCCCACACATTAACACCGAGACGATGTTGAAATCGTAGGGTATGTGTGCTATGAGGATTTTTCTAATCCCAATGTGACTGTTATGACGGTTGAGCAGACCTTCGTTTGTGAAATGCGCTTCATTTGTGAAAAGAATGATCAGAGGAAAGTCGACGTCGACACAACGGTGTGGGAACCACGCGCGGTAATCGGCACATGGCGCAAAATCAGCTGGACCCAATGCATGCACCCTCTGGGTTTGGGTGAAGTTGCTGTTCATGGAGAACTCTGGAATACATCCACGGCACTTGCGATGCTGCGGGTACTCGTAGACGGGTTCTGGTCGACCAGTTGGAGGACTTCGTCNCGTCACGACCACAATCGGCTCTATTAGTCTTGAAGGTGCCAGTTTCCCGAAACCTTTGTTCCAATCTTGCAAAAATGGCATGTGATGGACGGGCACGACCCGGAAATCGTTCGTGATACAGGCGTTGTGCTAATCGACCATTTCGTCCACTTTCACCGTAAATGAGCAACATTTCGGTTTACTCCGGAAAACGATCACTCAGAGGCAACTGATGTACATGCGCAACAATTCATTGGATTGTTCTCTGATGACACGTGACATGACGTCACAAAAGACATCACGTGAGACGAGACATCGTCCTCTGTGAATGTGTATTGCCTTCCATCGTTGAAAGTAGTTTATCTTTCAAACGGCGCATTTCCGGACATGGGTTTATTACCAAATATTGCTGTTGTCCCCTCTGCAACATCTATAACTGTGTAATAGGAATTCTGAATCATCCTGTACATTGGCCAGAAATTTTTGCCACGAGCCTTTCAAAGAGCACGAAGGAGTTACAAAATGAATTTTTTAACTTCCCAGGAAAATATAACTCCACAGAATACCTAACAACTTCAGGAAATGGGCTATATCCATCTATGATAAATTCATATAATCGCTTTTTATAACAAACAATTTCTCCTCAGTTGTGAAAAACTAAATTTATCATGCACAAGTCTTCTGCAATCATTAATTAAATTATGAAAACTCATTTTGTAATATTGCATAGACATCAGGCGATAGTACTTTCCTAATTAAAACAATGGAACTGACAATTGTGTATTCACTTCTACTGACACATAACCAATGAATAGTTGCAGTATGTCCTTTTAATCGCAGATTTTTTAAATAAAATTGCACATAGTTAGGAAATACATTTCATTGCCGATACAGTGTCAAATCATTGCGATACAGTTCTAAGGCATTTGAAGAAAAGTAACCAATCTCAATAATTGCTAGTAGGCCCTTCATTAACATGCTTATTTATGTACAACTTAAAATATTAAAAACAAAAAAAAATTGAAAAAATATATTGTGTTAATTTCGTAGACCTTATGAACTTGTCTGACCGGGACAAACCACGTCTTAGTCGATACAACTACCAACATTTTGGCCATCATTCTGTGGCCTTCTTCAGAACAATGTCAGAGTCGTGCAGACTCTGGCGACAGAGTCGTACAGACTACAGACTAGGCAGAGTACGACTCTGACATTGCTCTGAAGAAGGCCACAGAATGATGGCCGAAACGTTGGTAGTTTTATCTACTAAGACGCAGTTTGTCCCGGACAGACAAGTACATACTGACTCCGGCCGCGGAAGCCTACGTTTATATTCGTTGACCTTGTAAGGCAGAAAGACAATTTTCCAATTATATCAAAGCAATGATTGCAAGACCGTTATCTGGATATAATTGCTTATTTGTCGATTTATTTTTGGCGAGGGGAAGTTTAGGTCCGTAACCAGAAGTTTAAGTTCGAGGGGTGTCCCGATTACCTATCCAAAATTAATTTAAGTTAATTCTGTGTTATTTGCACTTAAAATATTTTGATATGTCCAACTGTGTAATTCGCAGCACTATTGTAAATTTACAATATTTATGCAGATAGTAATCTCAACTTCATTGTAAAAACTTTTAAGGGACCCCCCCCCATTCCTGCTAAGGTCCTTACACACGATGCTCGGTATTCCACTGATTTCAATGAAGTAATGAGGAGGGACAGATGTTAGGTTGACGGGTGTTAAATCGACATTGGTCTGGAGGACGGACGGGAGAGGAGACCTCAAAGTACAAAGTAGTTTGACTGAGCGGGGATCAGAACCCTTCTTAGGATTGTAGAACGCCTACAACTACCGGGGAAGGTTTAATGTAGAGTAAGTACGTTTTCGTTACTTTATCGTTGAGATTATTAGTTCTTTCCTTTATAATACGGTTGCGCTATCTGCCGTTTTATATGTGAACATAAATGTAATAATACGTAATAATGCGTATTAGGGGAGACCTTTCTTTTCTGTTGTGTTTCTTGAACAGAGTAATGCCATGGTATACTTTAACGTAACACTGTGTACTCTAGTAATATCATTTGCGTCATATTTTTCACTTCAAGTGTATCATAATTTTATTTTTTTGCAATCTATAAAGATGCAGAAAAAATACTTGATATTTATAAACGTCACTAAAATTATATGAAGTAGGAGAAATTCTCGCAATGTACGAGAAGTTTATAATATGAAAATCAAATCATAAAATTTATAGTCAATTTTAATAAAAAGATTATAGTGGGGTAGAAAATGTGCAGATAAGCTACAAAATCTTCATTGGAAGGAGCAAAATATTCTAAGAGTATAATATAATAAAAACTGAAACATCAAAATAATGAAATATTTAAAAAACAAATAAAATTTTGTATATATAGTAAAAGGAAGTAATATTAGCAACATAATTTAGTTGCTTGTAATACAGTGATTGAGCGCTGAGGGACAAATTCAACAAATGTTGTGCGAATCCGGGTTTTGTCTTTCTATCCAAACCTCAAGTTTAAACGAAAAGAGTGAAGTTGGTTGGCAGCACTATGAGTACCGGTCTGTCCTAGGGTAAACATCAAAGCCTGTAAGCTATACAGGTTTAATCGCCTCCCCTTTGTTGCAAATGAACTGTATTACGGATATCAACTGTTCCCAAATTTAAATTTTTAGTGTTTTTAGGTGAACCTTCGCTAACAACGATATTTTTTTTTTCGTCNGTCAGTAAACAAAGATATGCGCTGCAATGGTCAAAAATCACATTCTTATTGTCGGTACAGCTGTAGTCAAATATAAATTACTTTTCTTTGCTAACCCAATGGTCATGAAAGACACAATACTTAAAATTTGAATTAAAGATTTGAAAATAATGATGAAGTGTTTCAAAGACGTTTATGAGGCAAGTAAAATGAAATTCAATGGGTCAGAGACGTATTCAATGCATTTCAGCAATTTAAAGGATAATACTGACGCTATGTTCTGTCAATTGGTTTCGCGTTTTTGGATTGTTTTATTGTTATTATTTAATCAAAGTAAAACAATATTCAGTAGTTTAAACACATCAGTAAATTACATTTTCGACAATAATTTTGACTGATTTACGATAAATGACTTATTTTTCATTATTTTTTATTTATTTAACAATCAATGATACGAAGAGAAAAATTTTATGTATACTCTTATTTTTCAATTGAAAATATTTCGTCTTTTAGATATTTTATAAAAAAAAATAGTTCCGAATTGACACAAAAATGTTTAAACCATAATTTGAAATATAGATATTTACTTGTAATTGTTATTATTAAAGATTTAAATTTGAGTGTCGTCTAACAGCTGATAAATATTTGATTCTATAGTATCCTTACAATGACATTAATTGATCTTCTATTGAAATATAATAAAATTATACTAAAAGTGACAGAATAAAAATAATAAAATACTAAGGATTTACATTTTGTGGTGATAAATTAAGTTCAACTTCCGCATATACTCACTGATTCAACGAGTAACCCCAAATGTTCCTTCCTCCTCCCGAATTTTCCAAAGTCGCCGGCCGGAACCTAGCAGCGGTGGCTGTGGCTGTGCAAATCAGACGGCAGTGCACGCATCCCCCGCGTGGTCACCGCGTTGACGCGCGCGCTACTACCCATGATCATCCCCTGTCGCGGATATCTCGTCTTTCTGCGCGCAGAAACCCCTCCGACACCTCACCTCTCGCTCTACCACTGTCGGCGCACGCTGCCCGCGCACCCGGCGCATACGAGTCGACGCATCACATCGCTGCTGCACTCTAGTGGTGAACGATGGAATCACTGCGACGGTCATCACAGCAGATCGACGCGCAACTGTTTCAGAGGGATATGATACAACGCAGGGTTTGGATACGACGATGATGAATTTGAGTTAGTTTGTGTTTCAAGCATAGTTCAGTTGATCATAGCTTTTATGGGCGAGTATAATTAGTTTGGTTTTGTGCCGATGAGAAGTCATATTCAAATCGGTTTTAGTTCAAGATTATTTTAAAAGCTGGCGAATTTTCTTGACAAATTATGAATAAAAATCAAACTTAGGAACTTATATCGTCAATTATTTATCAACTTATATCCTCAGTTATTATCCTCAACAGTGTCTCACAATACCGTATCAGTTTGCATGTATTGTATCATGGGCATACACATCTTTTTTTCTTTTTTACGAAAAATGAATTAACATTTAATTCGTCCATACAGTGAGTTTACACAAGTGCATTTTTAGTAACTTATTTTTCTTATTAGTTCGAAGTCCGTCTACCAGGAAACAATTGAATTAGGTATTGTTTTCTGGAACCCATGACACCTGCATCTGGTGCTTCTTTAGGGCCTCAGTTTAAGACGTCAGTGATTAATGAGACGATAACTTATTTTCGCCCGTCTCCTTACGTCTTCTCCTACAATTTCTGAGGGGGAGTTCAATTTACTCGTCAGCTTTCATCCCGAGGGTGATCTACTTTAGCCATTCTCTTCTTAGACACAAAGCTTCCGAAATCTACCCGTTGTATTGTAGTGCTCGGTCAACGTTGCTTGCTAGTGTTTCCCAAGAAAATTTTTTTTTTTTTTCGTTTCAATGGTGGAAGAAGGATTCTAAGTTCCCCCTCCCCTAATTCTTTACGATATTCCTACAAATATATCCTACTGTTCGTAATACGAAATTTTCGGGTTCCGAAAAATCTAAAACATAAAAACATAAAAAATCTTTGCCACATACAACATTTACGAGAATTTATCACATTATCGACATTGAATTTCGAACCCGTTGAATATGTACTAGCGCTCATTACTACTTTATACTTACTAATAAATAAATAAATGTGAAAGTGCAATTTGCTTTGAAGACAAGTCTGAATTATTGAAATAATCTTCATAACATTTGGGTTTCAGGGGTTTAAAATCCAGAGATGGTCATATTAGGTTTATCGTCATAAACTTAATATCTTGCGTGTTCGACGTTAATCTATCTTTATCGCTGAAAATGATTCAATATTTTATGCTGAATGATTTGTTTACAAAAAACTTGTCGCGCGAATTGTAAATACGTATTGAGACAAGTACATTTTACAAACCAATCACTATCCTATGAAACTAATTGGTATCTAAGTAGTGATCATTTCGCGCGGCAAGCTTTTAGAAGATAAATAATTCAACATAAAATATTGAATAATTTTTCTGCGATAATGATAGAAAGTAGGTTTATTTTTATTATGATCTACTAACGTGAAATATATACGGAGGCAATTAACACTTGGCATTACATTACCTTAATAGAAACAAACTTATTTTATTCGTTTTAGTAAATGGAGTAAATAAAAGTTTGTTCTTAAAAAGGTATTTTTATTATTTCACACGTATAAGGTTTGAAAGTGGTTGGAAAACTGAAATGAACTTCAAAGATTGTATCTGTGTCTATATTTAATTTATATTTTTACTGTGCCCACACAAAAGAAAAATACTATCTTTACCTAGAACTTCATATATTCCAAGTTTCGCAAATGTTTTTCCACAACCTTTGCCATAAATTTTCTAACATTATTTGTTGTAATACAAACAATTATTCACACGCTAAAGGCATACAAAACAGAACTGTTATAGTAAAATAACATTATTAATAAGAAGTGAATAATGAGAACCGAACTAAAAGAATAAGGAGAGTTCGGGCACTTCTTTGACAAAGCTTTTTATTGGAAAAGCCTCCTTCATGCTTTTATTTTGGGTTTCTTTCAGAACGTGATCTCACTGAGAAGGCGGTAGAGTCTTTCAGGCTTGTAATAAACATAAACACGAAATATTTACATGGATTAGTACCTTAATTTAATTTATATGTGTAATATGGAATTAATTCAGTTAAGAATATAGATCACGTTGATACATTGCACAGATGTCTGTACTTAAATGTTTATAAATAATTAATAATTAACTTTTATATATTTTATTAAAGACGAAAATTAGAGAGAAAAGTTCAACGGTTTATATTGTGAAGCAAATGTTCGCATTCCGACATTAGCCCCATCAATGTGCGAATTTTTGCCCCAGTTCGCAGTGGCCGATTAAAAAAGCCATTCCAAATCACCTTATGTTTCAAAAGCAGAACTTAGCACATCATTATTACGCCAAATCATCGCAATCAAGCAGAGTGATTACATTACACATTGAAATTCAAAATGGGCTCTGACACACTCTATAAACAAACTCTTCCATCAAATCAGTAAAAAATACTATCTTATTATTTCCATCCCGTAAATGAATACCGAATATTCAAATGATGATTTTATGGTTCACAACAAAAATATTACGCTTGTGAACCATATACTGAAAATGGAGACAACCATTCACACAAATTAGCAACGTCGAATCTCCTTTTTGCCCCATGGGCGACATTACCCGAAACTACCCAGCACATAAACGACTTTTATTATTATTGCACTCTATTACTGGATCAATTATTATTGATTGATTACATTCAAGCACTTTACATCGCTTTCATCTCTTACTGAGGTCTCGACTCCGGAAAGCCAATTTTGTCGATCAGGTAGAACATTCCTGAAAGGAGACTTGACGTAACAAATCTCTACTGTCGCTTGATTGCGCTGTCAATAAGGGGAACTCAGAGAATTGCCTGCCGATCTCTGTGGTGCAGGAACAAGCTGGCAGTTTGCCCATCGTGTTGAGAGGGACAGGCAACGATGCAGCCGGGGGTAGTTCCCGTGTACGACCACCTGTTAGCCATCCCTTGGACCTTGTTTGGAACCGATGCGCGTCATCTGTTTCGCCGTGGAGTTGCGACAGTCACGTGTCTGTCCTGAATTGCAAATGTCACGCAATAACGTTTTATCGGACTATAGGAATTGGGACGCGGAGTACTAAGTAGTTTAAAAAATCAGCGGAAGCTCAAGTCAAGTTTTTACATTCATGATATATTTGGGGGTGTTATTCATTTCAAATTTGTTTATTTGAGAGCAGTGGTGTAGATATTGAGGGCCAGTTTGTTTAACCCACCCCAAATATTTAATTTGTCAATCATAAATTAAAAAATATTTATCACACGAATAATGGAGGTTAATAATTCATACAATAAAAATATTGTGAAATGAATTTAACTTTGAAGAATTGTTTCAATAAAGTTACTGAAATGAATCAAACATATTAATATATATTAATTTGAAAAATTCAATTCATCTCGTAAAATTATTAACTTCACGTGATAATTGTGCGTATTGTTTACTAACGTGGATTAAATTAGCAAAAATCTTTATTATTTTCTCGTAATTGACAAACGAAACGATGGCAAATATTTATTATTGCAAGTGTTTGCTATACATCTGTACCTAGCGTTATAAAAAATACGGTTTAATACCATAATTCGCCTAACATGAACTTTTCTTTCATTTTATTTATTCAATATCTATAACAATCATTAGATCACTAACTTATGTCTCTAATCTCTGCTTAACATGTTTATACCTTATATTAGTACCAACTTTACCACATCCCCCTCTGACCCCCTCCCACATGCCCCACCAGGAGAGGAGCAATCTAACCGAATTCCCAGAATTTGTTGAAATACTGAAAACACATCAATAAGAAAAATATCTTGTATATTTTCATAAAGCGAGCTTCTTCAACATAAACATCTCAATTGTACGCCAATCTTATTAACAATATTAAAAATCATGACAAAATTTCTACAAAATTCTACAAAATTTTACGTTCAGAAATAACAATTGAAAGCAGCTATTTACAAAAATTGATGCTACCTGACTTGACCAACATAAATAATAAACTTTATCAAAATGACACTCGGTAGTATTTTATACTAGATCAAGATCATGTCTGGGATTGTTCTAGTCAAGCTAAATTCCTGGAATAAAATTTGTCTTATAAAAGCCTCAATAAAAGTCCCTCATCTTTCTCTGACTATCTAAGCATGTGTTCACTAAATTTTGAACAAATATGAATGTTGTAACCCATTTTAGAACAAACACATAAATGAGTATAAAAATTACTATATTCATTCAAATTTAATGTCTTATACTTGTTTGTATTTTACCAATTAAATAGAAATAATGGAACGAAAATTAAAACTTCAATGTTCAATAGGATATCTTTATCTTATTTCTCGGTACAATAATTTTTTTATTTCAAATGCTTACGCAGTCCGTTACTGATGACAATTGAGAAATATATTCTCAACCAAGTTCAATGTAGTAATAAAATTAACATGAGAATCTTGGTTTTTTTCTTCTGGGAATCATTAATTTATTCCTTTGTGATAAATTGAAAAACGTGAAAAATTTAAAACGAAATATTGGATTAAATATAAATATTTCGAGTAAATACCAAAAAATAAATAAATACCAAAAAATAAAAAAAGGAGAAATAACGCCACAGATTTCACTCACATACTAGAAAAATAGTTAACTCGGAAAGGTTAAGGTAAACGAAAATTCAAACAGATTTACACACGAAAAATAAGAATATTCCACATAATGTAAATAATTCGCATTATATAAATATTTCACTCTATATAAATATATAATACACAAAGAATTAATATTATTTTCTTTTGTTATAAAACGCGTACAATGCGATTATTCTGATTCGGTAGATAAAAAATGTTCAGAAGTCACGATTTCCATTTCGTTATGTTAGCTCTGCTGTGTGTTTCATATCCCGCTGAACAGTTTTGTCAAGTGTTGTATTAAATTTTGTGCCGAGTTCACGAACTAGAAACGTCAGTATTGCTCTCAAAAATATTCCTAAAATTTTGGGAACTGATGCATGTTTCCAAAACCGTATATTTATATCATATCTTATTTATATAAAGCGACAATGTTGGTGTCCGATATGCTCATCCTCCTTATCATATTTTACTTAGCAATAAAGTTAGTAATGTTCTCTACATTATTAGGTGATTTGTGCCGGTTAAAGCACAGATAAAAGCTTATCATCGGAAGTTGCAGATTTGCTGTTACTTTTTTTGCACAAAAAGTGCCGGTTTGAGCACAGGAAGTGATGGCAATAGGGGGGTGGGAGATTTCCAAAATTTGAAAAGAAGGGGTTTCCAAAAAATTTCGGGGAAAATCAAAAAANNAGAGCAACGTTGCACAGATCATATCTTTCAAAAAAGGGAATGACGCAACTTCCGAAGACGAGATCTTATCAGCTCCTATCTGTTTCTCAAACCGACACAGGATCATCCTCGGGTGATTCTTTTAATTGTTTCATTTCTAAAGATGTACACTAAATGCCGGAACCCGGGATTGAACCAGGGACCTTTAAATCTTCAGTCTCACGCTTTCCCAACTGAGCTATTTCGGCGATGGGAGTTGACGATGACCCATCCTCGACGGCCGCTGAAGAGAGACTACTACATCATAACGGCGGCAGTAATACTAAGAACAATTATCTCCACCACCAACCATTGACGTCACCAGCTCTGACGTCATTACCCGGGTGATCGAAGTGGAAGGGGAAAGTACCCTAACTGGATGTGCGTTTTTTGTTGAAATGAAGAGAGTTTTTTATACAATATGTTTATGTAAAATTATTTGTTATACTTTATCTTTTGCTACATAATGATCTTTAACATATTTGAGTGTTACAGCATCTTG
>NNCF01128872.1:82685-124794 GCA_002313205.1 Laupala kohalensis | reverse complement strand
CGTACACACCCACTGAGATAACACGAAGCGTCACTTACGACTCCTTCGGAACACTTCGGTTGTGAATCTTCGAAGGATTCAGAGGCAGGATTCGTTCGTGGAGTTGAATGCTGAGCAAAGCTTACCGTTCGACTTCAAAAGACTCGCATTTAAGATCATAGAATTTGCTAATTTGAACAATCGACTGAAAAGCGAAACACTGAATGGCAATGATCGTCATTAAACTCTAAACCTTCACGAATTCATCGAAATTGGTTTCTTGTCCTCCTCGTGATTAAATGCTTACACTTTTCTTAATTATAAATTTATTGTAAAAAAAACAGTACAAACTGCGTATGACCACGTGGAGGACTAACTANCCGGAAGCAAGCAAGGGACCATTCCATCAATTCCGATCCAGGGCCCTAAGGTAGAGGCGGATTCAAAAATTTCAGCAAAAATTCCTAGATAAGATGAAAAGTTAACTTCGAGTTATAATACTAATAGAATGTCAATATGTTTGTAATTTAAAGCAAAAAATTTACATGTACAAATTATTATTAATATAAATGTAATTATTTAATTAATGCACATACACATTATATGCACCGAGTAATTTTCATTTTGCCTCGCTTATTCCGCTAAGTAAGTTCATTTTCTTCCAGGTCTGTGAATTGCATTATCCTTCCTTATTGTCCAAGGATATTAGTAAAGAAATGCTATTCGGTTTTTGCAGCTCTGTTTATGACTGTGATTCTTTTCCTGAAGTAATGTGTTCAGTTGTGGGAGTTTGAAAGTATATCAGGATTCCACTTCCAAATTTAGTAATTATCAGAATGAGATTCTGGCTTTAATATCGGAATGACAAAAGATTTATTGCCGCAGAATGTTGATGTCGAAAAGACATTATTTATCTGCACAGTAGAGGTGGACGAATGCTGCAGGCAACTGTGTGCAACTATTGAGCAGGGTAGAAGAAAGAGTGAGGAAGAAACCTACGCACCATCACTCTCCGCCTTGTATTCATACCACAACAATACATTATATTGTGTGTTACGTGTGTTTTTTAAAACATAAGACTGTCTGCTTAAAGAAATAAAGAGGTCGTTTTATCTATTTTAATATATAAAGCAGACATTAAATTACAACAATTTAATGATTTTATGTTTATTATCAGTATGTATAATCGTCTCTGAAGCACGCTTTTGTATTACGCTTAAGCAACTATACTTCGCATGCAATCAAATCAAAATACCTATACGACATGCATTAAAATGTTATGTATTAAGTAAAATATTACAGAGGTAAATTAACATTTCATAACCTTTATTTGGTTTTATATCTACAAATAGTAATTGAGAAGTCAGCTAGCAGAAATGTCCCACAAAGTACGAATTTATAATTCTATATTCAGTTTCCAACAATTCTCAAACCAAGACAATGATCACCAATGTAATTCCAATAAATAGTGAACGTTATTTGTAAAATAAAAATATCTCTAATGTTAAATAAATATCTCACAATAATATTAAAAAGACATTTGCTTTTTGAATAAAAAATTAAGAATCATATTTCTTAAATGTTACTTTCACTCAGAAGCTATTAGTCTCTCAAAGAGCTGCAAGCTTAAGTATAACTTTTTTAAAGAAAAGCAGATTAGAAAACATTATGAAATTTGCGTTCTGACTCATATTAGACTTAAACATAACATTCAATGTTTGCCCAATGAAAAGTATGTACTATGAAAATTTTGAGAAGAGCATAAAACTCGAAAAAATATTCTAAAAATTATTCAGCATAAAATTACAATAATTGATTTCAGATTCATCCTTGCTAAATGAGTTTTTTTGCAGAAATTTGTATATTTATCTTTGAAGATTGATCAAATTGCCAATTGAGCACAATGAAATGCTCGTACTTATATTTCACTGAAATTGTAAAAGGAAAAAAATTAAATTCGCTAAAGCGATCTTACCGTCCTTGAGAATTGTTGAGGTCCATAGTCCGACTCCGAGAAGAAATATTTCAACATACTTCCCTTATATGCTAAACAGTTTTCTTACATTTGCTGGAAAGCGATATAGTTCACTCCCTGCGTGGTAAGACAATATAGAGGCGCTCGATTTAAATAGATTTATAATTTATTTTTAATAACTTTGAATGTTCTAAACGGCAAATGGACTATTCATCTTTGTTCATATAGAATTAATGATCACGTCATTGGCCATTTCAGACGGCAATTCTCTTTCAGTTTGCATGCACAACCTACTTGCGTTAGTGGTATAGTTAATAAGTACTTGTAAACTTTATTTAGTTCAGGGTACATCACGGAGTATAAATTTGTATTCAAGTATTAATTTAAACGCGCATGTGATGCTTGTTCGTCGAGGTCGGTGTTCTTGGCAAAACGTATTGAAGCATCAACAATTACCGAACTTGACGAAACACTGAACACTAACAGACAAGGCACTGAATATATCTTCCTCAGTTATGAGTCCAAGATGTCGAGACTATAACGACTTATTATTTGAAGAATTGGACACTACACATTTACAATGCGTCTGGGATACGACAGAATATCGTCACCAGCAGAGGGAAAGAAGAACCAACCGGAAACGTGGATGAGTGAAATATCCCGGGTCTCTCGTGTGATTCATGACGAATGAACTTGAAAGATCTTCGAATCGTTCGCCACCGCTTTTCTCTTCACACGTTTTGGTTTCTCAAACACACATATACTTCCGAATTTATTTGCTCAGCTCTCGCAATCACAACAAAATAATCACGTGGTGTAGGTCTATTGTTTAAATATTCAATAAATTAAAAAATTCTTGTCACTTTCGTTAACACAGACCAAACATATTTCAACGAATGCAAAGAGAAAGTTTGATAATTTAGTTTTTCATAAAAGAACCCTTTATCCGTTATAAGGCGAGTACGCGACGTCGTAATTATGCCTCTATTACATCCACAAAAAATCGAATTCGATTAACATTAAATTAACGACTAAGATCAGAAACCTGAAACCGTAAAGTAATTATTAGTAAAAATTTGTGGAATCATTAAATAAATATTTTTTTAATTTTTCCTTATTACTTCGCTCTCCAAGCAACTTGTAGCAAGCGCCTGTTGACGGTACTTTACACCACAGTGTTTTATACTTTTTAGTCATAATCAATCTTATTCAATAGAGACGAATTATAATGTGAGAATAAAAGGAATAAAAAAGTCCTTTCACAGATCAGTAACGCGATTAAAGCTCCCTCAACTCCTCCAGTCTGTAAAATATCGGAAGTCGGTTGGCTACCTTATTCACTTAGCTCTGGAAAAATATACATTCCACAAAGCAAAAATTCGCATAGAGATGAAATTTGTTATACACCTTAACCTTCAAATATCAAAAGTTCTCATCGATCGCACTTTTGCTAAAAAATTTATTCAAGGTGAAAGGTTACGAAAAACGGTTTTTCGAAAATATCTCTTCAGCTATACGTTTTATCGTAAAAATAGTTATCATAAATTCTATAGATTATGATTTTGCCTACAAAAAAAAAAGGTTTGTATATTTTTTTTCCCTCCGAAGCATCATTTGCGAGTGGTTTAGAAAACGATAAATACTGCGTTGCGCTGACAATGCGATTAGGACCGCGATTTCTTGAAAATGGTTGTTTGGTATCATATTTCTTAAAAGTTTGCGTAGGATATAAAATTAAACTAAATTTTCGTCTTTTACTTGCGTTGTAAAAAAAGTAATTTGCAATAAGAATTATCCAGTAGGTGAATCATTCCGGACGGCAAGGATAAGAATGTTAGTGTTCAATCGAAGATGATGCGTCAGGGAGCATCTCTAGGTCAAGACGCCTCGGAACTAAAGCACTATAAGTACAGGTATTCGCATGCGCCATATTGGACAATGCGATGTATTCGCATGCGCCATATCTAACATGGTGTCAAAAATAAGATGTAGCAGTTGTAAACTTAGGAATCGCGCCGCTTTAATGTAGAGAATTTATCATCTTTTGACAATTTTTTGATGAACAAGAATATCGTAATTAAATTGTGAATAGTTTCAGAGTCTGATCGTGATACGGAAATATTATGATTTGAATTTTTTTTAAAGTTTTTATAATCGCATGAATTTGTGTCCAAACTTAACAAAGAAGACCGGAAGTTTGAGCGTCAAGTCAAATTGCGACATTAGAGTACATAATACATTATTTTGCTTCAAGTAAGAAAATGCATTGTACATATTATTATTGATATGTGAATCTTTATAGAATTCCGAAGGTGATGAAGCCATCGAAAATCGATATTACGACTCATTTTGTAATTCCATAATTGTTTCACATAGTTCATTCACTTCATTCGTAAAGAGTACATTTGTAATTAAGTAAAGATAAATTTTACATTATTGTACTGTACTATTGTATTAAACTATGTATAACTATGTCAAGACATTATATCCTGTTATAGGTTATATATTTATGCATTTCAGCAGGACTTCTATAAGTCTATGTTAAAAATTTAATTGGCAATTAGAATGTTAACAAAATAATAATTGTTAAACAGTTATTTATAAATGTATCTAACACTCATGAATAAATTTGAGTAATATTTACAGAAATCATATGTTAAGAAAAGTGTATTCAAATGTATACTTGCCTATTTGTCAACATACAAATATCCGTAAATAAGTTTGAAGACACTATAATGAATATTTATTTGTAGACATTAATGTTAACCACGTCAGATAAGTACTCTTTCTTTACTGCAGTTTTTTTTATTAACAATAAAGCTAATGTAAAATATTTTTTTCAAAGCGGTCTCCGGATATGCATATCCCGTAAGGGCGCCAACTTCGTTAGATCCAACATGGCGCATGAGAATACTTGTACTTATAGTTCCTTACTCGGAACAAGGAAATGGTTACACAGTGAGGTAGTCATAACCAGGCGCCATCCTTTGGGTTGTTTACTAAGCGTGAATGCGACGTTGTAGTTGCGCTGCTCATGACGTCTTTATGCCAACAGTCTTGCATTTTATCAGCGCATTCGTCGTGTGATTATGCGCTTATAACGACAGTCAAGATACCCATATCAAATATAACTTATGATGAATATTCATAATTCAAACAAATTATAAGGTTATACAATAGAGGTCAAAGTATAAATTTATCTCTTTTAGGTTACAGAAATGAATAGGTTAAAGAATATATAGATGTCAAACATTAACATTCCCACATTTATCCCATATTAAAAATAAATTTAAAAAAATGTTAAATGGGTGTTATTTCTACGCATTTAGATTAGAAAAATTAACAATCCAGGCTGTCTTTCAGACACGTTGCTCCCGGAGATCGTGGATCCTGTCCAAGTGATTTTGTGCGTCCCAATTAAAGTACGTGTTTCAATCCTGGCTAATTTATATGTTGAATTAATAACATTAATTAAACTATTGAACAAACAAAAATGTTTAAGGACAATTAGCTTTTAAGTCAACATCAGTAATATTTTGAGGACGATTCTTGACCTTACAAATAAATTTCTGGCTACGGATTCGCCACGCTACTGGATCTTTTTGTGATACCCCTTACTCGATTCCGTATTCTGCGGAGCAAGCGAGCGAGACCTTGGGAGAGCTTCGTCTGCAGTCAGGAAACAACTTCAGAGATTGCATCGTGTCGCATAGTTCATGGGCTGTTTTGTGGTGTTTACTCTGACAGTGGGTGCGTGACCCAACTTCTCGTTTCTGGTTCTTTTGAACTACTATCAGTCTGTGGAGATACGTTTAATGGGCGTGCGAATTGGTAATTCGGCCCTCTGGTGGCTCAGGTGGTAGCGTTCTTGCTCGTCACCAAGTCATCGCGGGTTCTATTCCCGACGGGGCCAGAAAAAGTTTGTAGCTTTTCACATGAATGTCCCAGTTCATATAGCAGGTAACTACTGAAAAGTGAACCCTCCTTCCTCTATCCACCTCCTCCTAGTATCAATAACTCCAACTCTTACTAACTACTGCTACTGACACCTCCACATGAGCCAAGTTGTCGGTAAACCCTGCTAACCGTTCCACTTACCAGCCACCTCCTATCGCTCCATGTAGATACGCTTCAACAACACGATACATTTCCCATTTACAAATACTGCAATAAAAAAACTGGTAATTCCCCTCTACTGAAAAATTTGAAACGAATATTGTCATGCTTAGAATTAGATGCTGGTCATTGTTCTTGTCGCCATGTTTGTTATAAACACCTTATTTCGAGAAGATTTTCAGTGTACAGAGATATGGGAAACAGCCACTAGATCAAGAGAACAGTCAGCCGTGTCCACAATTTTCGATCACGTAATTTCTCAAGACATCTGTATTCACTTCGCGCAAATTCTCATAGGACCTTTGGCTGTCACTCGATGCTCGCCTCTCATTGGTGAAGAAAGGAGAAAGGAAGGGAGGCACGACACAATCATATGACTAACTAAGCTGATTGTCGCCATTATGAGAAACTGCTCGTAGGATTTTCCGGAATTATGAGGGGATTCCGTATTATATTTCCGCCCTTGACGGTTCTCTCTTAAATGAAGGTCTCTAACAGCCGCTTGTTGGAGGTAGGCGTGAAACGAAGTTTCTCACTGTAACTCTCAGCCAAGTCTCCAGTGCCCATATTTTAAAAAAATGTGAATGATCAAGTACAGTATGATGAGCAAGCATTTCTGGTCATTATCAACAATAAAATATTTGCGTCGACAACGACCGGGTGAAAATTGCGACTGAACAGGACTCGAGCCTGGGATCCTGCTCCGGCCGCAGATTTGCTGTCCACTGCACCACCCTCCTCGACTTCAGTATTTTATTGTCACGAAGTCAGTACGCAACAACACACCTGCGGATGCTCACTTATTTACATTCCATGCTTAATATTCCAATGAAATCATGGCATACTTTTAAGTCCAAAGTTTCTCATTTTAAGTCGATCACACATGCATAATGAAGTAACCATGTTCTCGTGTTCGATTTGCGCAGAGGGTCCGTTCCAGTCGGATGCACTGCTGGTGCCTGAGTCGTGCCTCTTCGACCACATCCACAACCAGACCCGCTGCTGGCCCTTCGATCGCTGGAACGCGACTGCAGCGCGCTCATGTTTGGAACGCGGACTGGCGTTGCGCTCCTTCGCCATGTTGCTGCCTTGCGGCATCTCTCTCTTCTCCGGCGTCGAGTTCGTCTGCTGTCCCAAGCGATTCAAGGGTAAGTTGAGTATTCGTTATGATTTTTTTATTTTTTATTTTTACGTTTTACACGATGTCCTTCCTATCAGTGGCGATCGCCCCTCCCCCCAGGAATTTGACTTTCTATAATACATAAGGGAACGAGTTCAATTTGTTGTTATTATTATTATTATTATTATTATTTTTCATTTGATTTACACTGTCTAGAACTCTATTCCTATTTAACGTCACCAGGATTTACATTGCTTGTTACTACTTATTATTTCCAATGCATTTCGTCCAGTATGGTAAAGGATTCCTATATTCAGCGCAATGTTAATTGTATACAGAAATTCATTTCAAAGGAACCACGCAAATGCAAGTAAAAGCATTTTTTTAAATTAATATTTTCTCTGCCATTAATGTATTTTATTTCCACTATTAATAAAACGCATGATTCCTCGGGAGACGAACCTTTTTTTTTGGGGGGGGGGGAGAGAAGCAAAATCACCCCCCCCCCTTCAAGATCACTTGCTGCACTTGCTGAATCCGCTCCTATGATCAATCCGCCCTTGTCTATCAATCTGTTCATGACGATCTTCTTTCTTTACACAAATTCTAAAACCTTAGGATTATATATAGTTACACAATGACTGATATTCATTACAAACGAAGCAAATGCTTCCTGTCTGCCGGCGGCAAAAAATGAGAAGTTTGAGACATCAGCAAATTGCGTTTTGTGACTCGAGGTCAAATGTAGATATCAAAATCTCCACGACAAAATCTCTTTATTTAACTTTATTGTGCATCTATTTTCATTTATGTTCCCTACTATTCCAATAACTCTATTTCTGGCGCAACTTCAAAATTTGATGTTGACTTACGTTGTAGACTTGGTGGTGCTTGAAAATTATTGTTGTTTGGTATCATTTTCCCCAGAATTTTGTACAGGATCCAAAATTAAACAATTATTTGTCTAAATGTATGTGTGTGTATTGCTCGCAGATAATCTGAAACCGAAGAAACCCGTGGATTTGTCTATGCTGCAGAAGAAAGAACAGCAACAAGCTCTGGACGACGATGATGGCGGATCAGCTGCGATGGCAGGTCCGTCTCCTCAGGCAGAGGTACGTAATATAACATTTTCCCATTCCAAGGACTCCGACTAGGGTCACGATAGCAAATCCGATACTTTGCTCATATCGACACTTTTCATTCGATACCTGTTTTGAGTGTCCATTCTCTCATTTGATACCTTTCACTCATATGTAGGGATGGAACGAAAGTATCGATAGGAAAGTTGTCGGTGATGATGGATCCCGAGGAAAAATGCACATACAATAAGGTTTCGTTTCTACATACAATAACAAAACATGCAGAAATTCACATCAGATCTGTGTCTGACTAAGACTTTTGCTGCTGACACATCATCGCAACTGTCGCCTTCCCTAAATCCTTTCCTAAAGAGAACGTGTACAAAATATGTCAGCGGTGACCCTCGAGTTCAACAGCTATCCAACAACATTCGAATCGACAACTAGTCGCCCACTCAGTCAACGTGGTAAATAAATTCAGCAGTTCATAAAATAGTTGGATAAGAGAGGACCACAACCGTGCTGCGTGAGAGCTTTTACGGGAGAAAAATATAAAGGAAACAGATGCTGCATTTTTAATAAAATTAAGAAAGTTAATTTATTATTAGCGTGCTTCTGAAAGGATTCGACAATTACAATTTTCAATTAATTTTTAGGGTTATTGTATACTTCGTAATATTAAATGAATTAAATAAATATCCCGCAAAATGAGATCCGTATGCAAATTTTACGATACGTTAAATAAGGACGAAGCAACATGGAGATAGTGTTTGAAGCATTTAAGATCATCAGAAAACATAACAAATTTGTTGAAGCACGTAAAGAGTAATCATAAGGAGTAATCGAAAATCATAAAGCAATACCACGAACACCCAACCTGACACAAAGAGATTAACCAAAGCTTTTTGGCATATACGAGAATTCACTTTAAAAAATCATTATTTATGCGTATCTCTAATATTAAATTTATTTGTAAAAATTTACCTTACTTCATTCGTAACGATTCTACTCGTCCGATATCAAACACTTTGGGAATCGGAATATTTTTCCTAAAATATAAACATTTAAATATGTATTTTCAATCGATGCCGATCCGATACAAGTACTTTCGGTATCGGGCGACATCTCGTGAAATACTATTATTTCAATCTTTTTTTTTTACTAATAGACCTTATTCAAAACGCTATTTGGAACAGACCTATCCATTAAAATCATCTTTACCTAACTTTAATCAGCATTTATCTGCCGATATCAATCCTATACTGAGTATTTTCGATAGCGGAAACTTTTTCGTAAATTATTCATTTTGATACTTTTGAATCTTTTGCAAAATATTTTTTATGTATTTCATTTTTCAATTATCTAAATATGTTTATTGCAATGCGAGGAATTCATATTCAAAAAGCTATTTATGATGCATGTACGGAAGTACTCGATACTTATACTTATATTGTGCCGATACCAAGTGAGTACTCAGTATACTCTAGATCGATACTTCCAACCCTATTCATTTGAGTATTTTGTATGAAGTATCGTATCTCAACAAACAACAAGTTATGAACGAACATCTTTTCTTGTTGTGGTAGTTGTACTTTAGTTTTTGAAAGCAACTGTGTCAAAGACTACATATAAGAGTACACAAAGAAACATAAAATTCGGGGACGCTAGCTAACCTTCCCGCATTTTCAGTTATTTTGATCCGAATTGTTTCAAATCAAATTGAAATCAAAACACTTGCGAGATGTTTTCATCCCTAGGCATGTTGTACAGAATCATTCGATTCAATCCTCTCATACTAAACTTAACGAGAATTCTTCTACAATAAATACTTAAGTACACTTTAAAAAATATAATTTTGAAATACTATTTAACATTAATAGTTGTTTTATTATATATTTTTTGCGTTGCAGTTATAGTAAAAGTTTGAACGCGCTACCTTTATTCAAGCGTTATGTCCTGGAGGTTAATTATGCGATACTTACTCATGTGATACTTTTCTTCCGATACCGATACCGATACCAAGTAAGTATCAATACTTTCTGAATCGATATCGTGTTCCTAACTCCGACTGAATCAAATTAGTGATGAAAATTTTAGCGACGAACTAACGAGGGGACGAGCAGTATTCCAGAAACGTTGTGCGCATGCGCCGTCAGTCCTTCACCTGTCTCCCGATTTCTCACGATGGTCCATCTCTAGAATTTTCATCTGTACGGGTCTCTTTCTGGTGCTTATTCCTCTCGATTTTTTATACTTCCGATTTCAGAAGGTTCCTTGACTGAAATCTGTACTAATAAAAGTGAATTCTACGGAATGTCTGTGGCACGGAAATGGTTAAAAGTAATCGATGAAATTATTTGCATTTTAAGTGCAATAACCCTTAAGTAGAGTCCTTTGAAATTTCAAAGTATGGTTAATATTGGTGAATTTCAAGAGTAGAATATCAATTAACATTGGCTGCTTATCAGTAGATGTAAATCTTCACTCGTATGACTGTCAACTACGAAGCTTACTCATGTGTCCGCCACAGTTCAATTGCGCTACATGGGGTGGGCAATTTACTGAACGTCTATTCTACGTCGCCGAATCGTAGAAGCAAAATTATCTAAAGATTGTGAAGAATATTGGACAGTTGATGAATCTTGTTGTGAATTACGCAATTTACATGAGCATTCGAAATTTACTTTAATCAAACTATTTTGGAACGGAATATGGAGTAGATTTCCCTTTTATCAATGGTGATTCATAGATAATTGTTACATAAAAAGTATTACTTAATTGCTAGTGAAGTAACGGGTACTCAAAATATGATAAATAAAATAGGTATGAGTATTATTAATAGATCTGATATTAGAGAAAGTACGATATTCTCTCTTAATTCCAGATAAATTCTTCTCTTAGTAGATATGTACATATTACTTCAAAAAATGGATAGAGTACAGATAGCCGTGTCCACAACCTTAGAGCACGTAATTTCTCATAACAACTACATTTACTACTCGCAAACTCTCATAGCTTCTTTGACACCAGCTGTCCCTCGGTGCTCTCCTGTTATTGGTGGAGTAGGGAGAAAGGGAGGGTGACACGATACAATCGTGTGACCAATAACAGCTGATTCAAACCTCAATGAGAAACAGGGCGCGCATTATTTTCAGGAAATATGAGAAATTCCGCATTATATTTCCTCTTGATTGAGGTCTCTATGGAGAACCGATGCGTTGCAGGTGGCTGCAGTCGCGAACAATGTAGCTGACGTGTCAGCAGCCCTCCAGAAGCAACAGCAGAACGGCAACGCGGCGAATGCGGACGGAGCAGCCGCCGCCGTTGATGAGGACGAGGAGGATGAGGAGGACGAAGACGAAACAGATGAGGGAGATGCGGACGCGGACGATGAGGTCAGTCAGTGTTAATGCAATCTCCAGGAACTCCTCCTCCTACTACTATCCCCAACTCCGGCTTTTCAGTGTTTACACGTAGCTGTGTCGTAAAGATGCTTGGAAACGACATGCGCCTTAATGTACATGCGCCTTAATGAACTCGCCAGGACAGAGGCCATCACAGGATTTATTAATGTGAACATAAGTTCGATGGAATATAAACAGAGGTGCACACACCACTTAACCCTATAACGCAAACCACCTCCCATAAATTGGCGAGTCTCTTCCCCACTCCAAAAAAAACAAAAAAAACAATACCCCTCCCCTTAGCTTTGACTCACTTGCAAGTCATATTACAAAAATTTAGAAATATTTTACAACTTTATCCCTCTTATTTACCCTAACTTCATATTAAAACCTGTTGTAGAACCAATGCACACGCCTTCTCATACACTTTTAAGACTTATCTATATAGTACGCAAACTAACTTTACAAAGAAGAAAGCAACGATTTTCATGCACGTTAACAACAGGAGTTTAATCTACTGCGTATAAAATAAAGGGAAAGTGATTGCTTGAAAATGACTTTTGTTTGGTACCATTTTTCTTGAAATTTTGCGCAGAATCCAAAGTAAAATTATTTTTTAATATATTTTACGTGCACGGTAAAAAACAGTTAGCACTAAGAAATATCCAGTAGGCGAATCATTCCTATAGCGAAGGGTAAGGATATTGGCTTGAGCGAAAGGTGGTGTGAGTGGGAGAGCATCTCTGGAAACGAAGAAGTGTCAGTGTGGGAGGTAGCCAGCCGCCTTCCCATATTTTACTGGCAATACGGTATTACGCACGTCATATTTAAAAAAACTGTCTGTATCAGTGACACTGAAAACGAATATTTCCGTCAAAATCTCGCGATTTTTTTCTTGTTTACAATACTGTCTCTAGACCACGTATATGAGAAAGTAAAAAGAATGTTAATCACCTTTATCCATTTTACTGATAAAGGATAAATTTAAATGAGATTACAATACATAATTAGGTTTTAATTTATATTTCAGCAACTAAAAATTAGGGAGTAGAAGAACAGAGATTGATTATTTTTTTAATTTCAAAGAACCATACTAAGATTCCACATATATTCAGATTCATATGCGCTAAACTAAGTTTTCGAGGTTTCTTACGTTTCGTCGAACTTATTTATTGGATAAGCACCTTAGATACATGTCCGCTATTTCACTTGTAAGATATATAAAGCAAGAGGTTGAAGCAATTAGCAGATTGGTCACTTATTTTAAGAAACGTAGGCCATGAAAATACTCAAGAAAAATGTTGCATAATTTGTAACGAGTATAGGTGTGCGTGACTGCAAATATTCGTTAACAAAATTTGTATTAAAGAAGCCAATACCAACGAACAATTCTTTCACGTCTCTTCTTACCTTGAAAAGAAACGCTGTAACGCTTGACCAGTGCTTGACGCTTTTTCAAACCTGGCTTAGAAGAGCCACAACCGTTGCACACCACTAGATATTTTGATTGTTACATTAATTTTTACATTTTAAATATTTTTTTTTGCAAAGTCCTATCCACTTGTCATATCTAAGAGTTCATGACTCACAAGAAACATGAAAACTGTTGTCAACACAGTAAAATTGATTAATTCCTCACAAATCGGGTAAAGCACCAATACAAAAACACTCAGATTCCCGAACGGCGGACATGGGAAAAAGGAGACGAGAAACAAAATTAAGCTCCGACCTTGATCACACACAGTAAACTTATACACTGGAGGCAAAGCAATGAATCTTAAGTGCAACTCTGTTTTCTAGATCAGCCGTCTGTTGAGTAATCTTACCATTGCAAGATATCTGTTGTCACTAGATTGTTCACGCGAAGGCGATGAGTCTCTCGATCTTTTGATAGACATGAGATGACCCCCCGACCCGTATCTCACGCTCGCGCCTGCTTATTCAGCGGTCCAGATGACTTTTTACGATTTCTTCATGAGCTTCGAAATTAAATTAAATTATTTATCATCTTCAAATGTCCGTAAATTTTAAAAATAAATATATTGTTTTGATTTTAATTTTTAATACATGCTATTTTAAAAGGTATATTTTTTACTTAGCTATTAAATATTCTAAACTTCCAAAAAACTCCATCTTTCGAAACTCCTTCCCCCAATAGTGCTTTTTCAATAGTTTTAAATATTCTCAGAGACAATACTCAGGAATAGGTCATATTAGGTACTCTTTAATTATGTATCCTTATAGATTTTTTTATCACGAATTTTGATCGGATTTTTCGCGTGAGTATATACCATAATATTTCATACTAAAGCACAAGAACTACTAATAATAGAATTAAGTATTTAGTTATATGATAATCTGTCTAGCAGTAGAGCAACACGGAAACATAAACATGAAAAACCTCTTATAATAGAAAATGAATTATACATATAAGAGAGGAACCCCTTCAGAGGGTACTGAAAATGTTATAATTTATTTGGATGAATGAGAAATATTCTTGATGTCGCCTCAAAGCGTAAAAGTTATGCGATCACGTCCTTATGAAGGAAGTGTTGACCCCGTTGAGAAGGACGTCTCGGGAATGGGAGCTGATTGTAAGCTGATCTTTCTGTTTACGTTGCGAGATTTACCGAGACCCTGGTAGAGCGAGGAATTCCTGACTGGAACCTGGGTGCGTCAAAAATTTCTAAAGTTAATAGTTCACTAGAAGTCGGAGAATCTGCATAATCTTCATATATGTCAGTAAATCAATTTTGATCAAAAAATTATGCTCTATGTAGTTCCGATTCGGTGAGTCATTTTTTTTTCGTTTTACAGAATAATTCTTAAATAGATACTTGACGGGAAGGGGGGGTTGGGGGTGTTAGTCCCTTAAACTCCCCCTGTGAGTGCGCCTCTGCGCCAGGAAATCTCATCCCACTATCATCCCGAATTCCGACTTGTGACGCTGCGTTGAAACTAGCCCCGTGTACATGTGCCTGAGAGAAACACTCCAGCGATGTCCGAGGTCTCATGAAAGGAGATGTACAGGGGAGTAGTTTCAACGCAGCTCACGGCGCCGCTGGAGTACTAGCCGACTGGTAGCTATTTACAGGAGGGTTTTCGAAGAGGCATTGAATGGTGACATCTAGAAGCCTACCGAGTGATGGGGTTTAATGTATCGAAGAAAGACGCAGCAAATACAGCGCGTCAATTACACTTTCCCTTAGCTATGAAAATATTGATTTTAAAAATTAAAATTTCGTTCGAAGTCATATGACCAAGAAGTCATAGATGCCTACCGTGAAATTAAAATTCAATTGTTGTGTGTAGTAGTGTTTTGACATGACTTGAAAAAGGTAGGCTGCTAGCAGATTTAGCAAATATTGTCCAGGAAGCTTTGTAAAACGGGAAACGTTTTGTAAAATAGTTGAATTAATTTTTGATGTAAATATTTTCATTCTGAGGTTTGGTTTGGCCAGGAACAGGTGATACAGGGAACGGATGTGGCGCAGCGCTCCGCCGAGCTCAGTCTGGGCTCTTCCTGAGAACCCTTCGTTTGCATTTTCGCTTACATTCATAAGAATTGTCATTTAAAGAACCAATAATAAATCTAGCTTTATATTTTACTCACACACACACACNATGATTTTGTAATTCAATGAGTAATGAGTAGTAACATATTTTGAATCGTTTAAAATTAAATTAACCATTACGAAAGAGAATAGATTGAGTGGTTTCAAAGATGATCTGATTAAGTACATAATTTATTTTCATGATTTATACAAAATTACGTATTGGTATAACAATATAATCAGCTCACACAAAATTAAATGTTACAGAACGTTCGATACATGTTTGTATCATCATCAGGTGTACTCAATATTAATCAAATAACTCTCCTCCGCAACGCGCGCTTTGGCGCCCGCTGTCAGTTCTCGTTTCCTGTTGAAAAAGTAGGGAGAAAGGGAAGGAGGCACGACACAATCACGTGACCAACTACAGATTGTTTAAAACATTATGAGAAACTGTGCGTAGTATTTTCCAGAAATGTGAGAAATTCAGCACATATCCTCCCCTATCGATTCACTTTGTAGTAAGAACTCTACTGCTCATTTCCACAGCATGAGCTGCTCTTCTTGCAGGACTCTGATCAGTGTTCCGAAATATTCCTCTCCCTGAAAGATAAATAAAAGCGGTACTTTGCGATACTATTTCAGTGTCATATATGCATTTCAATTTATTTATTTTATGTCTTTGGGTGAGGTTCAGGCTATGAGGTCTGCTCTTTCACCTAACCCTTGGTCTTGGGTAAGGGAATTGGGAAGGAGAGATGTTGGGATGCCAGGGAACTTTTTTACCGAACCGACATTTTGTCTTGAAGTGAGGGAAACCCTAGCCGAAAACCTCACCAAGTACGACCGAGCAGGGTTTGAACCCGCTCTCTACCGCTCAGAGGTATCGAGGTAGTGAAGACGCTACCACTAGACCACCCCTGTCGGTCAATTGATTAATGAATACATGAGCTACTTAAGTAAATAATCCCTATATCTTATTTTTGAAAGGAAAGTGGAGTAATTCCATTTTCTCCCGTCATACTTAAGCAATTGTGAAATTGAGGTAGCATTACAAAGAAAATAATCGGAGCAAGGGTCGATTTAACAACGTCCAAATTTACAATTACTAGTGTGTTATTTAGTGAATGATTTGTTCGTCGCTACCATAGACTTTAATGAAAAGATTAGCGGCGAACCCTCACTATTGTCCGATTAAAGCTGGAATTGGCTTCTGCATAGTTGTGGTGAGATATCAGTGGGTCGCTCTGTCACAGTGGGTCAATGAGCGAGGGAACACAGGCCGGTGGCGGGCGACGCAGAAATCAGCAACATCTCCGCACCGTCACTTAAATTATATTTTGTATACTGTTACTCCTCCGGTGACTCGGGGCTATCACGCTTGCTTGCCACCGAGTCACTCCGGGTATAATTCTCGATGAAGTCAGAAACAATTTGTAGCTTTTCACATTAATGTCACAGTTCACATAGATTGTAAAATATACGAAGGCGGTTTGTTATCACTCTGTCACGTCTTCAATCCGAGACGTCTTGACCCAGAGATGCTCCCTTACACATAACTTTATCTTCACACCTATACCTCTATCCTAGTCCGGAATGATTCACCTACTAGATAATTATTAATGCCTACTGTTCTTTTGACCGTGCAAGTAAAAGACAGATAATACGTTTAATATTGGATTCTGTTCGAAATAATACCAAACTGAAACGATTTTCAAGCAATCGCTATTCTTTCATGGTGTACGGAGATGATTACACTGCTGTTGTAATCAATACAGAATTGTTACAAGGGTAAGGCTTGTTTCACACCAGGCGACATGGGGAACCAATACAATTTGTAGAGAACAAATGAAAACTCTTCAGTCGAGAAGTATCGGATCTTTGTTTCTCATCTCAAACATTCTCTTGTTTCATTTTGTTCCGGGGACCTCTGAGAAACCTGTTTCGCTGATAGCGGACTTGTGTCTCTATGGAAGCTTTCAAGGAGACTCTCAAAGGAGCGATGTGTCTTTGAATGACGTCGGTAAAGTTAACATCCCCACTTTAACCCCCAACACCGTTGTTTCATAATTTTAGACTAATTATGGACTATTTTAGATCATCATAAAAAAAGTTTGGAACAGCACCCACGCGTTGCAAACGAAAAATCAAAAGTGGGGACGCCAACTTTTGCTCTCACCCTAGAAAAATCTCTAAAAATTCGATTTTAACTATGGCATGCTTTTAGACTAATTATAGACAATACGATGACATAAATTTGAACTCAAAATTCTTTCGTTTACACCATCCAGGAACAAAAAAAATTAAACAATACATTAAATATGAGACCTCAAAAAAATCAAGCTTATGAAATCGCCTCAAAATTCATGCCATAATTTTGATCTACTTTTAGGCTACACGTTAATGTAATTTTCAACAAAACATTCCATCATTGTAGCCCTCCAGAAATAACTCTATTCTACTACTCATACCCCAGTCAAAATTCTCACTCGATTATGATCTCTACCAGTGTAGTGTACATGTTCAATGTCTGCTCGTTAGTAGAGTACGAAACATATTATTCTTTACCTATGTGTCGTGTCTATTGTATTTAATTGACGTAAGAAGAAACATTGAGATGTGTGGCATTCTACTCAGAATATGACTAATTGTGGAATTAAAGTAAAAGTGACAGAAAAACGTGAAAAATATGTAAAAATACATTCTTTCAATTCTTGATACTGCTACAGCATATCAAATCAATGTAATTCTCCTCTTCCTAAACGAATTTCTTATATTTTTGCATCATAAACAGCACGCGCGTATAGGTTAGTTCTCATTTGACATATTGTATGATTCTTCACTTTACCGCTGAAAGCGCGTCAATCGATACATCATCACTCTACTATGTGTAAATGGGTCATTCTCTTTGGTGGTATACTGTATGGGAAAGAGCACTCTACCTGCTACTCTACTACCCCCACAACTCTACCCGTGTAAACCAGGCTTTATGAATGATTGTACTCTACCCATATCTTGGACTTCCGCTTGATCGCATTACTTTTTCGTCTAGGAGGCCGAGGAAGATGAAGGAGCCGGGGATTCCCAAGGTGGCGATGCTCAGCACCAGAACGACGCTCCGGCTGGTGCCCCTGCTGCCGCCGCCGGTGCAGCTGCCGATGCGAGTGGTGACGCCGGCGACGCAGCTGGTGACGGCGATGGAGGTGATGGAGCGGGTGATGATGCTGTCGGGGAAGATGACGATGACGACGAGTATGGTGATGAATACGATGGCTCAGCTGGTGAGTTGGGCGAGGATGATTTTAACGGTGTTGAGGAAGTGGAACTGAGTTCTCCTCTGTTCGAAATTCTTTAGGTTTTTGGGTGTAGGAATCATATCTAGTTTGTAGATTAAACCCTAAGAAGAGATTCAAATGTGGATGTATTTGCTGAGGCTGATTTCATTACAATGATCGCAACGAAAGAAAAGTAATGAGTGAGAAGCCTAACCACTTCAAAGTCGAGGAGCCAATGTCAGCATCGCGAGGTTGCCGACTCATTCTCTCGCTGTAGACACGTGGGCGTTTAACTCGTGTCAGCAGAATCTAGGCGAGTTTACGTTCGGATAGTGCACCTACGTCAACCGATACGTAGAACCGACAGAATAGATATGCCAACTGTGTCGGACAGAGAGCTTGGTCACTAGTCTTTGGCATGTCTGACACTCTCTGAAGTTAGCTTTTCTACGAGTTATAGCCTTGTGTAGGCGCCGTGGTATGCAGTCTAGAATGTGTGGAGCTACGATACGCGATCCCCCGCTGCAGACATATGATAACGCCGCGCTCTCACACCAATGGTTGCATCTCGTTGCTTTACTTTCGCCGCGAGGACTATACATTCATATTACCGTATTTAGTGTATACTAAATCTGTCTTTAAACGGAACTCCATTGGAGACAACAACCTCCACAAACAGTTCTGTTAAGTATGTCAACTTCCACTGAGGATGAACACTTTGCCTATTTCATAATTTGCAAAAAATTCTCCATTAACCCTGATTGTTTCATTAATAACGTTTTAAGTGTGTTTGGAGCAGGTAGTTCTAAGGTGTTTGGTCATACGCAGTTCTTGCCTCAGACAAATCGATTCGATCGAAACGTGTGTTGATTTCGAAGAATATTCGTGTATGTTAACAATTAAGGGAACAAGCATCATCGCTTGGACTTCTTTTATGGGCCACGTTTTTAATTTCTTTATGCGAGGCTTTTCCCATAGTAGAAGAGTTCTTCAATTAGCCTGACATTAGAATAAAAGTGGTTCCAAAATGGTGTATTTTTCCAATGGCATTTCCTTCCACCTTTTTGCCAACAGGAAATGCTTAGGGATTTTCAACATATGTGTATTTAATGGTCAATCATTTAATATACGAAATGAATTTGAGTTTTAGTTCTCGTCTTGTTGTACATTTTTCTAGCCAATACGTTTTGAATAGCCCGTTTCTCATTATTTCAACATGACTTTCTAGAATGTTAACTATTGAAGGATTTTATGTCAGAATAAATTTCCGATATGAGACTCGTTTTCAGTATCGATTCATCTCGTCTACAGAGATCGTCCAACGCGAAATATCCTCCCTTGAAAGTGATGGTGCAGTCTGGGCGTGCGCCGCACGCATGTTCCTAATTTGCGAACATTATCTTCTGCTGACTCTATCCAGATGCAACATAGCGTTCGACCGCGATGCTGGGAAATGGGTTGTTTATCGTTTCGTTGTCATCGGGCGCGAGTACTTCAGCGTGAAACATTTCACAGACCAGTCAAATGTCACGGACGTGTAGGTGAGCGCCCACAGGAAATACCGCTGACAGAAGAGTCCGCGACGTGTAAATAAATCTTTGCAACCCAAAAAGTGCTTATGTTTTGAGCGAATGTTGTTTGGTTTCGTGCGTATCACTGATTGACCCGTCATTTCCGGAGTTCAGCTCGGGAACGGTCTCTGCATAGAGAAGTGTTCTCGTCACATTTAGAAGAATGATCTGTGTAGATAGTAGTTCCGGATGATGTTCGAATCCCGAACTCGTAGTTTCTAAACTTATTTTTAATTTCCTATGTTTTTTTCCACTTCTGTATGTGTGAAATAACTGAGAGGGAGGGGAGGGAATTCCACTTCAGTCTCCAATTGGAGTTTCCACTGCTTTATACCAAGCAAGCGAGTGGATTTCGAACTTTTGCCCCGTTGTTCCAATTCAGCAACCTCATCTTTCCTTTTCGATCCTGACAATAAGTACTTTGCTTCGCATTATTCGATATGTATTTCATTCCTTTTGCAAACCATATTTATATTTTCATTAATCATACGACTGGGAATTTCATCTTCGCCGTTGATGATAAAGTCTTCTATCGTAATAAAACATTAGGTAGAATCGTCCTGTGTTTCAGTGAATTTGTAACAGGCCCATTCAGTTTTGTTATGTTCGGAAAATTGGTGAATCTTCTAGATTTCACTTTTAGCTCTGATATTTTAAGATTGGTTATTCAATTTCAAAGTCAAACACACATATAATTCAATTTCAAGTTTTCGACTATCCATATTTTTCTTCAACTTCTCTTTTCAGATTCAATTTTCATGGAAGGTCGAACTTAACACTTATCTTTGTTACAGCATATGAAGATTGGTTGTCTGCGCAAATGAGATGTTTTGGTTTTATTCATTGTGCATCGTGTCATGGTGAATTTTTGTGTAATTTTGTATTATATCAAAAGTAATCCCGGAGCTACACCTTGTGTAGCTCCAGAACTTTTAATTGGATGCTTAGTCGCTAAATTTGCACTAGCTTTTCTTACTGCCGATGCTACACGCACTATGATGCTTCTTTTGCACTGAAAAATTCTTTGCTTTGAAATTTTGTTTAGAACACTCCATCAGAACCACAATGTGCTATTCTAATTGACGTCACAGAAAGTTTATCGGTTTCTTCCAAGACATCGGAGGTTATCCCACCATCGATCCTTTTGGAAACAAGCTTGAAATTTTTCTTCCATTTTTGTATAATGATTAACCCTGTATTATTTATGTACATAACGTTCAAACGTGCTTTGCATTGTTATCACGAACATTCACCTCGACAATTACAGGTTTCTTCATTTTTAGTAAAAAGCGATAGACTAAATAAGTCCTATAAACCATAAAATCAAGTTATATTTCATCCATTAATTTCCTCTTCTCTTTTACTCACCCTCCTCTACATATACTGGACATTTGAATTCTTTTTACTTCCATATTCAACCACACCCTTTGTTGTCCTTAGTTTGATAAAATGACTTATGACTAAATAATGGGTTATTTCTCGTGAGTAATCAAATCTGCGTATATTCAACGGAAAAAAATTGCTAGTATCAGACTTGCGAATTTCGTGGAATGTTGAGCGCTTTTTATTAGTTTGATACTTTGGATTTTTACTAGGTAAAACATTGGAAATGGTCGGTGTCATAACTGTAAGTAATCAAATATATCTTGTAATTACTAAACTTTTTTTCTATAATTCTATTTTCGGATTTAATAATGTGTTGCGTTTATTATGTAATTCGGTTTCCAAGATCTTATGAATTTGTACAGAATGAATAGGAATTTGTGTAACTGTAAAGTACGAATAATTAATGCGAATAAATTGTAATCATTATATATTGTAATTAAAAGAATTAATGGCAAATAAAGTAGAGAAACTGATAAATTGTTACAAAAGTTCGAATCTGAATAGAAAGTAGGTTTCGTACCCGCAGTCGCTGCGATATTTAGGATGAAATAGATTGCCCAGTTTTATTTTTATATCAACGGAAGCGCATGTATATAAATGTAAGATTTTAAATGAGCCACTGTCTCTCTGATGAAACATTTAACAAAGTAATAATAAAGGCAGTTTGACCTTATTTTCTTTTCCATTTCTTCCTCTCATGGTAATATCCTTTATGACACGGTGGTGTGGGATTTCCTCATTATCGCGATATAACAATAATAGCGATAGAAGCGGAAACGGATGGATTTCCTCTAATGTGTGACGTCATGAGCGTGACGTCACAGCGAACTCCAAGTGGATTGGTTGCCCCAGGCGACGGCGCTGGTGATGGTGTGAGCACTACGGCCCCTGGAGGTGGCAGTCGCGCCCCCGCCGCCCCCAGCCCCACGGCAGCGCCCACCCCCGCGGCGGCGGCATCGGGCAGCAATGGCGGCGCAGCGGCCGGAGGTAGCGCTCCGGTCCCCACCCCCGACCCGTACTTCACCCACTTCGACCCCCGAGTAGAACATCAGATGTACAAGGACGCTCAGCAGCGCTTGGAGGAGATGCATCGAGAGAAGGTGACCAAGGTGAGTTTTTCTTCGTCTAAGATTTATTATTTATTTTTAAGGTCTTATTTTATAATGTGGCGAGGACCAAGCCATCAGGCAACATGACGACTTGAAAATTGCTCTGACTGAGAATTAGCACTGTCATAGAGCCCTTGATAAAAAGAGGAACGCCAGTAGCGGATATATAAAGCGGAATGTTTCGTGCGTCGCGTCGCGCAATTTCTCATAGTGCATTGAATCAGCTGTAGTTCGTCACGTGATTGAACCGCCAACACAATGAACGTAACGGACACTTTCTCTCTAAACCATCAATACGAGGCGAAAACCGAGTGACGGCTGACGCAAATAGGTTCTATGAGAATTTGGGCGTAATAAATATGGCTGTTGTGAAACATGATGTGCTCTAAAGTTGTAGACGCGACTGGCGTTTCTATTTTTATTAAGGACCCAACTCGCTACGTTAGGGTGACCGAAATATTGGTAGTTCTGTCTACAAGGATGCGATGAGCCCCGATCATCCAAGTATGAATCGAGTGATAAGTAAAAACAATACTATATTATCGTTAGCATGGAAAAATGTACAAACTCAATTGTTTATTATAGTTATTTACAATTTGTATGTGACAGTATCAGTCTGTGATCGCGAATTCCAACAAATTCTTTAAATGACACAACCTAACCTAACAATTCAAGACTTTTCTGAGTTTGAATAATACACCGAGAAAAGACAATAGATGTGAGTATTCTAAGATTGGATGGGAGATCCAAATTCAGACGATAAAAAAAAAGGATTTCTCCAAACTTTTCCATACATCCAAATGCTTGGAAAAACACTTTCCTTACATCCAAATCTGTTCTCTCTGTGTACGGACTCGTACAATTAATTTAAAGTTTTTTTACTCTAATTTATTTGAGCGCCATAAAATACATTTGTTTTACAGTATTTTCTCTTGCTTCATCAACTGTTTTCTTCTGTTTGTCACGTGTGCATCTGCTGATATTTCATGACGGGCACTTCCTTCATCTCTTTATTTTAGGCCGTTTTCTTTTTTTCCCATGTTATGTACTCCAAATATGTCATATTTTCTCTTGCCATCATTTCATGCGTCATATCTGATTTAATGATATCTTATACCATTTTTTAGATGTAATTTGCGCTCTCCATACCGTATAACAGGCCTTTCTGTCTCCTTCCAATTTACTACCTATTCACTCTCAAATCTATGTATGTATGCGTTCATGTCTCAGTATCCCGATACTATATGCATCATTGAAGTGTGGTCGAAACAATTTTTTGCTTTTATGAACAAATTTTACAAGTATAACTTCACACGTGTGTCTTCCTTTGGTACTATTCTCCCTATGTATTGGCCACGATTTTAGGACTCGTACAATGGATGGATTGTTGTTTCAGGTGATGAAGGATTGGTCCGATCTGGAGGAGCGCTACCAAGACATGCGCGGTGCGGACGCGCGTGCCGCCGACGACTTCAAGCGACGCATGACGGCGCGCTTCCAACAGACGGTGGCTGCGCTGGAGGCTGAAGGTGCCGCCGAGAAGCGTCAACTGGTCGCCATGCACCAACAGCGCGTCGCGGCGCACATAAACGCGCGCAAGAAGGAAGCCATGGGATGCTACACGGCCGCTCTCAACGACAATCCGCCCAACGTGAGTGAGGAAAGGAAGCTCTCTACAGTACTTGCAGTGAAAGAATAGTCATGAGGACTAAAGACCTTAACCGTGAGCCGTGTCAACAACTTTAGAGCTCGTAATTTCTCATAACAACTACATTTAGTCATAGACTTATGGATAAATAGACTCAACCGTCTCTGCGGTTGGGTGTCAGTGATAACATGCGACAGAAGATAATGAGAGGTGTCGCTCTCTCGCTCGCTTGGAGGGGGTAACGTATTACTGTGCAACGACTTGTGCGCAGCAGTCAGTGAGTGGAATCGGGTTCCTCCACCTAAAACGATGTGCGAGAGAGACATACATCTTACATCATATTCACTTTCGGACAACCGGTGCATAAGACTGTTGGGTCTATGTATATTTAAGTCTATGTATTTACTACGCACAAATTTCCATTGCTCTCATAACAGCTAAATTTACTACGCGCAAATTCTCAAAGCTCCTATGGCTCTAGCTGTCTCTTATTGGTGGAATGGGATGCAAGGGAGAGAAACACTGTACAATCATGTGACCAAGTACTGCAGATTCAAGCTACTATGAGAAACTGCCCTTCGCATTTTCCGGAAATATGAAATATTCCGCATTATGTTTCCTCCCCTGACGGTTAAGGTTTTTACTTAAGACCACGTGAAAGTCCAGCAGCCATTGCGAAAAAAACGTCTCTTCCTCTCGCTGTAGACACGTGAACATTTTACTCGTGTATGTGGAGTGTTAGTGGGTTTACTTTCGGACGCTACCACCTACTCCAGCCGATTCGTACAACCGGCAGTTATTGATATGCCTACTGTGAGGAACTCAGAGTTTGATCGCTTAACTTTGGTTGCAAGGAAGCTGCTTCAAGTTAACTATTCCTACGGTTATAGTAGCCTTTCGCTGGGTGCCACAAAATTCTGTCTGGAGTGGGTGGAGTTAAGCTTGACCACTCTCTGCAGCAGACGCGACAACGCCGCGCTTTGAAATGAGACTCTGAGAGGACCAATCAATGATGATGGATGAATAAAATTTTAACACCGAATGAATAGTAACTGAAAAATTGTCACGGGAAAAATATAAATGTCATGTTTTCGGCCACAGGAAGGGTCCAAGGATAAGTTAATTGTTAATAAATAATATCGATAAAGTACTGTTGACAGTCGTTAAATTACAGTAACTGAAGAAAGTTTTGATTTGTTTGCAAGATGTAAACATTGTATATTATGTAACCTTTCTCTTATTCATTAAGAGTCTTGAAGTCTATTTGCGAGTTACTAAGTCTGATATGCCTATTAAATGCGTATTTTGAAAAAGTATAGAAATATGTCTAGCAATTGGTCTGTGGAAAGAGTTAAAGGAAGGGGTGAGGTGGACCCACCCCAACCCTGCTCCAGGATCCTTAGTTTGAGACATTTTAGTGTTTCATGTAAATATGAACCTTGTTAGTTCTGATTAATAGAAAAATAATAGTCAGTAAACTGATTGAAACAGAGTATGGTCCATATTATCAAAACATCTGTATGAACCCAGGGGTATAGGTGACTTTGAGTCACTTGTTTGGTTACTTGTTATAATCAGATAAATGATGATTTAATATGTGCAAGCAAAACTCAAACGATTAAGGGTGTATTAAATTCCATCTTTCTCTAATAGCAAAATAATAGTCTCGAATGATATTGGACAAATGTTGACTGAATTATTGGGTTATCTGGACAGAGGATTGTTGGATTAGTATGGCTTTTATGTATTTATGTTTTGCATGAGTCACGTAACTCTTTTGTTGCTTTCCAGACCCATCGTGTACAGAAGTGCCTGCAGAAGTTGCTTCGGGCTCTGCATAAGGATCGCCATCACACCATTTCGCACTACCGACATTTGCTACTTAGTTCCTTTGAACAGGCAGAGCGAGAGAAGGCGCTCACTTTGGAACATCTCACAGACATTGATCGTATGGTCAATCAATCACTCCAAATGCTCGACAGGTATTGTAATATTAACTTTCTGTTATTCCTGCAATGTACTCGTCATGGTTCTTTAACAGTGGTACCTTTTAGCAGCACAATAGTATATATAACCACTTCCTAAACTTTTTTAATTGTTAATTTAACTAGTATAATTTGCTGTTAAATCATGAAAATGATTTAAATCTCCATTTAAAATTGAGAAAAGGTTGCCATTGTTGACTTTCTCCCCTAAAATATTATTTAATTCCTCATCTATTCAGTTATAATTGTTATATCTTTGTGACCCATAGTGATAAATATGGATAGATAAGGGATGTGAATATTGAATTATTGTTAATTTAAATGTAATAATTGTAATGCTTGGAGGTAATTTTTTTAATTATATAATAGAAGTATTTCCAATTTATACTCAATCGTGACACAGTTGCATACAGGATTTCTGTAGCGCATCCCAACCCTTGGTTTTATTAAATACTTTGGTTGAATGGGTGCAGAGATCCCTTGCTTGCTTCTAGAGAGTAAAGTAGCGTATTACCCTGCCTGTCACTCAGTACTAATTTTAACAACATTAGGGAGCAATAAATTGCTAATTTATTTATATTTGGTCACTATTGTGGACAATATTCTTGCATAAGATTTCTAATGATGCTGATTTCAGCAGAAAAGCTTGAAGATGGCAAGCTAAGGCGTAAGATGACAAAAATAATGAAAACTCTGTTTCTTTAAACCATCAACATCACCCCTTCAAAATGTATTATTTAATGGTGGCTTCATACACATTTTCTTAAGACTATCCATAATTGTCTTGTGTGTATGTAAGATGAGCAATGTGTGATGACATTTCCTGTGAAACTCATTGAAAGGCAGTACCTATATAGTGTTACTTGAAAAATGTTCTGTCCCTCCAAATATTACTAAAACATTTCAATTTCATCTTGTAGATATTGAGAGTATAATTTTCATTGTGTTTTCAAGTATTAAATGAATGGATGAATAAAGTTCCCTCTATGGTATTCTTTGACCTACATTGTTTATGAAGGACATTCCTTGAATGATATTCATTTCCACTTATGTAGGTTCCCTGAACTTCGCACGAAGATTGGTCAACTAATGGAGGATTACATCCAAGCGCTGCGCTCCAAGGATGAGACTCCTGGATCCTTGCTGGCCATGACTCGTGATGCAGAAGCTGCCATCTTGGACAAATACCGTGAGGATGTTGCTGCAAAACAAGAAGGTAAGTTTATTTTGTGCTTGTTGTCTTTAGATCAATATGATATTATTTTTGACGATATGTCCCTTCTTTGCTTGTGCTCCTTAGAAGATTCATGGCCCCAAAAGTCGAAGGTGGGCAGTCTATGTTGTGGGCCTAGAATCCCTGAGCTAAGACCCAAGCTAGTATTAGTTTAGGAAATAATATTAAGTTTAGCGGAATTTATGGACTTTGACTTCAAATGAGATAGAAGTAAAATCAAGTTGGAAATTGGTTTAGACAATTATTATAACTCCTAGATCCAACATTTGAGATTTGAGTACCGTTTCTTATGACTTCTTAAATTTTAAATCTAGAAATCTTCCATGAACATAATTTTTTTATCTTCAATGAAACAAATTTATAAAAAGAGACTTAAGAGAGTAGAACAACAATTTACCTTAAAATCGACTATTTTTTAGTAGTTCTTGGTATTTTGTGTTACAGTTTATTGATCATTTGTTTATCATATATTTTATAACCTTGCATCATCCCATTAAACTTCCTAGCATTTTTCACCCCCAGACACTCTTTGGGTCGTTTCCCCTGCTTGGTTCCAAGTGTGGTGTCTTCCAGGTAATGACAACAATGTGTTGTCATTAGTCGTTATCATATGTTTTTCTCGTAGGGAAAACTCAGGGTGATTTTCAGTTTTTAACATAGTGTGTCTGGTATAAATAATATTGTGATTTTGCTCACCACTGCCTCAAGAGCTACAAGCTAGAACAATTTTTAGTAGTTTAAATACACTAAAAGTGCACCACAAAATAAAGTACTTGTTATTTTATTATGATGATAATTTTCTGTTGTATTTAAAAGAACAATTTGAATTATTAACACCAATGATGCTTATAGACACACACATAAAGACAATAGTAAGAGTTGAAACAGCTGACTGGTGATCGGTTAGGGGGGAGTGTCTAGGTATTCTGACAAAGGGTCTTGGAGAGACATTATGTCCATACATATGTCTCATTTGTATGTTCTGGTGAGACGTGTAGAAAAATGTGATATTGAATATTTGTTTCAATGAAAATAGTTCTCCTTTTGTACTCTAGTTTTCACTTTCTACTTTTATCTTTACATTTATAATATTTTTAATATTATATAAAATTTGTTCCCGAAACTGGCAATCATCATATATTTGTTAAGTTATGTTGTGTGTTTGAGTTATATTGTAAGTTTAAATTGTTTTGAGTGATAGTTAGTCTATGTATTTTATTATAAAATACTTCCTGAAAATCCATAAGGACTCAGCGTTGGAAAGTTTTAAGAAATTGTATAATTTTTCTGTATTTGCCTTGGCTAGTGGGTTAATATCTATCTTTTCAATTTCCTTTAAATAAATGAAATTATACTAAATTAACACTTTTTAAACATAGATAAAAAAAATCATTTACCACATTCAAAATATTAGATGAATTAAAACGTAAATTGTAAAATTACATTTTAATTCATTTCTTAAAATTAACAGTTTTGGAACATAGGCAGGTCTGATAGATTATAATAATTCATTCATTTATCTACCAAAACATATTATTACTTTTTTCAATTTTAATCATATACCAAGTAATATTATTAACATTTTTGTTTCATTTAAAATACATTTTTCATTAAACAAAATTCAAATTTATTCATCACACCTTTACCAATGTCATAGCCCAATATGGATTGTAAATAAACCTCATAGGTTTAAAAATTGATTATTAGAATAATTATTGTTTGAAATCATTATTTTTAATGCATAGCACTCATTAAAATACATCTTATATTAATAAAATAAATAAATTTATTGTCAAAAAAGCAGTACAAACTGCATATGACTGTGCGGAGGACAATAAACTAATTTGCCATAGAAACAATTTTCACGAGATTATCTCTGTTCTCCCATTTTAAAGCTGTTTCTTTCTATTGTCTTACTTGGGTACTTGGATTGAATCATTGCAGTGGTCATTTTAATTACTTCCGGAGGGTAAAGACACCAAAAATTTACTTATTTCCTAAATTTCCAATTGCAATATAATATGCACTCCCACAAACAATAATTATTCTAATAATGAATCATTAAGTCTATTAAGTTTTATTCTAGCTCTAGAACGAAATAATACATGTTCTGTAATAACACTACTGAACCTTGCCAAAATCATGAATCAGCTATTTACATCTATGTTGTTCATGCTGGTCACATCTTTATGCTCATTTTCAGCTTATTTAAAGAGTTCCAATTGATATAAATTTTCTAAGACAATAAACTGGAGGATTCAGACTTGAAATACCTGTATTTCTCCCTAATATATGTTGACCATCACATTGTTTTGTATAATGTTTCTTTCTGGTGAGGTGATTTGATATTTTGAAATTGGATACTTTCACCGTAGGTCATCAGAACCTTCAGTTCTGTTATATTCTAAAAATTATATACGCCTCAAAACATGGTGTAATTATTATTCTCATACAGCAAAATGCCACAACTTATTTTCTCAAGACTTATTGATAAAAGGCTTTAAAATTATATGAATGATGGGACAGTTTAACAAAAACTCAAAATGTAACTGGCTAGTGAATATTTATATTAATTGAAATTTTTGGTGGACAGCTTTTAAATGATTACTTTTGATTTTTAGACAGCAGTAGTGTTTCCTTAGTATACAATAACAATACTTCAATTGAAAGTAGTTATTCAGCATACATTTTATTCGAGTTATGGGTTTCTTTTGTCTTTTATTTATAAGCTAAGCTGGATATGGTCCATGTATTGCATAACTGTATTGTCTTTACCCTGTATGATATTTACAAAACAAGTATCCACTATCCCATTACTAGAGGCAAGAAATGTAGAATTTCTCATAGGATGGGAAAAGTCTTGATGTGTAAAAAAGAAAGTCTGTACTTCTTGGAGAGAAACTTCACCATTAGGAAAATGAACTAACTAAATCTTACTCTTATTTTACAAGCAATAATTCTAAGTTTAAATCAGCTATCTCTATGAGCGATTTGAGANAGTTGTGCAAATTATCATTATTAATGACAAATATTTTCAAACAAATATTCAAGAATTTATGAAATATTCTAGCAAAGAGTATGATGTAAGAACATGTGACATTTTTTTAAAGAGTGAATATTTAATGAATTTTGAGTGTTTCTCAGTAAAAAAATATTCCATAGATTTAAAACTATTGTCCAGTCATTGATACAAGCTGTGAAAGTGATTGGAACTGCACAGCCAGTTGTCAGTAACCAAATAATTTTCTCATTGTTGGAGTTACTGAAACTATGAAATGTCACATGTAGCAATTTTTTTATCGTTTCAATATTACAATTCATTTTTTAGCCCTAGTGCAGCCAAGCTTCTGAGACATGGGCTAGTCACAAACATAAAGTGTAAAGAAGGAACTTTATAATTGCCAAAGTAGCAGAGCAGCCGCCTACTAGTGGGAAGGACTAAATGTGGCTAGTAGCATGTGTTTGTGCAGTCATAAAAAATGAGAAAAAGTTAGAGAAATCAACGTATTGTGTTTTTTTGGATTAAGACCAGTTGCAGATCACAAAACATTATGACAAAATCTCTTTATCAAACAACAAGTTTTTTGTTTTATTTTCATTTTTGTTATATTGCTAATTACCCTGTATGATATTTATGCAGTAACTTTATCATTTTTTAAAATATTGGTGTCTGTCTTTACTAGAGACAGAATTAGTCTGTGACTTGTAACCCTGGTAATTCCAATTTTTTTTCCTGGGGAAGACCCTTGACAGGGGATGTTTTCAAGTCTTCTCTGTACTCCTAGTACTATCCAGTAAGAGTTCCTTACAATATGATCTGCATACTAGAATATGTAAATGTTTCAAAAGATTTTTGCTTAATATATGTTTTTATTTTATGTCTGAGGAACATGAAAAATTTTGTTTAATAAATCTTTTATAAAATTTATTTATATTTAATTGTTTTATATTTGAGTACACATGTAAAATTTGTTAGTATACGCATTGATATGGTGTTGGGAGGCATGAATTTGCCTGTCTGATAGGTGCCAGGTACTAGTGCAACAGTCTCGAGTAAAACCTGAAAATAGCAGACAGTAATGACCACAATTACACTGGAACTAAACAAATGGAAGAATCAGTATACCTGTACTTGCTCCTATCACAAACTATGGCAGAAATGAAAAAAATTCACTTTCCCCAAACTGAAACGCAATACACCGAACCACACGACTAACAACGAATTGAATGCAACTGCCAGAGTCATGAGCCCTTTAGCAAGATGTCGAAACTAAAATATTGTATTGTTTGAAGAATTTGTCCTCTCGGCAGTTTTACAATGCGTCTGGGAACAGTAACATACGACGGAATAGTCACTAGGAGAGGGAAAGGAGAGACCAACAGGAAACGTGAAGGAGTGAAATGTCCCGGGTTCCTTCGCGTGTTCCCTCATGAAATGAACTTGGACGATCTTCGAATCGTTGGCGCATTGATTTCCCAAACAGACATGAATGAATGAGACGTCGTAGTTGCCCTTCGAGGCGCTGTTCATGTTCACAGTCAGACTTCCTTATCAGCGCCTTCGTCGTGCTCTTAATGGTGATTCATTTCTTTTTCCCTTTTCTCCTAATGGAATTTTTGATAGTTTATTTTAAAGAGAAGGCACACCGGTCCGCGGGCCTGTGAGCCAAACCCAGCATGATAAAATTTCATTTTATTAAGTATTACAAGCAAAAGAATATCTTAGATGATAGCTATCATTTTGTGTTTTTTTTTACCGAACACGAGTTCTATTAATTTTCGTTATGTTTCTTCTCATGATTATAGTCTTTCTGTTTTCGACTTTGTAAACTTTGATCGATTCAAAATGTTTGAAGTTGAACGCTCTCGGATTCTAAATTTGGTTTTCCGTTCTCCCATGTGGGTAGTTTTGGGGGTGGTTTCACGTGGAAGTATTCAAGCTGTCGAGGACTTTCCTCTTACCAGATCATGACTCATTTTTCCTTCGATCGATAGTTACCGTTATCTAAGGTAATTCATCCTCGCCTCCAATTGCGACTCCATAGTTTTGTTAAATAATGTTATATCTTCACTGAATTTTTCGTAAAACATTCATACGTTCATCGATATTAATTTGGCTCAGCGATGTTTACATATTTTCATTATATTCTTGTTCATTATGTCCTTACTAACTGTTAGTAAACAAGAATTTGATTTTCTTCCTGGATTAATTGTCTCTCGTTTATGTTTCCGTATGTCATTTGGTTTTTGCGTTTAAAGGATTTCGTTTGTTATTGGAAGAGGCTTCGATGCGTGAGTGCAATTCGTTATTTACTAACAATTTTTGGCATTTATCTGAAATCTTTATATTTGTGAAATTTCTGTAGTGAAAATTTTCTTTGGGGTTTTCCGTTAACATTTCTGAATAATTTTCGTTAGCGAAATTGTCTCTGCAGTATATCAAAGTTTATCGTTTTATGTTCATATTCATCTCCACTGTCTTGAAGAATTGCTCCTTTTGTGATCCTTTTTGTTATTTGATCATTGCGCTGTGAGATTGAATCATCAAATTTTATAAGCTAATTGCTTCCCTATCGGTGTTTCAGGAGATCTTCAAGTATTCATCAAGTTTTGAATCTGCGTTGAAGTGGGATTTTGCTATTTTCTAACCCAACCTTGTGTATGAACTGAGGTGATTTCTTCTCCTGCTAAGGTACTATGTCTCTCCTTCAAAGCATTCGGCCATTCCATTGTGGATGGGACATCAGTTACAGGTAACGAGTCCCACTTTGCAGATTTTCATGGAACACAAAGGATTTTTAATGGATTGTTTCAAAATTTTTCGAGTTGTCCCTGGCCTATATATTTTAACTGCTTATTGTGCGTGAATATCTCCATCTTTTTTTATCCGATCGTTATGTCTTTTGTGTTCGTTACTTGGTACTACTCCTCTCCCAAAATGATCAAAGTTTAGGGTCTATGTCTTTCTGTGGGGTATGTCAACATGGAGGGTTCATCAAGTACGAAATCCCCGAGTTCAGAGACATGTGGTCCGTCATCTGCTGCCAAAATTCGGACGAAAAGATCGTTACCTGCTTCCAAATATTCCGTGGCGCAGGTCAAGGGTTTGGTGGCGAGCATGAAAACCTCTTTGGCAGGCGTTAAAGATTGCTTTCCTGGCGGCATAAGGGCGTTGGGAGGTAAAAAGGACGCGTTGTGCTCAGCAGATGATGCTCCCCCGAGTTGTGAAAAGTCGTCAGAAGCTGCGAATGAGGACGAGGATGAAGAGGATTACTATCCTCCCAAGGGTAGCTCCTTGCTCCTTGCAAAGGATTCTCTCACTCTTGTTAAGATCAAATCTCGTACTGAGAAATGCTCGTCCAAGGAAGGCAACAGAAAATTCCCGAAAGGTCCACAAAGGTTAAGTAGAGAAGCGGGGGCGAACTCCAAGGTTCGGGAATCGCGAGGGAGAGACTCGGTGGCAGAGCACAAAGATTCGTTCATAGATCCTCGGGTACCACCGTTAGAAGTATATAGTTGCTCACCGTGTTGCAAGGATTCAAGCCTTAAGACTCGTGTCAACCGATGTGTGTCTTTTGCCGAACCCCCTGCGATTTGCAGCGACGATTGTGAGGTAGACACAGGTTCTGATGGTGGTGAGAAGAGTGTGGTTGAAGAGACTATCAGTTACCAGGAAAAGCCGTCTAGCAAAGGGTGTGTGTCGTTTGCTATGAAATCGGTATCGGGTGCCAAGGATTCAATGACAGGGATTAGGCGCAATAGGAGGCACGGGATGGAGACAAAGCGTTCCTTAGGTCATAAGGGTGTAAAGGGTCTGGTAGCTAACGCTTTGGCTGGTGTCAAGGAATCTGTAGCAGATGTCAAGGGATCGCTAGGTATTGTGAAAGGTACTTCGAATTTGACGACATGTGAATGCTGTCTATGTAATGAGGTTCCCCGACTTATGTCCAAAGAATCAATGTTGCGTGTTGAGGGTTCCAGACTGCCACCACAAATGCCAGAAGCCACCACAGTTGCCAGGGCACTCTGCGAGGAATGTCGTTGCGTAAACAAAGAATCGATGGGCGACGTGAAGGGTCTGGAGGAAAGTAAACGGGAGTCGATGAGTTCCATATCCTCGATGGCGGATGCAAAAGATGCGATGGTAGGTATCAAGAACTTGACAAAGGGGGTGCTAAACTTTTTAAACAAGTCGAAGGGCTCAAACAGTAAAGACTCTACCTTCGAGCCATTTCAAATCCCTTTCATTCCGTTTGCACAGCGTTATGACTTCAAAGATTGCATGTTGCGCGTAAGAGATTCAAGGGCGTTTGTGAGGGGTTCGACTACATCCGCAAAGACACGTGGAAGGAGTTCGCGTACCATTGCCAAAGATTCAGAGGTATTAGACGAAACCCAATTTTTAAAATCGAAAGCTTTGGTGACACCAACTAAGGAATCTGTTGATGATAGCGAGAGTTCCGAAACATTGGACATTGTTCAAGACACGTGGGGAGTGACTTCGAACGTAAATGATGGTAAATCAAATGCCCAGGCAGATGTCTCCAAAGGTTCCTCATCAGACACTAGAAACTGTGTGTCATGTACTCGATGTTGTTCGAAAATGTGCTGTCGTTATTCTACCTCCATAACTCAGGTCTCGCTTACAGACGTCAAACGTCGTGCAAGCATCACCAAGACTAATCTAGCTTGTGACAAGTGCTCTATGGACGAAAGGAGACACACGTGTGGAGATGTTAAGGACTCTACCGCCTCCACCAATGTCAGTATTTATCGACGCAAGACGTTTCCGTATGCTGACTCGAAATCATTAGACACGGGCTCTGCGCCACCCTTACGACTCCGCGCTAAAAGCTGGGTGTCAGAATATGCTTTGGATGATGTGAAAGATTTGGTAGCTTCTGCTAAAGGATCTGTGGCAACAGTCAAGTGCTTCTTGGCAGGTATGAGGGAGTCTGTTGCAGATGTCATCGAGTCCGTGAAAGAATCCATCCAAATACCCACCACCTCAACCAATCTTAAGATACCCTCACGAGTTTCTCCGAGTGTGGCGATTGATTCAAAGGAATCCATGTCATACATGGAATCTTCCGAACAAAATGATGAAGTACATCCTACACTTGTTAGAAAAAATCGTAACATGGAGTCTACGACACATGACAAGAATTTAATGCGTCGTGATCTGAGTCCGTCAGATTCTGACAATTTTAAGAGTTCTATATTATCGGACAAGTTCAATCCGCGTGATTTTGGACCTTCTATGTCGATTTCAAAAAGTCGTAATATGGATGCGTTTCTGAGTAGGAGCTTCAAGAGACGAAATAGGACACCTTCTCCCGAAGGTTCGTATAATCCTGTTAAGAATTCGGTGTCACATGGTATGACCTCGGTGAGACCGGATATTAGTCTTTGTCCTCAAGAGTGCGAAGGTCGTGTAATAGACTCGGAGACTCGTACTTTAAGTTCCGACATATTTGATGTTCCTTGTCTTCCGAATTTCCGAAATCGTGTGATAGGTTCTATGACTCCGTACAAAAGCTCCATGCGCCGCATTACGAGTTCGTCTGAATCCAATACTCACATGACTTCGGCATTACGTGACCCGACCGTCATGCAGCATCGCGCGGTTCCATGTCCACCTAATTGCAGAAATCGTACTATGGATTCTATGGCTCCACGTAAAAGTTCCATGAGACGTGATTTGAGTTCGTCAGCCTCCAACACTCGTATGAGTACGACATCACGTGGCGAGTCCCTCATGGATGACATATTTCCATATCCAGCAGGTAGTAGAAGCCATACGTTGGATTCTCTGGCGCCACAGGAAAGCTCCATACGAAGCGATTTCATTACGTCGCCATCCAACCCTCGTGTGATTAGTACAACATCACAAGACGAGACCCTCATAGAGAGTAACATGTTTCCATACCAAGCTAGCAGCAGAAGCCGTACCTTGGATTCTACGGCGCCACATAAAAGCTCCATACGAAGCGATTTCAGTTCGTTACCGTCCAACACTCGTGTGATGAGTACATCACACGACCAGACCCTCTTAGAAAATGACATTCCATATCCTCCTGGTAATAGATGCCCTACTATAGATTACATAGCAGCGCACAAAAATTCCATGCGATACGATTTGGGTTCGTCAGACTACGATAATCGTATGAGGAATACGACATCACATGACGAGACCCTCATAGAAGACGAGATATTCCCATATCCACCGGGTACCAGAATCCGTACCGTTGATTCTATGGCACCGCATAAAAGTTCCATGCGACGCGATTTGGGTTCTTCCGACTACAATAATCGTATGAGAAATATTTCATCACGTGACGAGGCCCTCATAGAGGACGACATGATACCATATCCACCAGATAGCAGAAGCCGAACCATGGATTCTATTTCGTCAAGACGTACCGTGGAATCTATTGCGCCTCACAAAAGTTCCATACGTAACGATTTCAATTCGTCAGCCTCCAATACTCGTATGACGCATGTGACATCACGTGACGAGACTCTCTTAGAGACTGACATGATTCCAAACCAAGCTAGTGGCAGAAGCAGTATCATGGACTTCCTAACGCCACACAAAAGCTCCGTAAAGCGCGACACGAGTTCGCAAGATTCGCACATTCGCATGAAGAATTTGTCATCACGTGATATGACTTTCTTGCACGACGTGGTCTCATGTCCACCTAATTGCAGAAGTCGTACCCAAGATTCTATGGCGCCACACAATAGCTCCATACGACGTGATGTGAGCTCTACAGATTCTAACTCTCGTATGAAAAATTCGACATCACGTGACTCCACCTTCTTTCATGACGTAGTTCCTTGTCCACCGAATTGCAGAAATCACACTGTGGAGTCGATGGCTCCACACCGGAGCTCTATGAGAGGTGACGGGAGTCCGTTAGATTCCAGCATTCGCTTGAAGAATTCCACATCACCTGATACGACATTCACGCATGATGTGATTCCGTGTCCGCCTAATTGCAGAAGTCGCACCGTGGATACGATACAACACAAAAGCTCCATGCGAAGCGAAGTGAATCCGTTAGATTCCAACATTCACAAGAAGAAATCTACACTACGTGACTCGACCTTCATGCATGACGTGGATCCATGTCCACCGAATTGTAGACGTCGTGGAATGGAGCTGATGACGCCGTACAATGGGTCCATGCGACGTGTTGTGAGTTCCACAGATTCCAACATTCCTTTGAAGAATTCTACATCACGTGATACGGCCTTCATTCGTGACGTGGTTCCACGTCCACCTAATAGCAGAAGTCGCACCACGGATTCAGTGACACGACACAAAAGCTCCATGCCACGCGATACGAGTCGGTTAGATTCCAAAATTCGCAAAAAGAATTCCACTTCACATGGCACAACTATTCATGAAGTGGTTCCGTGTCCACCTAATTGTAGAAGTCGTACCATGGATTCTATGGTACGACACAAAAGTTCCATGTCACGTGATGTGAGTCCGTTAGATTTCAATAGTCGCAAGAAGAATTCAAAATCACGTGGCTCAATCTTCATACATGACATGGTTGAAAGTCCACCGAATTCCAGAAGTCGTACCATGGAGTCGATGACGTCACGCAACAGCTCTTTACGACGTGATCTGATACCAATAGATTCTGACAGTTCTGAGAAGAATTCTTCATTACAGGAAAAGACTTTATCACAGCGTGATGTGGGCACTTATGTGTCGTTTGTAAAAAATCGGAAAATGAATTCTATTCCGCGAAGTACATACTCCATGAGACGTACAAGGACTAATTCTCACACAGATTCCAAAGTGCCAATTAAGAGTTCGACGTCGCAGGGATCCTCCATTAGAACGTGTCCGCCAGAATGTAAATCACGCGTAACAGATTCGATGAATTCCTCTAAAGGTTCCTTAAAATATACAACTGTTTATTACATGTCAGATTCCGAATCTGTGTCCAAAGACTTGACAAAACATTCCAAAAACGCCGTTCGACATGATCGCAACCGCTCCGATAGCAAAAATCAAACCAAGGTTTCTATTTCAGCGAGAAAGGATTCGTCGTATCGATCGAATTTGTGTAACTTCCAATGCTATCGCGCGAGTATAGAGAACTCTGTCCCACTACGCGATGACTTTGTTGCGGCTACTAAGCGCGCGATGAGTTCTGGGAAGGGCACAGTGGAGCTATTGAACTTTGCGAAAGGATCAGACTTAAATTCAAAGGCTTTCTTGTCATGCACCAAGGATTTACTAAAATATGCGAAGGAATCGATACATCGGAACAATAACATTACAGAATCGGAACTTCGTACCCTGAACCTAGATAAGAGTGTACATGATATTTCGAATATACAAACCAATGATCAGGTATCGTGCACGAAGACTCCTGAGAAAAGTGTGAAGAATTTTCCCGGAAATGTTACGATATCCAAAGCAGACGATGAAAACGTCCTGAGCATTGACAAATGCCTCTCATCATATACCATGGCGTGGCGCTTTCTTTCCTACTATGAGCCCTCATACCCATGCAACAAATTACACAAGAATATACTTTCGGGCTCAATTCCATTTCTTAAAAACGAATTCGAAAAGGGATCGAGGATTCCTCTCAAGAATTCGAGTTCATTTTCTGAGGGTTTGACGGTGAATTCTCGTTCAAAAGGTTCTCCCCCATTCCGGTCTAAGGGATCAATGCAAGCTACTAAATCAAGGGGGTCGCTTCTTTTTCGGTCAAAGAGCTCGATGCTAAATTTTAGGCCCAAGGTCTCGGAGTCTAGTTCTAAAAAGACTTTGATAGATTTTAGAAATCCAAAACTGGATCTTAAGAGCAAAAGGGCACATGGGGAAGCTTTAACAATCAGGAGTTCGACAGCAATGACCAATGTTTCTTTGTCAAGCACCAAATGTTCGACTTCAGCCTCCAAGCAATCTACGTCAGATGTGAAGGGTATTCTGTCACTAGGTTGTGGCTCGGCATCTTGTGGTAGGTTGTCCTTGTGCGCCAAGGGTATGTTGTCTCCAGTGTCCGAAGACTCGGTGGGCGAAGTGAAAGACATTGTGGCGAGAGAGTTTGGCAGAGTCAAGGAGCCGTTTGAGCAAAGGGAGAGGTCGGGCAGCGTCAGCAGGAGTTCTTAAGGGGTGAGCGAGCTAACCGTTTCGGGGGTTATCAGTATTGGTTGGTTTGAAGGGAAAAGGGAAGGAAAAACTGGTCACTGACCTGCAGCACCTGCAATGATCCTTGAGAGGTTGGAAGAACATTTGCTTAAGTGCTGAGGGCTCAGTGGCTATTTTTCTATGAGGTTGTTTGAAAGAGAGTCATTTGGGGGAGAGATGAAAGTATAGGGCTGGAGTATGACGGCGCGAGGGCGATGTTGCAGAGAAGGAGCGCCAGCGGCAGTTGGAGAAGCAGCGCAAGGAACAACGGAAGAAGGAGCGAGGCGAGCGACATCGCGACGACCAGACAGGAAGCTCTTCCGGACAGGAAGCACAGGACGCTGTCGCAGGTGCGCCCTTCTCCCCCCCCCGCTTCACTCACGCCCATCGCGTCTTCTCGCATTTTCATCTTCATGATAACTCGGCTGTCTGGATGGTATGATGTTTCTGCTTCAAGGAAACGTCATCCAAACGGCACATGACAGCCGAGATATCTCTTCAAATTGATGTCATTCACTTATTCCTAATCGTATATTTGATCTCTTTTGTTTCTATTTCTCCTCTTCATCCCTGAATGCTTGCGGTCCCAGATTCTGTCTAGTTTCACCCCACTCTAATTCTTTCATGCCTGAAGCACTTTATGACCACAACGTTCTGGCTGTTGCACCAATTGATGTGTCTCGATTCTCATCTCCCCCCCCCAACTCCCTCCCCAAGCTAATTCATCTGAATGAACCCGTCTTGATTTATTTGTACTAATATTCTTTATCTTACTCTATCGCCGCTCCTGTTTTAATCGTGCTTTGTTACTTCCAACTCTAACATGCACGCTACTCCCTCCCTGAACTTCTCGAATCGAATTTTGCTTGTTTTGGAACTTGGATAAATCTCTTCCCTTGTTTATTTCGACACCTCGATTAGTTTTCCTTGCACTTATCTTTTTCGAGTCAGGGACGCTCAGAAATTGAGTTCTCCTGGCTTACTTTCTCCCTTACGGAATGGATTCACTCCTAATTATGTCCGAAATTTTCGGCTTCACTTCTGCCCTTGCGACATTAATCACTATTTGGATTTTATCCAAAATAATTTCTGTAAACGAGGTATACTTCTTATGATTGAGATTTCTAATGCATGATTGGAAGAATTTGATGAGAAAACTTAGGATTAGATTGTGTCTATTCAGTGCAAAAGTAATCGAATAAATGTTGAATATCACGGTGGGAAAAATAAATAAATAAACTGATGGTTTATGGATTTATTAGAATGATTTCCCCAATTAAATAGAAAATGAGCAGTTGTGTAATTTTTCCCTTTGCTTGGATTACATGTTGTGGTAGTTTTATTGCTCTTTTAAGTTTGATAGTATGTCAATTACTGATGTCCTCTATTTCAATCTTGCATTAGATTCTGACTGCAATGCCGTTTTGTATTTCTAATAAATCTTTTTTTTTAGTTTTAGGCTTATTTCTTGGAGGAAAAGGTGAATAAGCTGTGAGATTTACATAGCATAATAATACTTATAGTTTTTTGGTTTTCATGAGTTACATCTTAAAAAATAAACCTGAATGTACTTCTTATTGAACAGGTTTGGAGAGTGAAAATATGCACTAACCTTGTAATTAAAGGTAATTTTTGCACAGCACTCACTTACTGAAAACTGTACTGCTGTCTGAAGGCACTAAAACCACATTTGAGCATTTTTATGGCTTGGCTTGTAGTTGGCTGCTGACGTTGTAATTCTTCAACTTTCCAAAATTCAAAACATCCAGTGCGCGAAATTAAATGTTGTAGCTTTTATTCTTGTAATTAATTTTTTCACTATTGCATAGCTATGAAGATTATTGTTAGACTGTTAAGGTGGTCTATTTTATCACTTTCAGCAGTGGAATTCTTTGCTTTGCATCAGTCGATAATTTTTCGCTAAGTTTTATAAGTTGCATATGGTTTTTCAATTCCAACAAATACTTCAAACATTGCCATGTAGTCTCTTGAAATTCGTACAATTTCATTGGATTCTAGATTGAAATTGGTTTGCATATAGGGAGAATCTGAAATTCGGATAGTTGCTGTTATCTACTCTGTTATTTGTCCTCTGTAATGTATTTGCGTTTTATCTTTGTAAGTAATTAAAACTCTTTGTAATTGAAATATCCATCATTGAATCTCTTGGAACTATTACAGTTATACAAGATATAGGTACAATACCATCAACATATCTCAATTTTCATATTTTTTTATTAGCGAAAGTTACGATAACATACAATGTATAGATAAATCAACTTCAAATATTCAATTCACGTTTCAATGTTCTGTATTAATATCGTAGAATTCAAGAAAACATACTTGGAAATCTTAAAGTTAGAAGTACAAGGAATTTATCTTCACAAATTAAATACATGGATTCTGCTAGTATGGGTGAAATTTTTTATCTCCAGATTTGTTCTGTGCATTCTTCTCATTATATATATATATATATATATATATATATATATATATATATATATATAT
>NNCF01128872.1:50670-82540 GCA_002313205.1 Laupala kohalensis | reverse complement strand
TAATAATGAATTTTTTGTGGGGCTTTAGGGCTCGTCAACGGCAAGGTCATTAGAGCCCTCCGAATATATAGACAGGAACGTCAAAGAGGAAGTAAAATTAATTGTATCTATGGACGTTAATGTTCATTCCTGAGTAAATTAAACAAGAATTTACTTTCAAAATTAAATGAGAAATACTGCAAAACAAGGCACTCCTGATGGTTTTTATATTCGTTCAAGTTGTTTTATCCTGGAAATACAGTTGAGAGCAGAATATGTTCTAATTATCTTTATGATATGATGGAGGAGTAACTGCGGTGGAGGTACGAGTTACCCTAAGATGGTGTCCAGTTCATTTGCCCTCTCTTTCTCGCATCCTCCTCGGTGAGCTGTTTCATAGATGTTATTCCTCTTGAGGTCGATTCTCCAGGTGGCGTTGACAGTTCTCTCCCACCTCCTTGCTGCTGTGTGACATCATTCGGCTGACGTACCATAGTTTCATTATTTGGTGCTTCATCATTGGGTGTTACTTAAAGTGAATGTTCACAGCTTTGTACAGGAGACGAGCTGCGAGAAGAAACGCAGGGGTGGGTGCGCTGTAGCAAGGTTCGATCGTGGACATGAGCGAGTGGCTCTCAGTTCATACAGTAAAAGAGTGGAGGGGGGAGAGGGATGTCCCCCTCCGTAGTCAAGTATCTGCGCGAAGAATTTCTTCACTCACCTAGTAAATTAGTTTTTCATGAATTTCGTTGCGAAAAGAAGCCTACGTTTTGAGTACTTGTACTTGTTAAAATTGTACGGAGTACTTGTTAAAATTGAATCCGCGAAATATCTACGTTTTACAGTACTCGCGGCGAAAGAAGGACCCTAAGCACCACGTGGAAGTCGAGCATTCGAGCAGCATTGCGAGCTTGCAGGCTCTTCTTCTTGCTTTAGACACGTGGGCATTTTCCTCACGTCAGCGGTATCTTAGGAGTTTACATTCAGATGCTGCCACCTACATCAGCCTGATTCGCATAACCGGCATTAATTGATATGCCAACTGTTAGGGACTGAGGCCCTTATCTGTAACTTTTCGCCGCAAGCAGGCTGCCCGAAGTTATCTTTTCCACCGGATATTGCCTGGGTGCTGCGGCATGCCGTCTGGAGTGGGAGTGGGCCGTCTGCGCTAGACAACACTGCTGTCGCTCCATTGGATACATATCGTAACTCTTGTTTCGCTGCTAGGATTACAGTTCGTTTTTAAATGGTCCATCAATTACACTCATAAAAGTGCATCGTATATATTTTAAAAATTGAATACTCATTTTGAAGTGGCTTGCTTTAATACAGCTTTGAACCAAGTAGGAGAGTTCGTTTTGACGTGAAGTGTGTTTTGCCTGTAGATGGATCGTCTGATTCGGCCGTGGACTCTGGAGCCCAACTTTCCGTTCCGGCCAACACCTTGTTGGACAGCCTGTCCGACAGCGGCTCGTCGTCTGGTGGCGGTGGCGAGGGTGCGGTAGCGGCTGCTGCGGCGGCGGCGGCTGCCGACATGGCGGCGGCGAACGGTGGCGCTCTGGCGCACCGAGAGGAGCCTGCACGCATTGCGCACGCCCAGGCGCATGACGTCAGTCATGGAGAGCCGGTGAGTGGATTAGCCAAGGATACCTTCGACGTACGAGGCCTTCGAGCGCGTAATTTTTCATAGTGTACTGCTCGTGTCACACGTGTTCTGGCTTATTTTCAGTAGACTCGAGAAGGGGAAGAAGAAACAGTTAAACTTTATTACATTTTTGAAAACAATAATTTCTTAATTTTGTACGTCAGTTTTTTGTTTATAAACGTCTTTCTAAATAATTTATGAGGACATTTTTGCAATTTTTCTTCTGCGCAATACTTACCCACGATATAGTTTTGGGAACCAAAATTATGAAAATTAGATTTCAGATAAGGGAGGAATTAATTATTTAATTTTTAAATTAAAAAAAACTTCTAATTGCAAAATATGATAATTTTATTACAAATGTTTTGTAGTTCCAATATTCTAGTTCCCATAAATGTACTTGCAGTTACCTAAATGCCCTGAAAATTTCAAATTTTTTGGCTCCTTGTTTGTCAAGGGAAAAAAGTACATTTATTCTGAAAATGCTATATTGAGAAAACCGCAGTTGAAAATGTTTCTTCGTCTTATGAAATTTAAATTTTAAAACTCTTTAAATCGTCAGATGGTCGTAATATTTTGTTGAAGGCATATAGCTTATCAAAACTGCCATAATTTCAAAATCGAGAATTTTCAATCGCCTGACATTTTCCCAGGCGCTAGTCGAGCAAACGATCGTTTATTAAACTTTCAATAATATTCTATATATATTTAAAAATTAATTTCAACAGTAATCCATGAATCTGTGAATCATTCATTACACCGCTTTAATTTGCCTTTACTCTCTCAAGTTTCTAATTCTATTAGACGAGTTGATATATAATAGTTTATTCTTTCATTAAAAACAAAATTCAGATCATCGTAAAAAACAGTCACCTTATCGCCCACCTTACCTTACAGGGTCCGCACAAGATGGAGACGTGGGCCAACCACTTGATCTTCGGCTTCTCTATGGGATAATACTGGCACAGTACCACGAACTGCCATATGATATTTTCTTGATGGCGTATGAGTACAAGGAACGAGAACCGTTAGTTATGGCTAACCAAACCTGTACCAATGTTGAGTTAAAAGAATTGGTATTGAGGATAATTAGAAGCATCTGAGGGGTTCTAGTTTAACACAATATATTGAAACAATTTTAATGTAAGTAATATTCGGTCGCTTCCTACTCTTATGACCATCAAGTGACCAAACGTGGGGTCGCTCTCCTACTCTCATGAAATCTGGCGGTTGTGAGAGGAGTAATGCCAAAATAATCACAGCAGAGACGTGTATTTTGCTCGCCTCCCCCTTCTTCCATCATGGTGTGTGTTTGCGACTCTGATTTAAAGTATTGTCGTGAGGTGAGCTGAGGGATGACCTACGAACCTGTGAGTGAGGAGGAGGGGGAGAGGGCGGATATCGGCATATCTAAATATGCAAGGTTGAGAGGGAGTCAATTACAGAAGATAAGGCTGATTCCATGCCAACAGCATTTCTTTAATACCCAATACTTACAAGAGGAGGCAGGAGGTAGTCATCTTAACCCTCGAAAGGGATGAGTGGCGAAGGTAGCAGTCAGCAGCGGACATACCGTCGTCAGGCAACGAGTACTGGTCGATGAAATACTACTGAGTGTGGGATGGAGCGGTAAGCAGCAACTGTTGACCCCAGTGTGGTCAGTAGACAACATGTGAGGAGAGTTAAAGGGATCGCTGGTCGACCTCCTGCGCGGTCAGTACCCAAAGCGAACGGGAGGGCAATGCGTTCAGCGGCAGTCGCTTCTCGCATAGGGAAGACCCCCTTCCATTCCTAAACAGCTGTTTTTATACGCTCATCCACTGCTGACTCGCCACCTTTCCAGTGACGACTGATTCTCCTTGCCTATGCGGAAGCGAGGCTCGTCGCCAACGCGACAGTATTATATCCGCATTGAATGAGGTCAAGTTGCAAACTATTCACGAAACTTGGAAATGTTCACCAAAGTAGTTTTAATTAATAAATCATTCTACTGATTATCACTATTGGATGAGGACAATTATTTCGTGATTTCAATACCTGGTAATAAATTTATAGTGTCGTTTGACTCTTTCTTTGACAAGGTCCTATTGTCTTCAGTCATGTGATGCGGCTGCCATTCCCGTTTGAACAGTATTTTTTGCAGTATTTGATGAATAATCCTTGAAAATGCCCCTTAAGGTATGAAGATCTTAACGTCATTGCGTTCCTATTTCCATGTATGTTTTAATAGTGTTTTTATCTATATTAAACCAATTCTTTGGACAGGATATAAAAAGAATACAAAATCCGTGAAGGTTACTCCGTATAAACCCATGGTATTTAAAGTCAATTAATTCAAAATTTTGCACCGTGAGGGTATGAAAATTCATCGCCGTTGGATAGGGAATGAGTCTAACTAACATTTGATACACATTTTGGGGTCACTTAAACCTAGTTCCTCTGACGGATATAATACCTTAAATGTGCATGTGAGGACGACGGCTCGATACGATTTAGCTCGCGTGCGCCACCGGTGGCAGACGTGAGAGACGTTTCCGATTGTCCTTCTCTCCCGAGCATTAGTTCTACCCATGATGTAAAAAGTAAGATGAAGTAATTAACTGGATGCGCACTATCGACCAATCACATGACGTCCAAAACGTGAATTGCATTCAGTTAGTGTAACCATGGTTAACTAATTGTTTTGAATCTTCTCTGATTGACGGGTAGTTCCCTTTCACTCTAGAGAAAATGGTCAATGGTGTGGCCATCTGTTATCGCCAAACGGCTGTTGGTGGCCATATGAAATGAATAGCCATCAATCGCCCGGTTATTGATGGCTACTTGAAATGAATGGCCGTTTGGCGTTAACAGATGACCACTCAATTTTACTAGTGGCATATGCAATTCTTCTCCGTACAAGTTACGTCTTGGTTCTACCCTCCGTGGACCTAATCATAGATTCGGTCTTAAGACATAGCTGACCGTTTGTTTCATTTGCGAACGATACCTTTTATGATACTTCCAGTGAGGTTGAATTATCAATTTACTAGGATTTCTACTAAACTGAAAATTTCTATTATAAGAAATAAGATATTCCTTTTACGAAATACTAGAAAATATTATTTCCTTCACTCATTTGGGAGGCTTTAACCCGGAAGTTCCCCACCCAAATCCGCGATTGACCCTATGTATCTATAAAAGTTGTAACTAGTACGTTCATAAAACGTTCTGGGATCCACCCCTCTTTAGTAACAATGGTCAAGAGATACAATGGACACTGATACATTGACCAACTGTTAACGCCAAACGGCCATTCGTTTTAAGTGGCCAACAGTGCTGTTTAGCGATAACAAATGGCCACACCAAGTGTTCCTCCCTTCCTTCTTAAAACAAAATCTCTTACCTCTTTTCAGCTATACAATTCGACAAAACGCGTTTAAGTGACCATTTCCAGCATGCGGTGACATGATGGAATGTTTTCTTCTAGGGCTTTTCGGTGCGCAATGAAGTGTACCATCGCGAGAGCAAGAGCATCTACTTCACCCTGGCGTTCGCTGGCATCGCTCTAATGGCGGCGGTTGTCGTGGGAGTCGCCATCTTACGGCGACGTAGCGCTCGCTCGCCACAGAACCAAGTGAGTGTTGTGTTATCTTTCTCTTCATTCCATTTGTAGATTCAGGATTGTATTAAGATATTGACTTAGTAAATTTTTTCTCTAAACTATGCAATTGTAAGGCATTTAGCTTCTGTAAAAATATATTTTTACTATCATAGGTCTCCCTACCAATGATGATTTATTTTTTACAAAATTTAATAAAATTTGAATTCTGTACTCATTTGGAAGAAAGTGCCTAAATTCACTTGTTCTTTGGATTTTTGGTATTCTGTTTTTGGAAGATAAGCCACTGCTACGCCCTGACCAGGCTTTGTTAAGGGGAATTTGATCTTTATACTAGTGCAAATTATGTATTATCAGTAATAAGTTTTTTTTGTTCTTTCTTTTTTTATTCATAATTTTGAATTCATTGTGAAAAACATTTCCTCCTTCCTGCAACTGGTCAGGTTGTAATAACATTAATTTGTTTTCATTTTAGGGTTTTGTCGAGGTGGATCAAGCTGCCACACCAGAGGAGAGACATGTGGCTAACATGCAGATCAACGGCTATGAGAATCCGACGTACAGATACTTTGAGATCAAGGAGTAATCCTATACGTGTTGTTTGTGGGCAAACATCCCCCTGTCGCACTCATTCTAGGCTAAATAATAATTACTACAATTATTATTACTACAACTTAATCTTTAAGTGAGTTGGAAAAATATGAAACAGAAGTATCAATTGTGTAATGTTTCTGCTTGCAAGTATTGCAGAAAGCTAAAAAAAATGGAAATTAATATAACATATAAAAGCAAGCAGTAAAAATTAATACTCTTATAATATGTTCTCATAATATTATGTTTCTGTATGCAATGTAATCTGCCTTTGGTATTGATGAAGCTGCAGAAGTTGTGTGGATGCAACATCACTCAGATTCTGCTTGCTGCAAAAATATTTTTTTGGGATTGCCCTCTTAGAGTAGAACCAGTGCAGTTCAATTTGTCGTGCCTCCACATGCCTTCTATGGCTTGCTCTGTCTACGTCACTTGATTTGCTGATCTATGTCTATGACTCTTGGAGATTTGGTTTTCTGTTTTGTTTGAGCAGACTGTACACATATTTGGATACTGCTGTGAATCTTGGGGCAACCTGAGAGTACACGTTGGTGGTGTTTTATGTACAATGTGTTGGAATAATAATAGTTCAATTGTATTTTCTCCTAATTTTTTTATTCATGTCTCAATTTGTAAGTAAATAATTATTGCCATTTTGTGTTTGTGCACACAGAATACAAAGTGAATAAAACTATAGTACTAGTTATAAAAATTGTATCACATATTCATTCAAGAAAAATTACAATGTTTTTAAACCGTACATCTCTCATATCTTTCTAATTGATTTGCAATTTGTCATCATTGTTAAATCATACTTCTCTTCTTATTAACAATATATCTTCATGCTGTACAGGATGCACCAACATGTTCTTTGAATACCCCAGGTGAAACCTACACACAATATACATATATATAAATATATTATACATAAAATAATATAGCTTTGTACAGTGCTAGCAGATTTATGGAAGGAAAAAAAAAAGAACTTTACAATAATTATTTATGCAGTTCTTGATGGTGAAAAGCTGATACCAATGCACCCATTACTATTCTTATTTCACAAACACAATATGTACACTCATTGTGAGATATGTTGTTTCCCTACTTATGTCTGCGTGGGGATATACACAGTGCCACTGTCGCACGGTTGAGGCATGTATGCTATCAAGAGCTGACAAAATGTATGATGTAGTTTTTGCGGCTAATTTTGCTACTCAATGAAGAATAACTTGAGAAGTATGTTTTGAGCAGATTTTTAAAATGCTCCCATTTTGCTCTAATTTGGGAGTAGGGTCTAAATGTAAGCATTTAAAATAAGATAGGCAGGTACTCTCTTGTATCCTCCAAGTAGTCATGCCCAAATGTGGTTCAAAGAGATGAGAGGAGTTAGTAAGAACTTGTACATGCAGCATATGAAAATGTTACTTCATTGAGTGGTATCAGAAGCTGTGGCAAATCCTTCAATTTGTTTTTGTTTGTCAATAACATGGAACATCAACCACATGATATACAAAAAATACATACAGAAATGGTTGTGCTTTTAGGTCAAATAGCTGTTTAGGTGTACCCTCCAGTGTGGAATATTAACAGAGCATCTCTAGTGAAGATAAAATTTAATTGAAATGTTTGAGATTTGGATCCAACTTAGGTTCTCTGTAATTAGTATGTGTACATGATGACTGTTTCTCATGAATTGCTGAAGGTTATTACAAAAAAATAATAATATAAGCATACTTAACTAATTGTGTGATTGTTGATCGTCGCCATTGGCTTGGCAATGTGAACATTTACAGAAACTAATTACTCCCACTGATGTATGTAATACTTTTAGGCTGACAACTGTTATTAATTGTTGTTTCTCTTCCCTCATTAAAGAGATATCTGTACTGTAGCATATTCTAAGAGCATATACAATCCTCTTCTCAAGTCATCTTGAGAAATGCGTTTGATGAAGTTGAAGTATTTTGGAAAAACTTCCACTGTGTATGTTTTTTATAGCAATGTTTGTCAAACCTTTAATAGAATATTTGTCAGATCAGAGAAGAAAATTGAAAATTTCTACAGCAACCAAACCTATAAAGTACATAGAGTGCATCATGTATTGAATTTGTTACATTGAACAACCTTCATTGTTGGTAGATCACTTGAAATGTCTACAGTGCTTATATCCTTGGGTGGTAACGTCATGGTGGCTATAGTGCTCTTAGTCGAGCACTAGCTGGAGCTGGTTGGGTCATATCAGTAAATTTGGGAAGCAATTCAAAAGTATAGCTATGAGAAAGAAATATTCCACCCTTATGATAATAAAAAATAATAAACTACTATTTTATCTCTGCTTGTTTTATAACTTACCTGTATGTTCACAAGTGTAGAATCAAAGCGTGTGGGTGGTTATCTGTTCTTTGAGTGTTTATGTTCAGAAACAACATGTAAACTAGACATAAGGGAATAATAATAATAATGATGATACTAATAATAATATAAATAACATAACAAAATGCTCCCTCCATATATAGAATATTTTAATTTTTTAACTGTTTTTGAAAAACTAATAATATAAATATTCTGTAGTTCTCAGCTTTGCAATGTAGCATATACAGCATAGAAATGGCACCATGATAGGGACTTTTGTGCAGGAGTATGAACCATACTTGTGTTGGATATGCCAAAAGATTGATTGAACATAGCTTTTTTGTACAAAAAATCGGTTTGTATTTGCAATGAACAGCGCTTTAGGGGCAGATAGTGTTAGTTGATGGTTGGTACTCCTGCATTGCCCTGCATTTTGGATGGTTTGTATTGTTCTGTTGGCTGGATGCTGTACCAAATGGGAAGATCGTATATGGTCTACCGATTTGGATGGCGTAAGTCATTAAACTGTCATTTTACACGAGATATTTAACTCGAAATACTCTGAGACTGGGCAAACATTATAATTACTTTTGTTTATTAGATAAGGCGGATAACAGAAAGCAGGGTCTATTGAACTTTCCACCTATTGCATTGGAAGAAAATACTATCTAGTTCAACATAGAAAAAAAATTATTGCAGTTTCTGTCTCAAAAACATTATTTTTATGTGATATATTTTGCTTAATAGTGTGCAGTAGAATTTATGCTCTTACACCTTAAGAATATTCATATTTTCTTTTGATTACCCAAGAACATGTAATTTAAAAAATTGTTTCACACAGTGTAACATTTAGCAAGATTTGTTAAAAATGTGTTCACTAATCTTTATAATTTTCATTTTAAGAGCATTCAATGATAGAATGTGCATCATTGTATTGTAATTTATTTTTAGACAATTTAGTGACTCCTATTAAGGAAGGGGTAAATATTGTCATGAGTTGAACGTCAGTGTATCCAGGACATGATATCTGTACATTCCTAGTTATGTGTTTGGTATTCATAGGGAAACTATTGTGTTGTCCTTTCCCAATTGGTAAGTTGTAGTATTATGTTATTGCTCCTCCAACAGAGCCTGAAATTTCAACATTCTTTGTCTTGCTGGGAATTCACATAAGCATGCATAAGCATTCAAGTTAATCATGCAGGCATTTCAGGACACTTCAGGTTGTTATCTAAATTAAATTAGGATATTTTTTTAAGATTGAGCTAACTGTTGGGGATGATGTAAGAACTAATGCTACAGACTTATAATCAAGTTGATCCGATATGTGTGGTTGTGTAAGTTAATTTCTTCACAGAACCTGTTTGTTCCTTTCTTACAAATATTTTCAATACATCATTAAACTGTACCTAATGGCTTGATATTATTTTACCAATTATTTATTACTTGAGGATGTTACAATTCAATTTGTCCCAATAAGATTGAGATTTGTGAAAGATACTAATTGGGACACACTTTAAAATACTTTTATGACAGAAAAATCTCTAATTTTTCATACTAGATTTTTCTTTATAGTTCGGTTTATCTTATTTCTTTTTGTCATTAGATTTTACTGTTAAGACATTAATTACTTTCTGTATGGTCTCTACACAAGATAAGAAAATTGTGTCAGAAGTTAACTTGGAATATTTTTGAAATTACTGTAACAATATTCTATTTTTGTTTTTTTCTTTCATTTGATGTATTCATTAGACTATTTTTATGTTTATTAATGTTATTTCTCTTGTGTGTTAACATTTGTATATTTGCTTAACTTTTGAACTTATTTCCTCTTTTTACGAATATATTGCATTTATGACATTTGGGATTTAGATTTTCAGAAACTATTCTAACAACGTGAAAGCATTTATTTGTGGATTTTTTTTTCTCGAGGGTTAGATTTGGATGGAGTCCTATTTGGATATGCTCCTGTGACAGTATCATATTGCAAAAGTATGGAATGGGAAATGTTATTTAAGAAAAATATCCAAAAATATTAATAAAAGTTGGTTCTGTAATTGTGATGTAGAAAAATATTATAATTTCTTTTAAAGATATGTGAAGTCCTAATTTTCTCTCCCTAATCTTGTACACCCATGGTACTTCCACCAACTTCTGCTAGGTTCAACCAGAATGACTTAGTCATGAGGGTATCCCAGCAAATACGATAGGCACTTTATCTGGTACTAATTGTTACAAATTTCAAACCTTATCTTGATATGCATTTTGTCTATGAAGACCCGTGCTCCTATTCTTAATGCCTTGAAATTTCTCTTGTACAACTCATTTTAATGATATTCTAACTTACAATGCAAATGAATGTTACCTCTCTGTCTCGTAAATACATTCATAAATTCTCTCTCTTGTGTTGTGACGGGAGTATATTGTCCCACATTTTTATGTTTCTTTTCTGGAGCAACAGGTTGCTGTATGGTGGTACATGGAGGAATAGTTAATAGAGACATTTACACAAAATTGGAAAGGATAAAAAAAAAATAATCAATTTGGGTAGATGTGGCGCTTATGATGTTGAGTTCTTCGGTGACATTGTGTAAGATACAATATTTTGCACTGGATAATACTACTGTATTGCTCTTGTCATTGTACAGTCAGTCTTATGTATTTCCTTGTAACAAAATAATAAAATAAAACACTTAAAAATATTGTATGATTATTTTTGAATGTATCCTACATCAAATGGGAGTCAGGCAGTGTGGAACAGAAATTAGTTGAACTTTCCAGGGTTACTTGTCTTTGGTTCTTTGCCTTTATGTTGAGATGACTTGAAGGCTCAGCGCAGAGTTCCTGGGAATTAGAGTTTGTAGCATTCTTTTGCTTCCTGGCCAATTGGAAAACTTCATGAGCAATTGAAATATTTAATACAAACTTTATTGTCAAAAAAGCAGTTGCAAGCTGCATATGACCACGTGGGAGCAATAAACTAAGTTACTCTCTGGAAACAGGCAAGGGACCATCCTATCAATTCCGATTAAGGGTCCATGGGCAATGGCAGATTCAATATTTACAAAAGAAATTATTTAATAAATACATACTGTTATCCATTTATTATTTAAAATAAATTGTAGATAGTGCTGTAAAAATTCGATATTAACAAAACGTAAGTATTAATGACATTCCCGCCCAAGGAAAATCCGCCACTACCCGGAGGAAAACCAGAGTAAAACCCGGGGCAGTTCATTGTCTCTTTCTTTGTCTGTTTAAACACTGATTGGTGTCTCCTTCAGGGTATCTACAATTTGATTAAGATCAGCAATAATATTACACTTTCACCTTTTTTTTTCCCAAGTTTAAAAAGAAGAGTCCAAATACCTAATAAAACACATTACATTATCTAATATCTTGCAAGTTAATACAACATACCTTAATTCAGTTAGACAATAGATTATACTCTTCAAGCCATTATTCACATATATACATAAAACATCTCGGTGGCATTACTTCACCTTGTCAATCTATTAAATGGGATTAATAAAATTTTATTTTTCTCACCATTGTTATCAATCCTAGATAGATCTTTGATTGATTGATGAAAATTGAAGGATAAGGAAGATCTATCTAGGATTTATAACAATGGTGAGAAAAATAAAATTTTAGTAATTCCATTTAATAGTATGTTAGCTCATGAAATTAAGAGAACGTTCAAAGATGATTTTAAGGTGGTATACAAATTTATAAATAAAGCTAATATAGAGGTAAATCTTAAGGACAAAATAGAGAAATGTAATAGAAATGATGTAGTTTATTCTATTTCTTGTAACACCTGTGAATGTGAATATATTGGTCAGAGTAAAAGAAAATAAGGAATTAGATTGAAAGAACACATTAGAAAGGTGAACAGTAAGAACGATATGAATAGTGGCATGAAAAAACATTGTAAGGTGGAATGAATTTTGACAAGGCAAAGATACTGGACTATGAGAGTAATATTTCTAAAAGATTAATTTCAGAATCTATTTTTATTAAAACAACAAGAAATGTTAACTCACAAATTGGAACAAATGTATTCACTAATGATTATGGTAGTATATTCCATATCATCAAAAAGTAAACATTAATGTAATGATTATGTACTACTATATAAAATTGCTTTGAATAGTATTGATGTAAGATTTATGTAAGTTGGTAATACCCTTGAATTCTTTAAAAATTTTAAAATTTTGAGGTTGGCAAAAATGTAATTGTTGTAATGTAATGATCTTGGTGATGCCAGTTGACTTCTGTCATTAGAGAAGAAAAGATTGACAAGGTGAAGAAATACCACCGAGATGTTTTATGTATATATGTGAATAATGGCTTGAAGAATATAATCTATTGTCTAGCTGAATTAAGGTATGTTATATTAAATTGCAAGATATAAGATAATGTAATGTGTTTTATTAGGTATTTGGACTCTTCTTTTTAAACTTGGGGAAAAAAGGTCAATATGTAATATTATTGCTGGCCTTAATCAAATTGTAGATAACCTGAAGAAGACATCAGTCTGTGTCGAAACATTGGTGTGAATAAAGAAAATACATGAATATTGATTGTCTATAATATTTAGAACCGCATACCCTATTTGTATAATAAATAATTATTTTTCAGTCTTTGAATGTATATGTGGTAATTTTTTCAATAATCTAAATTGGGATGGAATGAAATTATTTTGACAAAACACCAACTCTGTGTAATTCAAACTTTGTTTGTGTGTGCGTGTCATTCGTTTCATCCGAGATCATAACTCAAAATTCAATTCTATGTATCAATTCTATGCATCGAAGAGGAGGGGGATAAGACAAGGTTATAAAATTAATTTCAGAAGGGGAGGGTGTTATACAATTCATTGAAGATTGGAGAACAAACTTATTGGCCTAGGGTGCCTGTACCCTTAAGTCAAGTCCTAGGTTTGCTGAAGTGAATTTTCTAATTTTTGTACCAATATTCTTGGGTGAATCCTTATTGAAATATGCTGAAAAGTTAGATAATTATGTTTGTCGTGTTTGTATATATTATATTCATTACATTAATTCCTACTCTTTATGGATGTGATAGAAGAGAAAATGTTATTCAGATGAGTTTCAAAAATTTCAGTTCATGACTTGTTCACTCTACAAAACTCCTAAGCCCAACTGTGTTCTGACCAGTATAGATTGTCCCACAGTGTCAGGATATAACTTCAGTCACTCAGTACCAAGAAATAACTTGTGCAGAACTCTCACTTAATCAATATAAATTATGCAGAAAACTGAATAATAATGATTTATCAATATTATCCACAATTTATGAAATACTTTAAAGACAGAATGATATAGATCGTCTTCATTGATGTATTACATTATTGGTCCTTATCTATTTGTTTCTAGACATGCATGGAACATCCTCTGTGAGTGTAAGTCATTGAATCTTGGTGTATGGAACGGTTCATGAAATGGCTAATCAGTTTCAACTCGAACAACAAAATTAAATTTTTTTTTTCATTTATTGGTCAGTAAAAACAATATCTACATTCACAGCCATTAACATATTATCACAGAAATTTAGTTGCGTCCGGACAAAGCATTGTGTTTATTTGGATTTCATTAAAAAAATGTTGGAGTTAATTTTTAAAAAACTCAAATTAAGTGTACATTTGAGAATTCATGAGAAAGCAGCATTGGATGTCTTCTGAATTGGATTGTATGGCCAAATCCACAGCACTCACACCATTCTGTAACAAAAATATAAATTTAGTTTAAAAGAAAGAGATGGCACATCCTAAGAGTACATAATTTATTTCCTTTAGTATTTTATTATTCTTAACAATAGTTTGATTGGTTCCTAAAATTTTTGCACCCATTAAGTAGACTGACACATTTCAGTCAAAGATTCTGTCCTCTGGAAGACCATAGACAATTTTGGTATTTTAAGAGTGTCATTCAGAAGAAAAGTTTTTTGATTATTATAAGAGGTGATGGTTTTTGAAAGTTAGTGGAGGTGCTTTCTCCTGGTGGTTGTCGACCTTTTGAACTTCACAAATCACTAAAAAAATCATTTTTAAATCCATGGACCAATAAGTGATTTTCATTCAAAAGGTGAATACATTTGTTGAATAATGGCTAAAGGAATTTCAATTTTTATATAATGCACCAGCATTATATAAGAAAACAATACTCTTCAATAATTCTTCAATACTTATGTAATCAAACTTTTAATCAGTGGATGTAACAAAATATTGGGAATGATATATAAGGTGAGATGTAGAAAGTGGTTGTACAATAAGAAATAATATATGGGTATCGTCTACTTGGTCGTAATGATTTATTTAGCAAAAAATAAAGAAGAGCATCATGAGTGTTAGGAAACAAATACAAAGTCAAAATTTGAAAAACAAATAATATAGTCAAGAAAATAAAACAGAATTTTAAGAGCAGAAGACAGGGGAAATTTTGAAGTAGGGGAATGTTTTATTGAAAAAAAAAGGGGAACTTCTAGGTATCATAAATTATAATATTGGAGAAAGGAGGAGGTTATTAAGAAATGGAATGGCATGAATAAAGAAAAAGAAAAAAGGAAAAGTACAGATGAGTGGAACTGAATCAACCTTTAAAACATCCCATTTCAGAAAATCTGCGCCAAGGGATGGGAGATACGATTTAAAATATAGAAGTTGATACAGGATTTCTGAAGCATCTGACCCTCACAGTGGGAGCACAATGGATGCAGAGTTCAGTGGAAGTGGTATTGGTTGTAAATAACATGAAGGTAAGGAGAATGAGGAGCAGGTTAAAAGAGTAGATGTAGGGGGCATTGTGTTTTTGGATGTTTTGAAAGAAAATGGACTGTGTTTAAGTTCATTCACTATTCTATTGTGTGTAATGCTTTTCTGAAAGAAAATGGACACTATTTTTTGAATATTCAGTTAGTTGTCTGATGGACACTCTGTGGACACCAAACCAGTCGAGTCATGAGTACTAGTGTATTAGAGTAATGTATGGCGAATAAAGTTGTGCAATATTACTTTGTGTTCTAATATCCCTCCAACATAAACTGATAGTTTCCCATACTGGGAAGTATTGTTTGTTCTTTGTATTAATAGTGGAAATAAAATTCTCGTTTATGTCAGTGGAAGAATTTATTTTATTTTCAATTTTGTGGTTCTTTTGAAATGCTCTTCTATATACAATAACATTGCGTTGAATACAGATATCCTTTACTATATGGGATGAAATGTAATGGAAAGGATAAGTAGTGTCTAGTAATGTAAATCTTGGTGATGTTAACTAGGAACGGTTCTAGATTTTGTAAATTAATTGAAAAAAGTATTTAACATGTTGAACACACTCCTTTATGTATTTTATAAAGTCAAGTCAAATTTCTGAGGGGTGTGATCGTCCAATCGCCACTGGTTCGGTAAGAGTCCATCAGTTGAGGGGTGGAGTTCATGTTGAGTGAGGACTAGCAGTAGCAGTGCTGCAGAGTGGTGCATTGTGAATTAAGTCATGACTTCTCTGAAACTGTGCAATATCCCTTATCTGTTTATTTTTCCTCCTCCTATAACTTCCAGATCTGCTGGTTTAGGGTAATGATTTTGAGATTTCTATAAATGTTGTGTTTATGGAGTGTTTCTAATTGTTATCTAACATGGAACTGGTTTGTAGAGTCTAATGTTTTAAAATTTTCTAACGGGTTGAAAGTAAGTTGGTGCTGATTGAGATGGGTTGCAAAGTGTTGTTGTGTGGAGTAATACGTCCTGAAAGATCCCATTTCTTTACCACTATTCAGTGGCATTTATTCCTTATCCTGAGCCATAGACAACTAATAATAATCAGCTCAGGCATCAAAATGAATGTCAAATAAAATAATTGATCTATACATACAATACTAAAATACTCGTTTATGGCTATTTACAATGACTATTTACAAAGTCTCAGAATCTCCAAAGCCTTCTAACCTGAAATTTGACCAGCAGCTTCCTTTTAGGGTGTAGATGTCTGCTAAGAAAGGATTTTATGAAAATACATTTTTAAAGGGATGAAATAGGGGTTGAAATGTTTGAAGTATGCATCTGGAGTGCCTGGAGCAATTTCAACCAAGCTTGATACACAGATTACAGACTATCTGACAACAAGCACTGTGGGGTAAGACATCCCAGGCACCCTTGGGGGTTGGGGTGGGGGAAGATGACCGATATTGGCGTTGAATACATATTATTTTAAGACGCAGAAGAACAGTGTTGTAGTGTTGTACTCTCAATGCCGCTTAAGTCCATGGTCATCCCCTATGAGGGAATATACTTGCTTTGGGAAGGGGATGAAATGTAAAAAATGAGACTGACATTAATGTTGAGATTATAGTTTTCATTGAGTAGTAACATTCCCGAAGACGTTGAAGTCCACAATCAGACCTTATAAGCCTCAACACTAGGGAAGGGGATGCCAGGAAAAAAATATCGAACATGACAGATACCAGTGACGAGTATAAAATTTTAGATTTAATAGTGGAATCCCGAAATCGTGCATTCAGCTCTCATGAATCAAGGACACCACTATCACTCCTTGGTGGGGGAGGTAGATGGATATGGATTATGGACAAAAATAATTGAAAACTTATTTTGGAATATAAAATAAATTAATAATGTGACAGATCCATAGTTTTAGGGCTGATGAGATGTTTAAACTACCAATGCCATTATGTTCAAGTTGAGATTATATGAGGGCACGGTATCCTTTGAGACGGGGGTGGAAAGGACGAGACATAGAAATAACGTAAATAGACGGATATTAGAGTGGAGTCAATGGTGTTTGTGTATCCTGAGATGAACAGTTGTATTTCCAATGACACTATGAATCCTTGAGACCACATGAGGTACACAACAACCCTGGAGGTGGGAGTTAAGAAGAGCGGACACAAAAACTTTTCTCAATTATATCAATGAAAATAGAAGTGCAAACATATTACAAAATTTACGTGTGCAGAGCTACAGGGTCTCAGCTAGTATACTACATATTTATGTATAAGTGTTGACATATTCAGAGTGCACGAGGATCTTGGGAAGGAAGTGGGAAGAACCTACCAAACTTGAGAAAATAAATAGACAATATTGTTAATATGGCCAGTATTATTGTTTTATACAATTTAAACTTTTATTTTAATTTAAACTTTTAAACCCATCCTGGCCCAGGTGTTTCTCCGGTTTTCCTTCAGGTAGAGGCAGATTTCTTATACAGGTTCTCTAGGCTTTTGTCTAGGGGCACGTTCATTGAAACAAGAAATCATGATTTTAGTGTTATTTCAATTCTTATGATTTATCAACACTATACTCAGAATAATCTATAGTTTGATAATAGTTCGCACATGTAAAATAAATTTTTTATGTTAAATTACAAACATGTTCATATTCTATTAGTATTATAACATGTAGCTAACTTTTTATCTTGTCTAGAAATTTTTGCTGAAATTTTTCAATCCACCTCTGCCTTGATTGGAATTGATGGGATGGTCCCTTGCTTGCTTCTGGAGAGTAAATTAGTTTATTGTCCTCCATGTGTTCATAAGCAGTTTGTACTGCTTTTTTGGCAATAAATGTATTTATTTATTTAATCCTTTAAAATATGTATTTCTAAATGTAGTCATGTTCAAAAAATTCTTATTTTCTGAGATTTCCAAAAGTTTGAGAAAATCAACTTAAAAACTGGACGTATGTACCCTCAGTAAAAAAATTTCCCTTTTCTCCTGGTGAGAGGGAGGGGGGTATTGTCCACTTGGAACCTCCCCTGAGTTCGTGCGTTTCCATTCCCTTTGTACTGATCGTATCATGCGCTCAAGTAGACAAAGTCGTAATATGGAAGAATGTTATTGGGTGGGCATAACGTTTACCAGGTGCATTATGGTGTCTTCAAGAGCAGATTCCACCATCTTGGTTCCAATTGACGACGCTTTTCGTACAGACCCCCTCTCCTTTTGTGCCACAACCTGTGTTCTTGGATTCAACTGTCGTAGCGGAACTAATCTAATACGAGAATCAAAACTTGGCTAATTGAACAAAATTATGTTCAATTGTAGGTGAATGAATAAAATGATGTATAATTTATTCGTGTACAAATTTATCGAGCCCTCATGTCACACTATAAGTTAGTGAAAGGATCGGTGACTTGGAGACGTTCACTGCAGGCGTCTTGAGTAATGATATTATTTTTGGAGTCATGGTGCCGTGGGGGATTACACCCGAACGTTTCGCCTACTTCGTCCACATTTCGACTCGATTCAGATGTCGCTCAAGATGGCTGCCGTAGTCGCAGGCAATTCGTCCGGGTGTAATAATATCATTACTTATCCAAAGGATTGTTCAAATCAAAAGGATTGTTTGCTACCTGATCACGACTAAAGCACAGAACCGATCGTTGGCTAGGATATAGTTTAGACATTCAGGATGATCATAGGCTATCTTTTATGTTTGAAATGTGTGAAAAGGAAGATAGAAAATAATTTGACGATAAATATCGATGAAATCGCAAAAAAAGAGGCATACTCACTTACGCTGCCTAAATGGTTACAGATAGGTGACAACTATGAATGGCGATATTATTCGTCTCAAAGAGTTTCACAGAAAAGTCCTGGACAGCATATGTCTATCTACAAAGTTTAACCTAAATTACTGAAAAACGTTATTAAAAATAGAAGTGTTAAAATGTTTCAATATAAGAGAAAACTTTAAGAAGGAAAAATAAATAATCGATTTTAATGTTGTTGTTTTTTGTGCATTTAACAAAGAGAAAATACGTCTTTAAATCGTAAAATTTTGAAAAATAGCTTAGATTTTACAATCGTTATACTGAAATGGTGCTGCCGCGTTCCCGCTGTTGTCGTGCCTCGACCGACGCGTGGGATCGTTTTACTTGAGATGCTGAGATGAACATAGATACTTCTGATATTATAACAGTTTGTCCACCATTGGCGTTGGTGGTCGGGGGGCAGTTCTAGGAACCCCAAGGGTGGAGTACAAAGGGAGGGTTATGTAAAAATATTTAATAGAAAAAGACGGTTTAATCTGTAGCTTTCGGTACCTTTTAGGTAAACAGTGACATGATGCCATTGAGTACAATGTCGGCACACTTGAGGGTTAATTATCCCTAACTAAGGGTGAAGTGGTGAGCTAGAGGTATTTGGTTATGTTTTGATTGCTTTGTTTTTCTCACTGACAACTTAATGTTGTTTGCTCAAGGGTGCTTTCATCCAAGAATTTATTTCTTCTTGTTAGTGGAGATGAAAGTAAAAATGGTGTATACAATCAAGTTTTGTATTAAATTTGTATAATTATATATCTGTAAATTTAGGATAATGTACATATGATTTTAAAAACCAGTAAGCAGAAGTATTTTAATCTTACGATAGATTCTACTTCTTCCTGATTAAAAGAAAATAGATTCTAACAAGGAATGGTTGTGACTTGGGAAATTGACTTCGTGGTAGGACTTCGTAGGATTGTAGGACCTCCTAAGGGTCATCGATTGTCAAAGTAAAAAAGCGCAATAGCCTGCCGATTCCAAGAAAAGAGCTCTTAAAGTTTTCATCTCATTTTATATATTAAGCAGTAGCTTCAATTTTCGACGGCGCGGTACCGTGATCGGTAGCATGCTTGTCCACCACGCATAAAGCTGGGGTTCTGTAGTCCTTCAGGTATGTTTTTTGTAAAAATATTTTTATTACAATTAATTATTTCAGAATATTGTAAGTCAATATTTCGCCATCATTTTAACAATACTTTAAATCTATTTTTAATTATGATGTATTTTTAAAATTACAACAGTAACTTGTAAACTGACTGCTGTCATTAAAAATCAATTTTCTTTAACTTATTGCAGTAAAAACATTCAAGTGATAATTATAGCTATAATAATCCCCTACTGTCATACACAAAACCTTGAAACAACGTGTCAGTTTATTCTTGAACTTGGTAGTGAACGGAGTGTTTCGTATTGTTCTTTTCAAAGTTCAGAGTAATTGTTAAATAGTGTCGTATTATCTGCAGTTAAACAAATTGCTAGAGTTTGATGAGTTGAAGAATATATTATATATAATAAACACATTTGATCCCACATTATACGTATATAACAAACATAATTAGATCGCATCATAATCTTCTGCTTCAATCGCAAGAAGCAATGTAGATTGGCGGAGACATTTACCAAAATACAATAGACATGCAATGAATCGAAATAAGTTTATGCGTGAAGAACTCATTATTAAAAATGTTAGTATGCTAATACTTTTATTTACTGTATTATAAAATATTGTTCATGGAATTATTAATTTTATTTAAACTACTTTTAAAAAAACACCCTCGAGGGTAAAAGAACACCAGTTCCTTGCGTAGTGGACAAGCACGCTACTACGTTCGTAAAAATGATTAAACATTGAAATGAAAACTCTGAGAGCGTTTTTCTCAGAATTTGGCTGGCTATTGCGCTTTCTTACTTTGACAATCAATGATCCTTAGGGGGTCCTACAATCATACGAAGTCAATTTCGCACGTCGCCACCTCCCCTTGCAAGAAAAATCCCGGGAAAAGCCGAGTAATCACCTAGTTATGTTATATTTTTCCACGTGATTACACACAGAGCAGACTTACTGCATCTTTTATGAAGATACTGATCCCTCGCTGGAACAGTAGCAAACGTACCACCTGTTCATGCCTGCCACTCACGGCTTCCATGAGTGCAGTGCGACCTTTCCTGTCCTGTGCGTTCGGTGCTGCTCCTGCATCCAGGAGTAGGCGGACAGCTGTTGCACATCCTGAAGTTGCGGCAAGCATCAGCGCCGTCTGGCCTTCCTGCAATAAAGGACAAGTACATAAATCAGACTGCTCTGCTCTATCTGGGCATGATACATTGGGAACGGTTAATCAGCCATGAAAAATTGTCAAACAGTAATGGAGTTGGAGAAATTATCTTCAGGAATGTCGAAAATTCTAGTTTATTCGTTTATATTATTACAAATTTATATTTATTTATTTTATGTCCTAGATCGCAGTTCATCCACCTAACCATGATGCAATTGGGAAGGAGTGATGTTGGGTAGCCGGGCAAAGTATGGTAGCGGATAAAACACTTGTATAGAATGAGGGAATCTCCAGCAGTAAGCGTCACCTACTTTGGTAAAGTGAAGGATAGAACCCGCGCTCTACCGCTCAACGTGGTAGTGTGAGAATAAAGTGCACTACCACCACCGCCAATTACTACTCTCACAAAATATGCTTAAAATATTCATTTTTATGCACGTTCCTCCACTATATTAATTTTTATGAAGCCCAGATTCATTAAGATTATTTGTATTCTGTTTCTTAATTTCCTTCATTTTTTCAAGTCTCTCCACGAGTTTGCTTTTGCTAAGGAAGGTGTTAGTCTTGCCCTTGTTGTTGGCTATCATTTAGTGAAATTTGTGTTCTCAGATTTATAAGAAACTTATAAACATTTTATGTGAGGTTGAAGGCATTCATTTCGAATTTTCACTAGTTATCTAGTACTTAATAAATGTATTTTTATTTATTTATTTGATGTCTTATTGAGAGGTTCGGGCCATTTGGTCCTCTCTTCCACCTAACCGTTGGACTTGGGTAAGGGAATTGGGAAGGAGAGAACTTGGGTTGCCAGGGAACTTACGGTTGTTTGGAGTAGGTGAGGGCCTCATCTAGTTCGGCCGAGCAGAGTTTGAACCCACGCTCTTCCACTCAACAGAATCGAGGTAGCGAAGACGCTACTACTAGACCACCACTGTCGGTTTGTCATTTGTGTGTAAAGGACTTGTAAAGATTATCATCAAGCACAAGAACCATATTGTAAGCTTTTCTTCCGCATACATGAGGATTAAGTGTTCACTGACAAAATTTTAAATGGATTAATGAATAAACTGTTTTGGTAAACAAATATATTTGATGACAAAATTCAAAAATGGCTTTCAGTATGATCAAGGGAGTCTATATCTTTAAAATCTCAATGATTGGCTACAATTGAGGAATAAACCTGGCTACAATATCTAGGGTGACCGCAATAGTGATATACTAAAGTTTTTATGGCAAAATGTCCCCAAGATACTCTCTTGATGGGAATGATAAGTCACATGGAAAGAAAGTAGGTCACTCCACTCCGTAGTAGCTTTGGAATAGGTAACCCAGGTTGGATTCTCATCTCATCGCCTGCAGCCCAAGTCCTGAATCACTTCTCAAGCCCGCTTTCCACGGTCCACTTCACAGACAATTTGCGTCCAATTGCTGTACAAGAAATGGATGTGAAGTGGATGACGTCATCTATGTGAACAGAAAATGGACGTTCCGAAATAAGCGTTTTACACGACATTGGAGAGAAATGGATGGTGTCAGTATGAGCTGTCTCTCAACGCCATGGGGAACAAACAACTAACCTTAAATGAGCTATCAATTCTCTGAACAGACTTCATTGATAAACGAATTGTTCATTTTAAAACAGTATTTTGCTCACTATGATTGATTTCCGGAGTTCAACTAAGCAAGAAACATCGCAACAGAAGAAAAACACAGTCATCTACACTATTTTAACAACGGAACCGACTCGAGACAAAACGGACGCCGCAAGTAGTAAGCAGAATGCCGGTCGAAGAATGCGCTAGTCAATTTGTACGAGTCGTACTGAATAAGAGAGCAAGCTTGAAAATTTCTTCACAATCTGCATCCCGTCTGATGTGTATCGCACGAAACAGTATGTGAAATTGACCATGTGAAGGGAGCTTCAAGGAAGAGACTACTCAAGCGAAGTGTTGCTAAGTTTAGCTTTGTCACAGTCGTCAAAGATATGAAAACTGTCTCTCAGGAAGCCGGTCTATCGTAATCCATAGTAGAAAATAATTTTCCAATTGTTCGAAGTTATTCTCGTTACGTTTTTGGACAGTTGGGAGCAAGATCTTATCTATTAGAGAGCGAAGTAGATTCATCACCTCATCTGTGCAGTTTGAGTATTTGAATTTATTGAATTTACACACGTCTACAGATGTGTGATTTGCAACTGGAGAATTTAATTGCATTTATATCTACTTTACTTTTTTACATTCATTTCGTTGCCCTTCTCTTCCTCCGCTTGGCCCATACTTCGGAACAGAGCCGGATGTTACCTGTAATCAATCTGCTTCGAGTGCAATTCTCAGAAATCCTATGTTCTAATATAAATTAATATAATTTTAAGACAAGACATCTTACATTGCTATGTGATGAATCGATTTTTTTCTCGTTTAAGGTAAATGAAACAAAATTTGAATCACACTTCTGTGTTTCGTTTCTGCGATGCAAGGTCACGAGAGAGTACAGGTCTCTTGCCATTGAAGTGCAGTTATGTGTCAAACTATCATAAGTTAAAATATTTCTTGAAATTGGGTAGGTGCTTAAAGATTTTATTTTCGTATTTAATTTAAAGGGGGCATTACCTTGAGGATTTTTAAAAAAGATTATGAAGTCACAATCTTTGACAAAGTTACACGAGAAAGGAAATTGAATAATTTATAATGAAAATGAAATTTTTTCATGAAGTAATATCACCCTAAATTTTAATGTCATAATTAGTTTGATAAATACTATCTAATATTATTCGATAATATTCATTTAGCTATTAAAGTAAGTCTTAAACGATTTGAAAATCTAGAAATGGAACCGATAAAACCTTAAAAATTTTCGAACAGCTAAGGGTGCCGCAACCGACATTGGTCGATCTAATGGATTCAGAACCAAAACCGTGTTGATATTTGGATAATGTTAGTGCTTTGGCGTTCGTAAATATACTCACAGAATTTCTCGCATCAATGGATTTGGAGTTGTGCTCCAGAAAGACTGGCAGCATCCCACACTTCTCGTTTCGTGCAATCAAATGAAGTAAAGTGTTTCCCTGCAACATACGTATGAGAAAGTATTGATCAAACCCCTCTGTATGGCGAAATCATCGATGAATCCTACTGAATTGCGGTCTCAGTCACAGAGCTAGAACCGGAGCTGGAAGTTGCATCTACAGGGACTAAGTAGCCAAAAATCTGCCAGCGGTACGGACGCTAGGAAGTTCTTAGACAGTGGGACCGCTTAGGTCACCTATACTGGCTTATATGTAATACTGTAATTATATAGTCCTCCTATAAGTCTGATATAATTTATGTGTTTTTATTCTAAGTATTATTATTATTTCCATGTAGTGGTGTTCACTTCACAGCTCTAAAGGTGTTCTAGCTGGTTTAAATTTCTTATCTTAGTTAACCCGATATCTAAAGGATTAGATGCACTTCATTAAAATGCTGCGCTAAAAAGAGCAATCTCTGGTATTTCCCATTCCCTTGGTTTGCACTGTTTGGAATCTAAATGCTTCTTTAAATTTACAGAAAGTGCAACAAAGGAACCTACAATGAAAGGGATAATCTTTATTTTAACACCCCACATTCTACTAATTTCGATAGCCAAATTTCAGCAGCTTTTGTATTTCTTTCTGCACTAAATTTTTATTAGTTGGCACTGCTACATAAATCAGCAAGGAGGTTCTGTTTTTCTGGTCATTTACAACAATATACGGTTTATTGGCGGGGATGCATTTGGCGGTGTGGATTTGTTGATTGAACATTATTGTGCTTTCCTCTGTGATTTCTTCCCTTGGCTCGTGTATATACCATACTTCTGAGGCTGGCAAATCTAGATTTCTGCACGTCTTCCAATGAATGTAATTACATACGTTGTCATATCTCTTTATATCTTCATGCTTTGTTAGCTGAGGACATCCAGAAACTATGTGGTCAATTGTTTCAGAGTGAGTCTGACATAACCTATATTTGTCATCAGTTGTGGTTTCCAATACATGTTTCAATAGTGCCTGGATGTAAGAGCTTGGAATTGTTCTGCAATGATCAGTGTTTTGGTTTTTTGGTCTCAAGTTCCCCCATCTCAGCCACCCATGAGTTATTTTTGTATCTATATTTGGTTCATTTATTCTCTTCAGATATTTTTCATGTAGCTTCTTGTCACTCCAATTCTTTTAGAGGTTTTCTTCAGAAAGTTTCTTCAAATCAGCTTTGACCATTTGTTCTTATGAATTCAGTGAGATTTCCTCTAGTTGACAATATTGTAATCCATGCATATTTCTTAAGGCATTTTTGATTATTCTTCCAGTCTTTCTTTGGATTTGTAGTACTTGCGTGATTAGTTCATCAATTTTTTTCTGCAATATACTCTGGTATATTGTGGATGGAGTTCTGACATGATGCGTAGATTTGCTTCAAGCCACTTTCCTTCCTCTTCTTTTTATGGTTATTATTATTTTCTCTCAGGCGGGAATAATGCTTCAAGCAGCTGACTTTATCTGTAGTTGTTGTTAGAAATTTCCGACTATGTTGCATGTATTAAGAATAATGACTTCTTCATGACAGTTGCGGTTGTCATTTTGGCTGAGATTATGTCTACATTTCTCTGAAGTATATTATGAGTACGATTCCTGTTATTGAAATAATTATGGGAATAATTTGTGTTTGGGTTTTACATTATTGTTGAATTTGGAATGTAAGGTTGCTGTATTTCCTGATTTTCTCTACATAGGTCTTTTGAATGTTGATATTTTTGGGGATGGCTACATCAATGATGAAGGTTATTTTATTTCTTTTGTCTATGAGAGTTAAGGCAGGTTTGTTGTGTTCTGTTGCAATGGCATTAAATATGTTTCTGTCATTGTAGTTGTCATTATCCAACACCGGCTAGGGGGAATAGCGAAAGTAGGGTTTACGATCTGTTTCCTAGAGAGTGGCTTGTGAAACGTGAGTAGTATATAGAATGTCGTATTGAATCCACTCGGTTATGGCGGCGTAGATAGTCATATTGAGCAAACGTTATGTCACCAGATACGACATGTATTGTTTCTCTGTTGGCATCACACCTTCTGCATATGTCACTACTTGTGGTAGGATCTTTAACTATTGTATACAATTGTGTTCAGTTTCTTGTCGGTCTGACTCCGTCCTAAATCGCTATCATGAATCCCTCAGTTTCCGCAAAGATACCAACATGCTGAGGTCATTTGTTTCACCTTCCTAAGTCAACTTTTTTCCCAGCAGGTCACTGTAAATTCTTCCATGCAGAGATTTATGGGAGAATTTTCTTTCTGTTTATCTCAGAATTGGTATTTCTGGTAAAGCTAAGGCGAGTTTGAGAGAGATGTAATTGTGATCTACTTCTTTAACCGCTCTATGGATTTTGCTGCTTGTTAATTTTTCTACAAAATATTTGTTAAGGGAATAAACATGGCGGTCGTGTAGGTCAGTAGTCAATTAGATCTCTTCCCCCTAATTTTTTAGGTACTTCGAACCTTTCAGTACAAGACTGAGGATTTTGAAATCTTTACTTGGCCATTGTGATGCAAATAAGTTTCTGTACATTTTGTAAGTCAGTGCCAGACCAATGTGAAATACCAAAGCTGTACAATAAGTTAGAAATTGCGTAAGTGTTAATATTAATTATTATTTTTTAATGTTATTATCAATAATATGTAAATATTAATAAATAATTATTATTATCACCATTCAGTCGTAAGGCATTTATAGGGATGTTGGTTAAGACAAATGTTCTCAAGAAAAATCATGGGAGAGGGGTGACTGCCCTGTTGCGTCTTATGTCACTGCAGCTTAAAAAAATACTTACCTTGGAATCGACCAGTCCTGATATGCGTTCGAATATTCTTCGAGAACAGTGTTGTATACCGCTCAATGACACCACTAGCGGCATTATATCTTCTCTTTCTCCAAAAAACTATGAAATAAATAAAAAAAATATGACAACATATCTACAGAAACAAATATTTTCATATATTGTATGTTCGTGATGATTTCATCAAATTCAATATTTGATGAAATAATTTCCAGATATCTGAGTACCCCTTAATATGAAATGTGAAATAACTTCCTTGATTACTAGCACTCTAAAGTGGAACTCTGGAATGATGACTTACCTCATTGAACTGTTCATCTACGTAACTGTTTTGACAGAGTGAAGACCGCGAAACATCTAAGTTACTTTTCACACTTTCTGCAGTTTTTGAAACTATTGTTGCCATCAAAGAAGGAAGGTACCTAATAAAAAAGAACTCAGCATGAATGAAAGAAGTATCTTTATACACAGGTTGTTCAAGTGCCCCATGTAAAAAAGTGGAGGGATAATAGAATACATTAATGGGAACAAAACATACACGTGAACATATGTCCGGAAATGTCATCAGGAGGAGACATAATGACACAAAGACAGAGTAAGAACATAAGATAAAAAGGCGTGTAACGAGTTTTATTTAGGGAATCGAGAAAGGATACAGTTGTGTTCAGTTCAACAACAAATTACGGTACATGTTCAAAGTTCTACCCCTTAACAGCGATGCAGGTTTTGCGCGGACATCGGATTCTCACGAAGGTAAAACCGTATCACAACAAAAACTCCCTTCCAATGACGGGAAGTGTCAGCTAGTGATAAAATTCCTTCAGGCAAGAGAATCAAAAACTCATTTCTTTGCGTTGTTAGTGAAATATACGCTCTGTGGAAGCAAATATGGAAGTTGAAATACAATACATATGTAGTATCATCAGACTAATAATTACAGACGGTAGAATCATTTGGAGACATCGTAAATCGAGAATATCACAGAAATATGATAAGAAGATCAACTTAGAGAAATTATGTTTATTGAGCTGAACAGTGTCCACGAATGCTTTACAGATCAAAACGGGAGCCATGCCTTTAGATCTCTATCCTCAAAGAGTTAAGTTCAGGAAGCTCCCACTAATAAAAGGAGAAACTAATATTAGTGGAAATCAGGGTTTTAAAACGAATAGCTTGGAAAGATAAAATTAACAAACGTTCTAATAAAGGCATGGTAAACAAGGTGGGAAAAAGCGATGGAAGGCAGTGAAACACATCATTACACACGAGATGTGCAATTTTCATTTAAGAACAGAAAATGGTTTCAAACAAGCAATGTGTTTGAGGAGTTTATAACTGGAAGTTATAAAGATTATTATAATTTTAGATAATATTTAAACAGGATAGGTACAAGAAGACGGAATATATCTTCTCTTTTGGAGGAAGAGACCTCAAGACACATTTTGCGGAATTGTAAAATATACGGTCTGTGAAAGCAAATAAGAAAGAGCAAAATTAATGAAAGAATATAGAACAAGAGATGTTTTGAACATCGGTGATAAAATAAAACTATATGTAGGAAACAAAATTTTGAATTATTTCATCACTTGGAGCTTGGTAGTATAAGTGATACTTTGACAACTGGTGTGGAATGGCGCCAAAGGATATAGACAGAAGACATAAGGAGGTGAAGAATATTTGAGTAGAGTTAATAGTAAATGGGAACCTCGTAATGAATGAGAGTTGCGGATGGGGTTTTCTTTTGCTAGAGAAAACCCAGATTTTCACAATGGAATGATATATTTGAAGGAGTGGCTAACATAGGGTGAATGCCAGGTGCGAAGAAATTCTGAAGTAGTATAGCTTAGTCTATCTGACACCTCCAAATCAGTTTCAGAACATCTGAAAAGCTCACTGATCAATAGATATGGGGATTGGGGATGACTTTCGCAGATGAGTGATATTTTCATCTCTGCCTCTCGTGCGGACTTGAGTCGAGTACACTCGAGATTAGCCCTCTCGGTCATTGCAAAGTGTGATATTTGTGCTCAGTTTTTGCGAAATTTTCATCTCTCGGAGTGTTAAGTGTCTCCTAGCACGAAGGAGATGGCACTGGAACCTGCCGATAGGAGAGTATTTACACTGTCAAAAATATATGGAATTTTAATGTACTTTTACTGTACGTCGGTACATTAAATTTAATGTCGTGAAATCTGACATGAGATAAATGTGATACATTAAATTTAATTCCTCAAGAATCTTAAACGGGACGAATGTAAAAGTACATTAAATGTTACTTAGCAATGTTTCGATTCAGTTTCTTCATGAGGACTAGTAATAACTCACTCTAGATTCATTCTTCAACATTTCATCAAGTAATACACACTTCAACATACTAATACATGCAAACATTTCTGTACATTATCTAAAAAAAAACCCTGCCATGAGACAATACAGTGGAAATAGCGATAACCCAACAAAAACAAGATGGAGGATAGAATACGAACGTATACGTAAGATATAAATTAACATTTCTCAACATCTTCCACCCCAATAACATCCGTGCCAATCATTTGCATTCACTCGCGTAGTCACATTCGTTCCTAACTCCTCTGACAGAGCGCGCATTAGTATTTGGATGCAATGACTAAAATTTATTGTGCAACGTTCTGAAGTGTCATGCACATGTGTGTGTTAAGTATCTAAAAGAGTAAAAAACGTATGGGATTATAGTATCATAGTTTGGCATAGTTTGAGAAACGTAGAAGGTATGATGAGATAAAGTATTTTTGCCTCGCAGAGAATTTATATAACTAAAGACGTTTCACTTCAAAACCAATTCCTTTTCTCTAATGTCTCATTTTTGCCATTAGTAGCTTCCTAGAGATACCAAAATTATGGATATTATGCTGTAATTGCCCGTATAAAATGAAAATATTATATATGTTGATTGACGATTGTTCAAAGGAGTTAAATTTTGCATCCTTTGAAACGATATAACCGTAAATATCTTCACTGAATGACTTTATTAATGTTTCATCTTATAAATTTAAAACATATCACATTGAAGCAATATAAATTTAAAACATCACATTAATCATTAATTTATATTTAATTTTATCATCATTTTAATAATTAATTAATCAGGAGTTTCGGGTTCTGGTGAGGATCACAAAACTTTGGTCGTGACGCTGCAACCATTGCCTCCATACACGGGCCTGGAGATCGACACAACAGACAGAAAAGAGATTTATCACTGAAGGTTCTGCCTTGATGGCGTGCACCACCATGTCCGTGCCAGGAGGAAAGTGAGGAGGTGCCACGACCAACGTTTTCTCATTACACCTGGAGGTATGTAATATTTTATGGTTCCGTGAGTGTACCTCATTGGCACTGACAGTACGCGCAGGAAGTCCTACAACCACGTGAACGCCCACGCGAGTCTCATTTTAGCAAGACAATATGCGTCCTCGCAACAAAACTGCCTCCAGAGCGTGCCGTAAAGTCATGGGGACTTTGCCATGACCAACCTCATTTGTTGACTCCTTTCCGATTGAGAATGGGTGATATGGAACGTACAATCAGGATCTCACCCCGACCATCTATACTGATGGGACTGCGAGCTCAGATGCAAGCAGCTGACCTCTACGAATCCATGAGAGGTGGCACGGCGCCATTTCAAAATTCACTTCGGTTTGGTTGTGTACGAGTATGTCAATTAATAGTGTTCCTAGAAGAGTGAAAGTTGAATCATTTCGTACGTGTGGTGCGTATCTTCTGAAAATGATTGAAATCCGCCTCGTGGAATGGTTTTTAAGGACATTATAGAATATACCCTGGTTTACTTAAAATTGATATCCACTCGAACAGAACAAGATAATGTGATGATATTGAACAGAAAATGAAGCATCTTGAATAGGCTGTATTCTGTGTTTAGCAGATTATTCTACTCGAGTTCGTGAAAAATTACTGAAATAGGCAAAAAAAATAAATGTAATTAAAAATATTAACATTTTAAGCATCATTTTTGAAGATGTCGGAAAGGTGGCTTAAAAACCATTCAGGACATGTTTTTTGACCCACAGAAAGAGGCCATAACAATGGCGAACTCGAAACCACCAGGGACCAATTAACCATACTCATTCCGCTATCCTCTTCATAAAAAAACTTTTAACTCTTACAATAGATTTGCAGTGGTGTCCTCTTCCGTATGTGAACGACGTTGATGAAATATTTCCAGCATTAAAAGAGGTGAAGATTTTTTTATATCCAGTTTCTCAGCTGAAGATTCATCAGAAAGTGATGCTCCATTTTTCTCTGAACAAGCATTCAGTGCTGTACGAGATAACGTTTGAAAGTTCGGAACGGGAATTCTGGATGGTCTTGTAGTGGCCTGGGGACGCTTATATGCAGCACGGGAAAGAGATGTTTCCATTTCCGAGAGTCTTTTTCTCTTCAAGACCCGACCGTTCACGTTTTGGTCTTCAAACTGGGTCGCAGTATCAACCATTGTAGAAGACGCTGTTGAAATAAAAAGATATGCCACAAAACAGGAAAGGAATCTTTAGACTAAGAGACTAACAATCAGACCAAGTCTGCCAAATTTGACTATGCAAGCAATAAAACTGAAGATTTGTATAAAATACAAGCAAAGACCACCCTTCCGCCAGCCCACTCGGAATACTCTGCTTTAGATACAGATACATCACACCATGTTACGTCAACATTTTACTTTTCAACTAGTATAAGGAAAGTGCGATAAAATAAATCGAAATTTCTTCGCATCTTTACGAATTGGCTTGGAGTGAGTCTATTCTCAAATTTACGCAATGATGTCCAATACCGTATGTCGATGTGTTTGTGATAATTTTGGGTCTTGGAGGTTCCTACTTTAAATATAGCCGATAAGGAATAGCAAAGAATTCAGAGTGGAATACTTAATTTTAATTTGATGTGAGAAGGTACCTGCCACACACCTCTCCTTCCTGCAACCCAACATCTCCCCTTCCCAATTCCCTCT
>NNCF01128872.1:27629-50532 GCA_002313205.1 Laupala kohalensis | reverse complement strand
TTAATGATTGTAGAATTTAATAAGAACTATACTCAATGTAGGTTTCATCATGATTATAAACTTGTCCGTCCGGGACAAACCGCGTCTTAATAGATACAACTACCAACGTTTCAGCCACCTTCTTCAGGGCAATGTCAGAGTCGTACAGACAATGTCGCTGTCGTACTCTGCGACTTAGGTCTGTACGACTCTGGAATTGCCATGCAGAAGGCCACAGCATGATGGCCGAAACGTTGGTAGTTGTATCTACTAAGGTGCGGTTTGTCCCGGACAGACAAGTTCATACTGACTCCGGCCGCGGAAGCCTACGTTTATATTAATCATGATTGTTTACTACTCTGATATTTCTGTTAAGAAGTATGATTGGAAAGTTAAGTGGGAAACATTCCAGATTTTTTAGTTATCGAAATGAATTGTAAAGGAGAAAACACCTTAGCATTGAGCATATGCGATGATTCCATTCTCTGTCCCCAGGAGACCCACTCACAAAGTAGTTGTCCCGACAGACAGATTGCAACTTCTTGAGGAGTGGTAGCGTTTTACAACATTTACACACGGACATCAGTCTTTTTTGCGTTGTCACGTGTTATTAACCTTTAAGGATTGTACACTTCTACCTACCTCTATTATGTCCGAAAGGTCGAAAGGATAAAAAAAATTACTCTTTATGAAACGACAAAGAAAAGAAGTTAAAAAATTCTCTACCAGTTTGGTTCTTGAATAATGGCAAAAATTGTTTAGTCTTGAGCAATCAAAGAAGAAAATTCCTTTAGAGTTCAAAAAATTTAACTAATAAAATGTTGAACTTAATTATTTAAGAACCTGTCCTGAGGTTCAAAACATATATTTAGTACAAAGCCCAATAGTCTATCTACTGATCTTTTGGTGAGTCTATCATAAAAAGAAACAAACTAGTAGAATTCACTGGCAGAATTGATGTTCCTACCACGTGACTGCATACTCCTGGTCGCTTCAGTCTCTGGGGGAATCCCATGATCCATGGCTGCAGTCATGTTATGTTTCACCTCCGTAGGTAAATGGCGTTTCGCTTCGTTGACAATTGCTTGTGTGAGATTGCAGTTGTCAGAGAGTGACATTTGGTATTTGCGTACGTTGCTGTTCCATTTCACATTCACGCGAATGTTCAGTCTCCCACTCTTTCGGAGCAATGTACGGATCCTCTTCTTTAAGATTTTGTTTTCTGCACTCAACGCTTTTCCTTTATCCTGCAACACAAAAATTTTTTTTTTGTAATGTATTTGAAACTAAGTCAAAAAGGACAGTCCATGGTAGGGGTCGGCAACCTATGACCCGAGGGTCACCGAGTGACCCATTTGATAATTTCAAGTGACCCACTTTAGTTCCGAAAATAAAGTATGATATATAAAAATAAATTATAAAACATAAACGTGAAACAAACATTTTGAGAATAAAAAAAATTGAAAATAGATACTAAGAGCATCATTTTAGTTCGATTACCATGGATCTTATACACATAAGTGTTAATGTATATAAGATCCTTGTCGAAAATATCTCTGACCCAAACATCTCTTTAATACTCACATTTTGGTTGATTTTTACCCACGGCCAAAAAAGGTTGCTGACCCCTGGTCTATGGGTTTGTCCTGCGAATTTTATAAGAGAACCTGATAAAGTCGCAGCAGTCACATTTGTTAACAGGACTACAAATATTACTCGTGTTTTCCTGTCTGGGGGACGCGTTATGGTCATGTGAGAGCGTCAAATAAATGACCTAGTAGAATGTTTCGTGAGTTGTGGGATTTAACCGAGTGTGGGTAGTGTCTTCGTTTCCACGATACCGCTGAGCGGTAGATCGCGGGTTCGGCCGAACGAGGTGAGATTTTCTACTGGAGTTTTCCTCACCTACTCCAGACACATGTCGGTTCGGTACCACAAGTTCCCAACTAACCCAACCTCTCTCCTTCTCAAAATCCTCACCCAAGTCAAGGTTTGGTGGAAGAGCAGACAGAATGGTCCGAACCTCTCCAAAAGACATGTAATAAATAAATAAATAAATATATAAATAACACGACCATAAATCATTCAAATGAAACTAATCCATTCACCCACCACCACTAGACGTCTAACTAGGAGACATCTGTCTTCATAAACCCATTAAACCCACTGCGCATTAACAATTATTCCTCTCATTATTACAACACGCGATATTTTTTTTCCGTCGTAAGCAATGTCTGTGTATGGCTGAAGATATTTCCAGGTCATCTACGTCGACACAATTGCATTGTATCGCAATCATGAAAATATGCGGTCGTGTGAAAATTGGCATCACATGTTTTTTTTTCTATTCGCATTGTTGTGATAGTTACTCTTTCTTTAGTTATGATTTATTGTATTCTATTAGCTTTGATGAATTAACCATATTATTTTTTATAAATATTAACTATTTGCGTCGTCAGTTTTGCTATAGATTTTGCTGGCACAATATTATACCTGTGGATTCTTACACTGTTTGATCGCTTAATATTTCTCTCTCCTTCGTTCCAAATCCCCTTATGTTACGAAAGGGAAGCGAGACATCACGTTTATTCGGGATTGTTCTCAAATAACGTCCATGAAACTGACTTTTCTGGAACCACCAAGTGGTCCACGTTTTATTCGTATCCAAATTTTGTAAAAAAAAAGTATTTTTCCGTCGACTTACAAAAATGACATGCAAGCTAGAAAGAAAAAGTTATTTTAAGAGTCTCGAATTTATAATTTTATAACTCGAAAGCCGAGATATCATATTAATACGTAGTTTATGTCTTATTTGGATATCGCTTGACTTTATAGTTTACTTGGTACTACGTTACATCACACATCGCGTTTTAAAGCGTATATTTCAACTTTATATCATTATACGTTATTTAACTATTCATAATATTTGTTTTATATTATACAATATGTCGCAAACTTTATAATTTGTTTTATATTTCCTTTCTTGCGCACAACGCGCTCTTAACATGTATTATTTTTATATAGTATAATTTTTATTCCACTACATTTACTTGGAAAGTGAAATAGTAAAAGAAACAGTTGAAGATGTCACTAACAATGTATTTAAAATCGCAGAAATAATCGATAACTTCAAGAATCTTATTGAAATTATACGGTGGTGAGTCAAACATAAACCGCACTTTTTTATATAAATTTATTAAGATAGGAAATTACGAACAAACGCTTTTCATATTTTTCAACATAATATAAACGCATTTTCAACAATCATAAACGCATTTCATAGTTTCCTTCACACTCTACACACTTTCCCCGGCGTTTTGGAAGCTTGAAGATCCTTTCTTCAAAGAAGTTTGGAGGTTAACTCATCAGCCAATTGCGCACGTAATCCTCGACACGTTGATTGTTTTCAACCCGTTCTCCACCTAGTGCTTCTATCAAGGAACCAAACAAAAAGGATAAATCTGTACTGTAGGGAGGATGTTGAAGGGTTTCGCAATACATTTCGACCATATTGTCCTTGTCGTCGCTTGAGGTCCGGCGTTGTCGTGAAGAAGAGCATTGTGGATGCATCACTACAATGGCGGAATCGAAAATGGCGAGTAAAGAGTGTCGAAAAAAAAAGAAAGATGTAGCCCAGTGAAGTTCTCCTGTCAGAAAAGTGCAGGAGTGCAGGAGACTGTGTTTTGGGATTGGAGACATCCCACTGATTGGGACACCACGTCTTTTGATTCTGTCAGCGGCTTTCACTGACTCGAAACATTGGCAGTAGTTGGCTGAATCCACTGAGCGTCTATCATGTCGAAGGTCAATGAGTAAATCTCCCCTTCATTCTCATTTATTCCATTTATCTTGACTGATCTATAGAGAAGAATAAAAATCAGTCTCTACCACTTTTCTGGCGGAGAGACGGGTTTTGGCCTTCACAGGGCTTCAACTTTTTTTCACCTCTCTTTACTAGCCATTTTTGATTCCGGTGAGTAGTACTGCACCCACAACTAATCGCATATCACAATGCGTTTCAAAAACAACTCCCCTTCCTGGCGGAATCGATTCAAAAGTGTCAGAGTGATTTGCAACCGATCCTCCTTCAGTAACCTCCGAACCCATCAGACACAGACTTTTCTGAAGCCAAGATGTTCTGAGATGATGGTATTAGCACTTTGATTTTTTACACTTTCTCGTCCATCTTTAAACTTCTTAGCCCAATCAAACCCTTGGGTCCGAAAAAGGGTACCGTCACTAACCTGTGCTTGTAACAGTCAAAATTTTCGTCGGTTTAACACTTCTGTTTGTTAAAAATGTAATAATAATACGTTGCGCAACACACGACGGGACCTCTTGCTTAGTCGTGGCTGCAGTAGGGGCAGAACAGAGATGCACAAAGTGACCATTATGTTCCTCCACTCGTAACTCACCTACCTTGAATGCATGGCACCCGCCATCTCACTCAGAACGGCCTGGTGAGGCACAGAAAAATTCGGTTTATATTTGACTCACCCTTGTAATATTTTGTACTATATTTATGGTTTTATAGTTAGGCCTATCCAGAAGTAAAATGTGAAGAGAGTTGTGAACAGTTTCTAACGTAAATTGTAGATACCCTGAAGAAGACACCAATCAGTGTCGAAACGTTGGTGTGAATAAAGAAAATATATGAATATTGATTGTCTATAATATTTAGAACCGCATACCCTATTTGTATAATATACAGGTAGTTTAGTGGTTAACACCCTTGCGATCAAAGGAGGAGGTCCGGTTTCGATTCCCGGCTCGTCACCTTTTTCACCTGTTTGAAAGTTGTCACATATTTCCGCGTGTAGATACGCGGAAGAAATATATGCAGATTGAATATTGTTTTGAATTTGCACAACATCAATAGGAAATGATTTTTTACTCAAATGGTCCACGTGTTTTCCTCTCGCAGTAGATCAGTCTATAGTATCTCGCATTTCCAAATATTAGGTTTTTTATTTCTTTGTCACAATTTGTGGGATCGCCTTACACACGCGCGCTTTCAGCGGTTGAATGATGCTTCTGCTTGATTGCTCTGGTCACAAAAACCGGTCAGTTCTCAACTTTCATACTGCCATTCATTCATGTAATTTATACTTATTTGGTGTGCTCGGCGCCTTGTTTTTGTGGGCATGTGGTTTCCTAATGTGTGATGAATGAGTGATGACTTTGCTATTTACAACGAGTTGATGAGATTAAGTTTTATTATAAAGATTTACAAATTAAATTATTTGTATATGTGTTATAACGATAGATCTAATTGACATAATTAAATATTGTATTGATAGTTTAAATTAAATATATAATTCGAGACTTGCGACCTTTATTGGACGAACAGTATAAATTTTATGATTGAAAGCTGTGTATTAAAGCAAGAAAAATGTCTTTACAATACAATTTGTGTAGTTTCTACTTTTTTGCAAACATATTATGTGTTTGTATTTATGTTTAATATCTTTTGTTTAATTGTTCTGTTGTTACGTTTCGTGTTATAATTTGCATATAGCACCTGACGACGACTTCAACGTAAGGTCGAAACGTTGGTAGCTTTAAATCATAAAATGTATACTGTTCGTCCGTTAAAGGTCGTAAGTCTCGAATTATTTGTTTACTTTAATTATATAATGGACGTTAATTGTTGTAGTAATGATAGTTTGTACGTTATTGCTTATATAATCTCAGGTGTTGGACAAGATGCGCTTAGCTTATTGTCTTTCTGAGTCATACGTTTACTGGTGTCAGTCTGTTTGGTGGTGGTAGCACTCGTCTTTTGACGTTTGGGAAAAGGGAAGATCCGAACCTTCGAAAAGTAAGGCCCTCTTCACACGGAGTGACTCCAACGCGAAGCGACAGATACTCGCGTGTCTTGCCAGTCCCTTAGGAGTCCCTTCCAATGTTAAGGAAGTAGAATTAAATCACAAAAATATATGAAACCGGTATAAATAAACGGAGTAACATGTACTTATTGTGGGTCAACGTTAGAATAACATACTTCACCAGCCATTTAAATGAAGTAATTGTTATCATAAATTATGATATAATACATTGCGTCTTATGGAGAACACACATTTTAAAACTAGTGATGCAAAATCATTGCACATACTTTCTCATGCACGTTTTACCATCCGCAGCACAGAGGAACAAAAATTATCGTAAAAGTGTTATGTAAATGTAATTTCGTAGCAGACAGAAATTGAGGTATTTTTGTATCTGCAGTGCGTTTCCTGTCCTCCTATGTATTTTATCATTATATCTTTCATTTCAGTTTACGAAAAGTGTATTCAACGTCTGCTTGGTCCATTTACACTGCTAAATAATATTCAAGCTTCTTGAAACAGTAAACTAATGTGTAAGTGTAGCAGACAGAAGTTATTTTACTGCGTTTATACCAAACTTTCAAGCGAAATACCGCTAATGCGGATGTAATGCATACTAATTGTACTTTGAGTACAGAAAAGTTAAGCAAAATCGTTGGAGCCGTTTCTGAGAAATACTCGAAAGAGTACATAGACATGTGAAGTACCCTTTGTTTTAAAGTTTAAAAAAAATAGAGCACGTGCATCGACAACAAGTAAATTCTACCGTAAATACAAAATATGAATTAAAAATATTCATCCGTTTATTCAGAATCGCTGCGCACAGACGGACGAACGTTGTGCGGAAAACTACTTTTGGAGAATCAGTGATCGCCAAAACGGGTACATCCGTCGAAATCTCTTTCAATTTTTTTTCACGGCTACAATACTTCCTATATACTACGTATATGAGAAAGTAAAAATGACCAACTTTTAAATTACGAAAGCCCTACCGGTGGCGAAGGTGGTAGTGTTGTCGCTTCTCTCCAAGAATTCCGGGTTCGATTCCCGATGGGGCCAGAAAACTTGTAGCTTTTCACATTAATGCCCCAGTTCATATAGCTGTGACTACTGAAAAGCAAACCTTCCTTTCTCTATCAATAACTCTAAATATTACTAACTACTTTTAATAACCCTCCACCCAGCTAATCGGCCCACCTGCTAACAATGACCTACCACCCGACTCCTAACTCCTATCGCTCCATGTAGATAAGCTTGAATAGCACGCTACATTTCCCATTTACAAATACAACAATACAAATCACGAAAGTGATAAAAGTTTACTTTGATTTGTAGTACAGTTTCTGAAGTATTTTTACGTCACTTTTATCTGTAGGTCATCGGAATCTGAGAAAGGTTTTTTTCATTTTTTCCGAGGTGAGATGCTTAAATCACGAAACCGTTGCGCTCGGCCGCCATGTTTGTACTTAATGCTCTTGTGCATTTCAAACGAGTCAAGCGAGCTCCTGAATATTGTTGGTACTATATTATTAACTGATAGTTACAAATTAAATCATGTTGATGCTTCATTATTATTCATATTGTTGTTTTTTAAATCAATTCGAAGAATAATAAAGAAAACAATTATACGTATCAGTGGTTTGACTAACTTGGAGTGCTGAAGTACGTTAGGAATGATCGTAAATGCTGAAGTTTGCTGTCTACAGACGACAGGACAAACATAAAGAACTCCGGAGTGCTTATGTTGTAGACAGGGTTGTCACGATTGGGTGTGACTAAAATAAATGGAAAAAAAAAAATCCACAATCCAATAGTTCTGCTTTATAGAAATTTAAGGAATGGTACAAACCAAAGCACAAGTCAAATATAATAGTAACTTCTCCATCTCCAGAGTAGATTTCTTGAAATTTATAGAATCACTCAAGTTATCCTGAAAAAAGAAAGAAGTACATTTTGTATTATCTTGCAGGAGAGTTAAACAAAACATTGATGAGTCTAGTTATATAAGATAATTTTACTATTAGTATAAGGTCACACATTGTAGGGGGGAAGGTTAATGTGGACAATAAATTGTGCCGTAGATCACACTCATGGTTTCTGAAATAAAAATATTTTTGTTTTCTGGGGCCAAAAAAATTGGTATCTACTACCGCATTTCGTTCTATTTTTCCTTACAACATTTTGCATCAAAACAGCAATATTGAACTCTACAACCAAGTGAAACTTGCGACGGACCGGGACTCGAACCCGGGACCTCGTGCTTCCCTCCCCGAGTACCTTCCTTCTGAGTAGGTACACGGAAGTTGTGAGTTAAAGCAATATTTAACTTACATTTAATTAAATAGAAGTTTTCAAATATTGTAAACTAAATTACATTATTGTGGGAAGTATTTTCAACCCGTGGGGCACAGGTGGACAGTTTTGTTGGACACACGTTACAAGTATATATTATTTATTTAATCAATAATTCATGAAATATTATCTCGGTAACTATTCTAACTTTCGNGGAAAACATAACACCGGCTTTTTACAAACAATCTTTTACGACCTAGGTTTGTTACTAAGTTAGTTATCGCCAAACCAAGCAATAAATAGTTCTAAAAAGAAAGAAACATAAAATAAAGTAAGTTCTAAAATATATGAAAAGTGTGGCGTGTACTAGCAGGAACAGCACGATAATCCTTATGGATTTAGACCTAAATAATGTTATATTTCTTGAGATAAGAATAAAAAGAAAACCTGATACATTTCAAAAAGAACGTAAAAATGTGGGCTTCAGTTGTTTTTCTAATACCTAAGTTTTAGTTTTTTCAACCAATTAGAGGAACCAACTACAGACAGGGGCGCACCCACGGGGGGAGTTTAAGGGGCTAACCCCCCTTCAAATATATATTTAAGAATTATTCTGTAAAACGAAAAAAAAAGACTCACCGAATCGGAACTACATAGAGCATAATTTTTTGATCAAAATTGATTTACTGACATATATGAAGATTATGCAGATTCTCCGACTTCTAGTGAACTATTAACTTTAGAAATTTTTGACGCACCCAGGTTCCAGTCAGGAATTCCTCGCTCTACCAGGGTCTCGGTAAATCTCGCAACGTAAACAGAAATATCAGCTTACAATCAGCTCCCATTCCCGAAACGTCCTTCTCAACGGGGTCAACACTTCCTTCATAAGGACGTGATCGCATAACTTTTACGCTTTGAGGCGACATTAAGAATATTTCTCATTCATCCAAATAAATTATAACATTTTCAGTACCCTCTGAAGGGGTTCCTCTCTTGTATGTATAATTCATTTTCTATTATAAGAGGTTTTTCATATGTTTATGTTTCCGTGTTGCTCTACTGCTAGACAGATTATCATATAACTAAATACTTAATTCTATTATTAGTAGTTCTTGTGCTTTAGTATGAAATATTATGGTATATACTCACGCGAAAAATCCGATCAAAATTCGTGATAAAAAATCTATAAGGATACATAATTAAAGAGTACCTAATTCCTGAGTATTGTCTCTGAGAATATTTAAAACTATTGAAAAAGCACTATTGGGGGAAGGAGTTTCGAAAAATGGAGTTTTTTGGAAGTTTAGAATATTTAATAGCTAAGTAAAAAATATACCTTTTAAAATAGCATGTATTAAAAATTAAAATCATAACAATGTATATATTTTTAAACTTTACGGACATTTGAAGATGATAAATAATTTAATTCAATTTCGAAGCTCATGAAGAAATCGTAAAAGGTCATCTGGACCGCTGAATAAGCAGGCGCGAGCGTGAGATACGGGTCGGGGGGTCATCTCATGTTTATCAAAAGATCGAGAGACTCATCGCCTTCGCGTGAACAATCTAGTGACAACAGATATCTTGCAATGGTAAGATTACTCAACAGACGGCTGATCTAGAAAACAGAGTTGCACTTAAGATTCATTGCTTTGCCTCCAGTGTATAAGTTCACTGTGCGTGATCAAGGTCGGAGTTTAATTTTGTTTCTCGTCTCCTTTTTCCCATGTCCGCCGTTCGGGAATCTGAGTGTTTTTGTATTGGTGCGTTACCCGATTTGTGAGGAATTAATCAATATTACTGTGTTGACAACAGTTTTCATGTTTCTTGTGAGTCATAAACTCTTAGATATGACAAGTGGATAGGACTTTTTGTGATCTTGTTAGGAATTATAGAGTGATGATAAAAATTATTTGTAAAATTGTTTGGAAGCTTTAAAAAAATAAATATTAACGGGTCAATTTCTTAAAGTTAAACCAACCATTTATATTTATGAACCTAAGTTTTAAATTCTTATAAAATCATGAACATTAATACGCAAATATCCCAGAAGATTATTGCTCCTACTCTACGTAACCTGACGGAGTATATGACACAAATCAAGCATAGCACGAGTGTTAATTTCCTTTTCCTTTCCGGGATGTGAGCATTTGAAAATTACACCACGCAAGAAGCTATCAGACTCATTTATTTAAAATGGCTGTTACTCGACTACTTGAGCCCTAACAAATGACAGCTATGACGCGTCTAACTATACTACTATAAAACATATTTATAAGGAATTTTGAGTTACGTGATACTTCATTGTGCATTATCGTGTATTATTCTCTTGAACATGTGCTTGTTCAATTATTAAAGTATCTTCTTGTATACTTGTGAAATATGTTTTTTGTATTTTATTAAATAAAAAATTCTTGGTATCCTTATTATAACACGTAGCTAACAATTTTTATTCTTATCTTAGGTGTGTTCTGAAATATTAAATGCACTTATGCCTTAGTAGCTTTGATTGAAATTGATGGTATGATCTTTGCTAGCTTCCGGAGAGTGAATTAGTTTCTTGTTTTCCACTTAGTCATACACAGTTTGTAACTGCTCTTTTGACAAATTAAGTTATTTTGATAACTGATTTAATTGATAACTTTGTTGATACTCCTTTTACATTGTTTAGTGTTAAATATCAGAGTGCTTGCCAACAACTAGCAGATGGGGGTATCTGTCATATTATCCAGGTAAATAAAAATGTCTCGCTGAATAAAAGTAAATGTTGATATAATCGAAAAGAATATTAATCTCATTCAAGTTTAACTAGTCATTAGAATTTAATTGATACACGCGCGTGGTGTCTTGGAATGTTAAGAAAAGTTTCAATTTTGAGCCTTACTTTACGTCACTTCAGGTTACACGCCATTTGTAGCTCTTGTGATGTCAAGAAAGTATTCTATTTCCTGCCACTTATTCTTAATCTTATCTTAAGGTTCTATGACATTGAGCGAGTTTACTAGCTAAAAACCGACGAGTTTAGAAGCGGGCGAGTCAGCTAGTGCGATAGTGATGATGACACACTAAACTTCCCTACAGCTCAGTAGCCAACTAACTAGCGAGATTGACCCAAGGTCTTTCCTCCCATATGCTAGACGGAAGCGCCACTGAAAGGCGAAAATTGTTATATGAAATATGCGCGCGAAAAACGAAATACCCCGTAATTATATATCAAGTACCTATTCAAAGTTATTAGAAACCATAGTGTTTGTTAAAGTTTTATATTATCAATTTGAAATTATATTTTTAAATTTATAGAGTGTGCAGAAATCTGCGGAAATGTCTAAAGGGAATATGTTATTGCCCTGGTCATATTATCTTCCACCTTCAACTCTTTCAGTTATCTGCACGAAGCAGCGTATTTATCACGTCCTTCTATGCGTGATTTTACCACACTTTTCTACGCATCAATTTCTGCCTTTCTTTCTCTTTAACTCATTTTTGATGCGGGAAAGATTTCCGTCGACTTTTTGTCGACACTGAAACCACGAACCACCAAGAAAACCCGCAGCAACTATGATGCCACACGGTTAGTTTACTAGCTAACAATCCCACACACCAGCGAGTAGCGAGTAAACTACCCCGGCTTCCAACTTTACTCGCAGCTTGTTTACCTAGTTAGGGAACATGATGACACTGGGCGAGTTTACTAGCAGCTAGTGAATTCACCGGTTTGTAGCGAGAAAACTCGCTCAGTGTCATCGAGCCCTTTCAACTGCTGGATGTTTCTTATCACTTCAGAGTTCACATTGTTTTCATGTATCCCCACATATTAAAAGCCCAATGCTTCGAAGAGAGCAGGATATTGGTTCCTCCTGCAAACAGGCATTAAATCAGTCTAGAAATCACCAGAGCTACAAATGATGTATTCGAAATGTTGTAAGATTCGTTATAGGCAGTAAAATTTTCTGAAGATTTTGAGACATCACCATGAAATACTTTTTTAAGTATTTAATACTTCAGATTCACTGCTCAATTCGTCTTATGTACTTTTGTCTATTGTTGAAGTGTATTTATGTGAATTATACTCAATGTCGGCTTATTCATTATTTACAATTATAATTCTGTTGTAAAGAAGACAAATTAGGAAGCTGAGTGAGGTACACTAACAATTTTGGAAGTGATAGTATTTTTATTTAAAAGTACATGAACATACGACATTGTATTACAACAAAAAATACTACTTGTGTTACCTCTTGCATCTTACTTACTATGGAAGTATTTAACGTATTATGTCATTGAAATTCTTTATTTTAGCTGATATTTATTTCTCACCTCTGGATATTCCACGGGCGCAAATTCAGGCAAAACCATGGCATCATACACTCTGTAACCTGCAAAGGAAGAACAGAGATATGAATGAGAAAAACTATTCTCTTACTTTCTCATGCACTGAGAGAGTATGAATTATAATCACAAAGTTTTTCTTTCATGATGCTGTTACCTCATGGGTCCACTGATACCGAAATATGTTTTTGAGATTGTATAAACTTTTTCCCCATTTTACATTTTTGATCAAACAGTTGGGTCCACGTTATAAATTGTCTGTCAACCAAATGTCGCTCGAGAATTATTTGGAACGTAAATACCTCCCCACAAAAAATAAAAGTTAAAGATTTCATTAATTATTTCATTTTATTTGTACATTATGTAAGTTTTTTTTTAATTTTCAACTTGAGAATTGTATTATGATATTATTTTTTAAATGTATATCATCATGTAGTTCTTCAATTTTTTTAAATCTTTATTTTCTTTCGTGATTGCAAAAAATGGTGGGCTTCAAATTATTCGCTATTGTAGACTTCAACCATCGATTGGAAGCAAATTCCTGCGAATGTGAGAGTATAGGTGACGGGTTCTTGTTTTTTCATTTAATTTGACCTTATGGTCACCAATGAAGGCATTTTGGTTCTGATCTCCGATCGCATATACGTTGGCTAAACTGTCCCTCATAAGCCTTTTCTTTGACATTGCCCTAAGGATCTCTACCAAATTCACTGAAGTAATTTCCTTGAAAAAGAGGTATTACCGTTTAATCCATGGGAAATTCCATTTTTTTTCTTTTGACTAGGCCTCCAGCCTATTGAGAAAATAAGAGAAGTCGAGGAAAAATCTTAAGTTTCTAGTTTATGTAACTTGATATATCTACAATCATATTCCTATGACTCATATACGACTTGTGTTCTAAAAATCGAAATAATTTTTTGATATATTAGTATGTCGATGTTATAGAATAGGTCAGGGATGTGAAAGTGAACACATTCGGACAGCAGCCTGTGCAGCCAGGGTGTCCTCTGACTTTCAATGTGATGAGCATGGAGGTAGTGCTCTTGTTTACTATTCTTTAGTATCGACGAAGAGTAGTATTAAACGGTAGTCAGAAGAAATGCACAAAAAATCGTAAAAATAATTAAATTATACTTGTTGATTTATAAATAATAAACTTTATTGTCAAAAAAACAGTAACAAGCTGCGCATGATTTTCGTTTCCGTGTTATAATTTCGTAAACAACTAAAACTGAAATATATTACTTTGTCTAAAAAAAATGCTCTTTAGTACTATTACAAACTCGTTAGTATTCCGCAGAAGCCGTTGGAATGCGTGGTCGCCGAGACCAGGAAAGAAATGTGTAAACCTCTTCCTGCTATCTTATAACAGAAGCCCTTACCGCAATTACGGTCCCTGGGCACGCGGGAAAACGCAAGTCCGCTGGCATGCTTCTTCTCTTAACACCGCTGGTACAGATTATTTTGCTCTGATGATTAATTCTCATTAATAATGCCATATCGCTTACTTGTCCCCTTTTTTCCTTCGTCATTTTTATTCTGAAGTTTCCTGATGTTACTATTACTTTTTTTCTTTCGAAATTTGTTGGTTACAGGGTTCACAAATGTACTAAAAATAGGTAAAAAATAGGTAAAATCTACTGATGAGAAGAACTGGGTGAAAAAGAAACAAATTCTGAAAAATAATATTTAAAGACTTTTTTGCTATTTATATCAAACAGAATAATATTCCTCTTAATTTTTATAAAATAAGCATATGAACGACGAATCGTTTTCTTTTCATTTTCATAACATTTCTTACAGGTATACAGGAGGTGTATTGTTACAGGCTGCGGCAGATAAATTCATAGGAGAATGGGTTTTAGTCATAGGAACGTCAAAAAAAATTTAGAGGTGGCATATTTTCCGAAAAATTATATACCGTGCAATAAGTTTTCCATTGTCCTGGGGTTACCTCATTGATATCTACTGATCAAAATACTCATTATCTACTAATACTACTACTATGTATATAAAAGCAAGATACCACTCACTCACTGACACTCATGAAATCTCAGAAACTTAAAAGCCTACAAACTAAAAAATGTGGCAGGCAGATTCCTTTTAGGGTGTAGACGTCCGATAAGAAAAGATTTTATGAAACTGCACCCCCAAGAGGGTGAAATGGGAGTTAAAATATTTTATTTACGTATCCCACCATTACTCTTGAGTGTCTGGAGCAGTTTGAAGCAAACTTTATATACAGATGACTGATATATTTGAAACCATAGCTACCGTTGCCAATGAGATGGATAAGGACGCCCCCAATGCTTTCTAAGTTTACAATTAGTTCAAATTGGAGATATTAAACCCCTAGCATCCTTTGGGGTAGGGGTGGGAACGGATGGCAGTTAAAATTATTAAAAACGTCCAATATTAGTGTTGAATACATCCGTTTTGTGGTCGCAAAAGAGAAGTCACACGATTAATGCCGCTTAAGTACACGAGCATGAGGGTGTCGGGGAGCTATTCATCTTTGTAAGTGATTTATTGATAATAATACTTAAATTTACTAAGCGTGTTCTGGTATGAATTCTCCACAAAATATAATTAGATAAGAGAAGGTAAATACACTATAAAAATTATGTACACATAGATTCAATTTAAATGGCACAGATCATTTAATGTGCGCAGACTGAGAACGAGAAACGTACATAACGAGATACACGAAATAAGTTACATGGTCGTTTTGTCATTGGTCTCCTAGTGATGATTGAAACAGTTAAATGAGTTTAAACCAATTCCTGATAGGACATAAATCAATGCAGATTACTCACATACAGTACATACATAATGTCCGTGAAAATCTGAGAAAGTCACTGAATTTAAATGCTTGAGCGCTTTGGCTCGAATAATAATACGGCGAGTAAGTAGATCTGACGCCGAGTTGAACTTAGCACTGAATTTAAGCGTTGATATTGTACGTGGGCATTGAAAACCCGTACTAGAAAGCGATGTCACTCCCGTGAGGAAGTGCAATGGAATGATATCATAGTTTGTAAATCAACAAGTAGTGTCGCTAGGTTCTAACAGTCGACCAGGTCTCCCTGTAGTGATGGGAATCAAGTTCGTGGACGTTGGCTTTGGCGATTATCAGTGAATGTCACTATGTAGCGTGTCTCTAAAAGTGAATATAGTCCGTTTGGTTAAGGGATAAAATGTACAAAAAATCGAAAATGACTTACATTAGTGCTGAGATCGTAGTTTTGGGGACCGTTGAAAATAGTAGTTCGAAGACCCCAAAGTCCAAAATCAGTTCGTATAACCCATTTGCACCCCAAGGATATGGGATACTATCTACAAATTATCGAAAATGATAGACATCAGTGACGAGTTCACAGTTTTCCACATTGCTGAGTTGATTGTAATATCCTGAAATCGTGTAAGGTTCTATTCAGTCACCACCATGGGAAATAAGACACTTCCTGCACCTCCTGGGTAAGGGATGGGTTGACATGTAAAAATATTCGAAAGTCACCAATATAAGTTTGGATATTAATAACATTTCCGATGCTGCTTAAATCCACGATCAGCTGCTGATCAGCTCTATCAATCCCAGCACCTCAAGGAAGGGTGACATATAACAACTATCGAAAATGATGTAAGTGACGAGTTCAGAGTTTTCGGTGTCGCTGAGATGAATGGTGACAGCCCTGTGAGAAAGAATAAATTTGAAGACATATTACAGAATTCACGCGAGAAAAGTTGCGGGTACTCAGCTAGTCGTATATATGACCTCCCGTATCACAAATAAATCTCAAGAAGAGCGTGCTCACAATTTGGGGACGTCTGTGGCACATTCGCGAGGAGACTTGTCGGAAATCGAACTTCGCCATGGGAGACTTTGATTCTAGCGACATACAAAGGATAGGGATGACACCAGTGCAATCTTGCGCCAACTTTGACGAACTGCACTTTATGATAGTTCAATATCTCACCATAGCGCCACATAGATTCTCAAAGCTTGGCACGAGTTCAAAAAGAATATGGAAAAGACGTGTACATACAATAATCTCTCGTATAATCAAGTAGGTCTTGGGATATCTATTCGTCATTGTTGATAGCTCGTTAATTGACTTCATTTGTGAGTTAACACCAAACAAACTGTTTTTGAACTCGAGTGAAGACTTTCATATTCCCTCTCAAATTTTAAATATAAGGAATTTTAGAAAAGCTTGCGTATCCAAGACGTGTGCTATATTTCACTTGTATGGTGAAACAAAATGTAAAATATTAAACGCAAGATAGGAAGTAGTAAAAACTTTGAAAACAATATGCATTCATGTTTTTGCTGTAAAATAATTTAATAACAATTTTTGTCGTGAACGAAAGATGCTTTTTTAATAAATTTATACCGTAAAATTTCCTTTACCTTCTCCTCCGTCTTAATGCTTTTGAGAAACACCTGCCTTCTAATAATTTCTTTCGCATTCCTTTGCGTCAACGTTTCCATGCAGATGAAAAGTTGCGAGTATTTTACAACATCTAAAAACATAAATATTGGGAGGACCTGAAAACATATTTCAATGGCGGATGAAATGATTTGCACTCACGTTCTGATGTTAAATCGAAAGTATCTTCCTGCTTTGCCTTCACCTCCTTCTGACACGCGTACGTGACATAGGCTGTGGAGGGTCAGTAGGTGACAACCGCGCGCAAGTGGTAAAACCCCGTTCACCTACGCTTTACAATAGGTAATAATAATAATAATAATAATAATAATAATAATAATAATAATAATAATAATAATAAAGTTTCTTTATTCTGGCAAGACTCAGACCTTAAAGTCTGCTCTTCCGTCTAACCATTTAAAACACTTACATACTTAGAATACAAGATGAGAAGTGGGAGGATCGTATTTACATTTACCGCTGGGAAGTAAAACTAGGGACAATCCCGGTTTAATACCTTAAGCGGTTGAGTAAACCCAACAAAATCCCCATCAGGATAGCGGCTTAGTGCCAAAGAAAATACGAATGGAGTTTGTTACTGCGTAGAAGGACGTCGAAGATCACGAATCCCTCAAGGTCCAATCCTTCTATGGAGAGAATGAAAGTGGGGGACCTGGGTTCAAGGACGTCTGAGGTAACTTATTGGACTCTCGTGATGTAAATTTTCTTCTCGTCGCAAGATCTTCAGCTCATCCCATAGTTCTTTTTATTAATTCAAATCTCAAAAGCGGATTTTTGAAAAACATATGCTGTATTTAAGATCCATTTTAAATATATGCACTAAATTTGATAGCGAGATAAGAATGGATTAATATTCAATTAAATAATTACTTATTGCAATGCATGGTAAATTTACTGTTTTGAAGCTGTTAGTGTCAAGTTTAATTTAATATCACTATACACATGTTATCATAAGCTTAATGGAACCAAAGGAAATACATAATTTATTGTTTGTTTAATAATAAAATTGTATTTAAAATAGTTGAATACGCATCTGCTACTAATAATGTTGTAAGTAAAAACGACCTTATATTGCAGACAATTTATTCTTCTACTCCTTTGACATGTGCGTATCAACGACACTTGTGAAAGATTGAAAACTTTAGCATTATACACAATTTGAGAACATGTATATATGTTTGCATATGTAATGTAAAAGTTTTGAGAGTTTTAAAACTTTGACAAGAGTAAAAGAATAAATTGTCTGCAATATAAGGTCATTTCCATTTGCCAAATTTTAGTTAGTTTTTGATTTGGAATAATTTTTATGACAAATAAAAACGTGGTATTGGGGCTCGTCAATATCTATGTAATTCAAGCTCGTGTTTACAATGACTAATTGTGTCTTTATAATTATATCACTTTCGAGAGTTTCGTCTTCAGGGTTTTTCCGACAAGAAAATGATGTATTTACTCCGTCACCATTGCAGGTACATCACAGCAGTCTTCACATGTTTTCTCTTTTACCATGCACAATAGTATCATCTTCAAGAATAATGCATAAATGATGAGAATCGAATTATATTGAAACAAATTATGTCTTATAACTGTGCACATTTATTAAAAAACTAGCTATATCATGTCAAGTATGTTGTCTATTGAAAGTGAAAAAAAAAATTCAAAAAAATTATTACAAATTTTAAATATACAATTTTATAACAAAACAAACCCATTTTCTTCGGTACCTTCGAGCTTATGATATATTGAATTAAACTTGATCCAAACACCTTCATACCGTTTCAAATTAGTCAATAACTATAAACAATTATTTATTTCAATTTGAACCCATTCCCGTTTCAGATTTGGTACATATGATTGAAAAAGATTCTTAAATGTATTTTTCCAAAGAATGAAAAATTCAGATTTCGTGATATTAAAAAATATTATAATTTTTTTTGTAGATTATGAATGTGAGTGCGAATAGGTTCAGTCCACGGTCTACGTTATTCAATCTGTGGCTTCAGATTTAGATACCTAAAGACATTACACTAGCTTAGTGGTGCAGGTACAAAGTGGCTTAGAGAATTTAAATTGTGTCTATGTATGTTACCGTCAAAGTAGCTGTAAATTCCAAACTGGTTGAAATATTATTATAAAATTTGGAATTTTTAATTCCTTCATTGATTTTTTAATACAACTTTCATATTATATTTTATACAAACCGTAGATGATCGGGTGAAAAACTATTAAAACTATTTTAATTCGATATTGTATAACCCTTAGGTGAACTGTGCGAGCAAATGAATTTGTTAAATACATTTTGAAATATAAATATCGAAGCAGATAGTTTTGTGTGTGTGCAAATAAATAGTTATTTTGCAGTTTGTTCGTTTCCTAATACTTTGCGACAAAAAATGAAATTTTCTTATTCTAGTAATATTTGAAAGTTTAAGAGTTAATTAAAATACTATGAATACTCGTAGGATATTCTGGTGTGAGATACGATGATGATTTTAGATACTTAATAGTCGTCGAAACAAAAACAATTGTAAAATTAAATAGTTTTGCATAATTAATAGACTTACGTTATTGCGGTTACATTACGTAAAGTGATCGGAATAATTTCAGTATATAATATTGATAATTTTCATGGACTACTTCCGCGCACTGTTTCCCATCACGAATGTGACAGTAACCGGATAGTGCCCTATAAGATGTCAATGTCCGGCTCGACGATGCCGCCTGTAGTCGAGAAAGGGATGGAAAAGTCGAGTAAGGCGTGTTGTTTTTATACCGACAACCGTGGTAGAGTCTTCACCTCCAGTATATCGCTGAGCGGAAGAGCGCGGGTTCAAACCCTGTTCCACCGAAGTAGATGAGGTTATCAGCTGGGGTTTCCCTTATCTACTCCAGAACGGTACCATAATTTCCCTGGCAATCCAACATCTCTCCTTCCCAATTCCCTCACCCAAGTCCAACGGTTAGGTAGAAGAGCAGGCCTCATGGTCTGAACCTCACCAAAAGATATAAAAATTAATTTTCCAGAAAATGATTTTTGGATGTTTTATTATCAGTCCTTTCGGGTAGAAACAGAGACAATATCTCAGCTACTTCGTGAACTATAACGGAAGTAGTACATCACGTCATAATCGTTACGACAAACTCTCGGAAACATATTGGAAGACGATGTGATTGGAACTGACGATGCAAACATTCCTCCACGAGTAGGTACTCGAAAGTTGTGAGTTAAAAATGGCATCCGACACGTAGGCAAGTGGGTGTTGTTTACGGGATTCCGATGTAGAGGTGGGTGGTGTAGTGGACAACACACCAGCGGTCAGATCAGGCAGTCCTGGGTTCGAAACGCGGCCTGTAGCAATTTGCATCTGGCCGTTGACGAAGCATATTGGAATACGGTTTTATGCGCTTATGTCAAAAAAGGACACGTCTCGCAAACATATCCTTGTCTACCCCTTAACACTAACTAAGAATGAAACATCGAAAAATCTAAAAAGCCATATCTAGATTAGCAACGTTTCCATATAAAAACTGAAATAATATCTTAATTAGTGCGTGAGGTGTAGTAAATAAAGCCAAAATTCAAAAAGTCACATTTCATCTCTCAGAATTGGAGTTTCGAAAATTCACTTCTTAGTGAGCCTAGACGATAGTTAAGAACTAACTCTAACAGTTTTTGCTTTGCGTTAATGAATGTGTCAGTCAGTCAGTCACTCTGGAAAATGCTGCTTGTAAAATTAAACGAACCAAAAATTATTTTTACCATCAGGGTAACTCCCGTTCCATAAGATAATTATATATTCAGATACTATCCACTTAAAAATGTCGAATTTGTACAGATTATTAGATATGATAGTAGGCGAAAGTTAAAATGTACGAACATAAGATCATATCAAATATATACCAATAAAAGTTGATTATTTGTAATGTGTGTGTAATAGAATCAGAAAAGTAATCGATAAAATTATTTGAAATTTCTAAGGACTCTTCTTAAGAGTTATTGCAGTTAAAATGCAAAGTATGGTTAACAAGAGCAGAAAAACGAATAAAATTGGTAGCTATTTATCTTCACTCACTTGACTGTTGTCTATAGTTCAATTACTGTACGTGAGGCGGACAATCCACTGAACGTACAATCTACGAGACCGAATCAAGGAAGCTACATTGTAAAAAGGTTTCGAGGCACATTGTTTCGAATAATATAACCTGTGAAATGAAAAAAAAGAATTCAGAGGTCTTAGCTATGTGTTATGGGTGTAAAATGTATATTCCTTCTGCTTTGATTTGAAAATAATTCGTAATTACGTACATATTAGCATACTACACCGAAAACTGTGTGTAATTTTGTAGGTATTCTTCGTGGTATTTAATTTAATAACACAAAAGTAATGAAATATGGAAACTATAATAAATTTNCAAAAAACAGTACAAACTGCGTATGACCACGTGGAGGACAATAAACTAATTTACTCTCCGGAAGCAAGCAAGGGACCATCCCATCAATTCCGATCAAGGGCCCTAAGGTAGAGGCGAATTCAAAAATTTCAGCAAAAGTTCCTAGATAAGATAAAAAGTTAGCTGAGAGTTATAATACATATATAATGTCAATATGTTTGTAATTGAACGCAAATATGTTTGTAAATTCACATGTACAAGTAATTATCGAACTATAGATTATTCTGAGTATAGTGTTTAAAAATCATAAGAGTTGAAAAAGCACTAAATTCACGATTCATTGTTACAATAAACACGCCCCTATACAAAGCCTAGAGAATCTGTATAAGAAATCCGCCTCTACCCGAAGGAAAAACGGAGAAAAACCCGGGCCAGGATGGGTCTACAGAATTTATGTACACAACCGTGCCAAAGTTGAGTACACATAAAACTAAATTAATATGAGCCATACGGCAACACAATCATGCAAGAAAATAGTTTTTGAAATTGTTATAAGTTATTTAAAAAGTGCTACAGCAATGGCGTGATAAAGTACAAGACGAATTTAACTTTTATTAAAATCAATAAATTCTTTTACAGTGTAGAAGCACTGGTGCAGGAGGTAGTTTTTAACCGCGGATTTGAACAGATTCAATTTCATAATATCTTTCATATTCTTGGGCAGGGAATTATATAGAACGATTCCCGAATGATAAGGTCCTTTTTGACAAAGAGTGGTCTACACTCTAGGGCGATGAATATTACTACTATTGCGTGTATAGTGTTCGTGAACGAGACTGTTTCGTATAAAGAAAGGGTGGCACTTCAGTAATTCGGTCTTAACAAACACGACTGTTTCATAAATATAAATGCAGGGAAGTGTTAAGATATTTAATTCCTTGAATAAAGGTTTACAAGAGTTTCGGGGGTGAGATTTACAAATTATCCGAACTATCCTCTTCTGAATTCTGAAAGTTTGAATACTCTGACCGGAATTACCCCAGAAGGTAATGCCGTAACGTAAATGGGAGTAAACGTTTGCAAAATATACGCAACGGGAAATACGTGGACTAACTGCGTTAACTAAGATTCGGAATGCGTAACACAATTTGCTTAATTGGGAATTAAGATTGTCAATGTGACAATTCCATTTGAGGTTGTCTTGAATATGGAGACCTAAGAATTTTGTATTTGTAACAGTTTTTAATTGTGTTCCGTTTAAAGAAAGAGAAACCTGGGGTAAAGATTTTGTGATACTATTGTGAAATGACATAGACACTGTTTTGTCAGTGTTTACAATGAGACGATTTGCATGGAACCAAGTCGAAAGGTTAGACAAAACTTTTTGAGCATTGGCGTGTTTACATAGTAAATTAGTGTCATCAGCAAAAAGAACCATTTTGCAATCTGATGTGGATGATGACATGTCGTTCACATACAATAAAAAGAGTATAGGGCCGAGAATTGATCCTTGGGGTACTCCGCAAGTAAGTGGCTTTGTTTCTGAAAGACAACGCTGAAGTATTTTATTTTTAGTATAGGATATTTCTACCTGTTGATATCTATCTTTGAAATGAGAAGTTAGCCATT
>NNCF01128872.1:0-22305 GCA_002313205.1 Laupala kohalensis | reverse complement strand
CTGTTTCGTATAAAGAAAGGGTGGCACTTCAGTAATTCGGTCTTAACAAACACGACCGTTTCATAAATATAAATGCAGGGAAATGTTAAGATATTTAATTCCTTGAATAAAGGTTTACAAGAAATGTAAAATGACGGAAACTTGCGAGACCTAGTATACATATAACTCCTGAATTGTTCATTACCTCTATAATTTTCTACCTAACAAACGAAATCAATATTCATTCCTACTCTCAGAAATATATACTTTTTTTTCTTCTACAAGATGTATATCACTTCAGCCTTAATAATATTTCTAAACTCTAATAATTTCATTTCAAACATATTATAAAATTTTTTAATGACTGATTTATTTGTATACTATTTGTAAGTCAAATGTTATGTTGATTCTTGTATAATAAATCAAGTAATATCATATTTACTATTAAGTAAAAGAGTTATCATTCGTTAATATATTGCCCATTGTACCTTAATCTACCCCCTCTCCCTGCGTTTGCTGTTCCACTGCATTAAGGTAGAACTAGCGCAGGTAGAATTCAATCTCTAAAATATCTTAAATCGACCTGAATAAACAGAGTAATCGTATGAACTTATTGTGATTTAAACAAGAAAAACATATCTCACCGGCCAATTAAATGAAATAATTGAAATTATAATTGATGGTGAAATACATTGCGTCTTATGGAGAAAACATTTATTTACAAAATAAAATAAAATTTTAAATCACGAAAGTGTTTGAAGTTTACTTTGATTTCTACTAAATTTTCCGTAGTATTTTGTACATCATTTTTATCTATAGGTCACTCTACTTCTGAGAAAGCTATTTCACTTTTCGCGCTGTGAGATGCGTGAACTACGAAACCGTTGCGCTCGGCCGCCATATTGTGCATTTCAAACGAGTCAAATGAGTTCCTGAATATTGTTGGTACTATATTATTAACTGATAGTTACAAATTAAATAATGTTGATACTTCATTATTATTCATATTGTTGTGTTTTAAACCAATTAGAATAATAATAAAGAAAATAATTATACGTATCAGTGATTTGACTAACTGGGAGTGTTGGTCCCACCTTAAACTCGTGCGGGATGGGATATGGGTTCGCCAGGTCCTACTAATTTTACCTGTGTATTTACGGTCTTGACACAAAGGAGAAAACCGGACAAACACGACCCGAAGCGTCGGCATCATCCCCATCCGCCTACTCAACTACTTTTGCTTGAGGGGTTTCAGGATAGTGTAAGGTATTACGACCGACCTATCAAACTGTTTACGAACGTCCTGAATTTTTTGAAATGAAAGATTAAATTATTTTCTATCAACTCATCTAATAAAATTTGGAGTTTGTGGGGCTAATATTTGAAAGAAACCATCGTGAATTTGTACGGGTTCTCACGGGTAAAGCCTCTGAAGGGACAACATTAAATGCATTTCCATATAATTTCTAATTGAATCGGCATAAAAAAACTATCTCACATGTCACTAATTTAATACAGAAAAGAACAATGTGAAATTTGCTTTGCCTTTTCAGAAAATTAAGAAAGTTGTACAAAGAAATTTTTCTTTGTACTTATATAATATATATGGGGTTGTAGAGCTCTCCAACGTCTAGGTCATTAGAGCCCTTCTTTAAATGCATTCTTTCGTTTTAAACGGTATAATTAATGATTCACAGTTTTATATAATATACCGTAGTTCATGAATTACTGTTGTAATGATTCTTTTAAATATAAACAGAAAAGATAACATTACTGGAAGTTTCATAAATGGTTATGCACGCGTGACTAGCACCTGGCATGCTCATGCTACCTTTATACAAAAATCTGTCTCTCACACAGGATTTTTGTTACCATAATTAGATTTGTTTAATGCAAACTTGCATAGCATTGGTGTAAACATAAGCAGTATTTGGGATAGACGGTGATGAGTGCCCCTCCTTCCGAAATTTTTTTGTACAGATTTGAGAATTGTTATGTTTTCCCAAATTTTACGCAACGTTTATAAATTATTAACAAGCGTGTAAGATTTTAAAATTAATATTCATCTTCATTAGTCCTCTCAATCTCCAAATGTTTATGAAAGTTAGTTTGTATAAACGACAGTTTCAGGAGTTTAAAATTGTATTTGTGAAAGTAATATCCAGATAAATACGGATGACGGGTGTGGATATCTGAGATGTCACCCCCGTTTGAAAGCGTCTTTACATTACAATAAAAAACTGACAATCAAATTGATGACACTGGCGAATATTTGGGGATTGAATGTATAAAAATCTATGCTGTACTTCAAAAGTGTGACAGAATGATAATCCATCGAAAAATTCATTAAATATAGAATAATCAAGAATAACATGTACTATACAAATTACAAAATAATTAGTAAGAAACATAGTTAATTTTGAAATTTAATGTTCTCGCGTTTTGAATATGTAAATTGTGTATTACCAATGCTTGCAACTTCAGTGGCAAATTCTCACTTCTTAAAATACTGATTGTGCTAAAAGAACGATAATCAAAATATCTCTATCCATTTATCACTCGGAAATAGATGTCTCACAATACTTCTGTAGTAAAACAATAATTCTCTACAGAGAGATAAAATTTAAAATAATAACAGCAATATAATGTTGTTAATAATTTTTAGTGTTATTATAATATTATTAATACAATGTTTGAAATAAATACAACAGGAAACGTTCTTTAAAGCGGTTATCTTCCTACTGGATCAAGAGGATCAAGAGATACGTTTCTAGTCCTCTTGCATTACATATTTCATCACGTAGCGAAAAGGTGGTGGAACGTAAATGCTCGTATTCTTTTGATCATTTTATCTGTTTTTTACTCAAACAATTCTTCTCAAACTGTAAGTCGTAAGATCGTAAGGAAGTTATAAATGAACCTTATACCAAAGTTGAGGTGAACGCAGAATATTATTTCGCGAATTAATTACGAATAAATTCACGCGAGTGCTGAACCTGATTCCGAAAAAAAACAAATTGAAAATACTTTTAAGCTTCCTCCAGTGTATTATTGGACCCAATGACGTGTTTAGTTACATAACGAATCGTGAATCGTATGATGATAACCGCAGCTCACAGATGGATTCTGAAAACATACTCTTCCCCCGCAAATCTTCATCAATTCAATGACATCTTCATTAAACATGGGCAACTTGTTCTCCTACACCCAATTAGTAATGACCGAGAAATCAAAAACATCTTATGCTAATATACTGTCCCACATATACTAAGCTCTGTTTGCTAATATACCTATGTAGTATCTTACCTCCAAAAAGCACTGCCCGCACTACGCGCCCCATAGCCTTAAAGAACGCATTCGTCTTGGATTGACGAACGGCAGATGCACATACGGATGCCATACCATTCACTCACTCTCTTACGATCCACATTCATATGCGGTCGCCGGACGACTGAAGGACCAACGCATACTCCGCTCAGCACCGCTCAGGTAACGTCCGGTACGGGATTTCGGGAGACTTCGGCTACGCTCGGCTACGCTCGGCTCCAGAGCATAGTGTTCGATGACCTTCTCGAAGCTTCTAAGACATTCACAGATGTGGGTGCTGAATGTACGGCTTCCCTCAATGCAGGGGCGGATGCAGACTAATATTTCAGGAGGGGGGATCATAACAAAAGAATATGGACTTGGGAATAATACGTTCCAAAAAATATGTCAGAAAAAATTGAAAATTCTATAGCAAATTGGAGGTTTAGGTCATCTGAATTAATATGCGGTTCGGTACAGAGACTCATTATTTTCGAGATTATTCTAAATTTTTTATGCGAGATACGAAAACTTTATGTACGTTTTTCAGGTACAGAAACATTTAATTTTTCGAGGACAAGAACAAAATTACTGGTGAAAGATGGCGCTGAAGCTGCGGTTTTTGGAAAATTAAGTACAAGTGTTGTGCACGACTGGGACTGTTCCTCTCCATCGAATCCAAAATTTGAATGCATCGTTAATTCCTGAGACATTGGCTTTGGCCGAGGAAGCAAAAATTCATTTAAACAAAAATTGCCCTCACATGAAAAAAATATTTAATAATTTACCTTTTTTCCAATTTTAATCCATGCATGATACTTAAATTTGCTAGACAAGATTACATGACTAAAAAATCAAATATCTTGATAACAATATTCTAAAGCACTAACTCTTAAGTGCCTGAAAAATGGTCTATGAATATTGAAGTAAGGGTTTTTAATTAAAACATCGTGTTAATAAATCACTCTTTGATTTATTTTTGATTTGATGACATGTCAGTGTCAGGACGAAACATGAAATTTGGAATGGCTCACAGATTGCAACTAATGTTTTCGTTCAAACAGCAGTTAGATCGTGTTACTTTAAATAGTAATTTACGAGTATAAGCTCAGAGACATTATTCAGGAAGAAAGAAGATTAGGTACTCTTCAATTACGATTTTTATCACAAATTTTGATCGGATTTTTGTGCGAGTACACAATCATTCACGCAAACGCTACAAGAACTACTAATAATTCAATGAAGTACTTTTATTTTGCTTATATGATAAACCGTCTAGCAATAGAGCAGCATAGAAACATTACCATATTATGAAAACCCTCTTCTTATAGAAAATCGGTCCTATGAATTATATGAGAGTCCTACCCGAGAGGAACCCCCTCGAGGGTACTAAAATGTTTTAATGCATTTGGATGAATGAGAAATATTCTTGATATCGCCTCAGTGCATAAGAGTTATGCTGATTGTAAGCTGATCTTTCTGTTTACGTTGCGAGATTTACAGTAACCGTGGTAGAGCGGAGAATTTGTGACTGGAACCTGGGTTCGTCAAAAATTTCAGAGGATAATAGTTTACTGGAAGTCGGAGAATTTGCATAACCTTCATATATGTCTATAAAACAATTAATATAATAATTCTTAATTTGGTACTTGAGGGGGGGGGGGTTCAGCCCCCTAAGTCCCTCCCCCCTGCGCTAAAATACAACCATCATTCATAACTCGTGGACGTCCGAAGACGACTCTACAAATATACAGCGGAACTAATTACTGATTAAAAATCGTTCGAACACGTCAACCTCCTTGAAAATCATAAACGCTTTTGCGCGTCTAGATACTCATTCTCTATGGGTTTTAGGGAGGGGGGTTATGACCCGCTTGACCCCGCTTGTATCCGCGCCTACCTCAATGGCTAATGTACTAATTGTTTTATCACATTACTTAAACAATCGTGCTTCGATACATGTAAAAAATTCTTTCTCATATTTCTGTTCGTTGTGGTCCGTCCCACAAGAAAGGTCATTACTCTGTAATTACTCTCCATCAAATTCTAACGAGATAAAGCGACACATAAAGTAGAGCATTAATTATGTTATGTTAAATGAAAATGGGAGACGGGACCGAGATTCGAACTCAGGACCTTAATCTGAGCGCGCTCATGCGCTTACCAACTGCGCCATCCCGTTCGCCTCCCGGGCCCGTGTACCATTTTCATTTGACTTGCATGTCTCATAAATTTTTATAAAGTTCGTTTTATGAATGTTGAGTATTGATAAAACATTGTGTTGAGAGAGTTATGCCCACATATCATTAACCATTGTTTGATCAACAATCTCTACGAACAAACAGGACTATTCGCGCATTTGTTATTATACATTTCTACAGTATTTCTGTTCTGTCCAGTGCGAACTCTATCTGATATTTCTCGGAAGTACAATAATTTTGCTGAGAGACCCTAAAATACTAAGTACCGTACATTTCTAGTGATACATTTTTTAGAGAAAATTGCATAATAGTTGACTAAAATAGAAATCAACATAAGATATTTTAAGTAATGGTTTTTACTTAGAAAAATAACTAATACATGTTCAGTTACCAATTTCTAAATCCTAATAAAAATAAAAATAAAATTGGATGCTTTATCACTAGACCAAATTCACGTCGACCTCCAATCAGCATCACGCGATGGCACGTATCTAAATCAGTTCCCAAAGGACTTTCTTGAAGATGGCTTTTGTTTATTCTATCGCGATTCCTCATCCAGCGCTATGTTCCTACGGTTGACTTAAAATCACTCATCAAAGGGTTAAACCAAGACAATACAGGAGACCAAAATAAACACTCATGTATGGTTTGATATTTCTAACTAAGGCGAGTAAAATTGAATGACAGAAATCCTGGATCCACTGTTGGTTCCAGATGACCTCAATATCGTGAAGGAAGGATAAAAAACATTTTGAGCTCAAGAATCTGTCCGTGGACATAAGATGCATGTGGGCAAATACGGGACCCGTAATCTGCCAACGACGCTAGCGCTACTGGGAAATGGGTCAGTTTTCATTTCATAGTCATCGGATACGAGTGTTATGCATAGCGCCAGCGTAAAGCATTCAACAGAGAAATCAAAAGTCATGACCTTTAGGTGAGCGCCTAGTGGAAATACCTCAGACAGAAGGGTCCACGGCACTCAAATACTTCTTTGCAATCCAAAACTTTCTTATGTTATGAAGCGAATGTTTTAAGTTTAGAGTGTAAAAGTGATTCACCCTCCATTTCCAGGGTTCATCTCAGTGACATTCTCGGGGGATGATATCCATAAGAGAACAATTGTACCAATTATCGCGGGAACCACTAAGATTTGCGGAGTCAGAACCCTGGACGTGAAGTAAGGATCCAAATAATAATTATAACTATAGTTTTGCTATTGAGTTTTATACGTCATGTCATATTTCCAAGACACACTATGCACTAGTACTGTGCTATATGTAATAGTAACAACGTATATGTAATAGTAACTGTTTCGTAATTTAATTTTAAAATATTTACATACCATATATTTTTAATGCGGTAATTGAACAAACGATACATTTATATTTTCATACTTTGTTTTAGCAAATGTTTTAACTAACTTGTATAATTTGCTTCTTAAATCATTTGTAACCTCATATTCAATGAAGTACTTAAACCACTTAATCTCCCTTGATTCATGAAATTTTAGTTTTGAGAATGACCGTTCTGCAGTTGCAACTGTAACTGTTATAGTTAAAATGGCATGATACAGTACATACATCTGGAAAGTTGGTCGATAGCGTAAAACGATCAATTAGGAAAAATTGAGCTTATGAAAAAAGTTCCATTAATTATGACAAGATTAAGTGAAGTAATGTTTTTCTACTAATCAGAATTCTTTTGTTAGAATATTTTTTTCCCTTCATAAACAGTTAAATACCCTGAAGAAGATCCCCCATGACTTTCAGAGGAATGGGGTTCCATGAAACTGGGGGTCCCCTGGCAATATCCGGGTGTACATGGTGCTAGATACACTGTTTAATTGTGTTGTATTATATTGTATTGTGTGGTGTGTTGGTAAGAACATTCTTCTTCATCTTTCCTTAATCCACCATCAATGTACAATGTTCCTGGTCGATGGGTCGCCATCCCGTGGTAGAATGTAGTTCAACTTGACTATTTTTCAATACATAATATTTTATGTTAAATAAGTAAATAAACTTTGAATAAATAAATAAACTTTATTGTAAAAAGAGCAGTTGCAAACTGCGTATGGATAATGAACTAAGTTACTCTCCAAAACAAGCATTGGACCATCTCATCAATTCCGATCATGGGCTCAAGGGCAGTGGAGGATTTAATACTTATTTAATAAAATATTTAATAAAAAATATTTAATAAAATTCTTAGTTATCCATTTATTATTCCAAAATGAATCGTAGATAAAATGTGCAGTGAAAATTCCAGATTAATAATAACAAAGGTTTTAAAAGACATTCCCGTCAATGGAAAATCCGACACTACCCGCAGGAAAATCGGAGAAAAACCCGGGCCAGGGTTGGAAGCTAGAGTAGGAAATAAAATCTAGGGTAATGTCAGGGAATATGTACAGCTTTGCTCTCAATTGTATCATCAATATCAAAGATCTATCTCGTGTAATGAAAATAATAGTACATTATACCGTGATTAGAACTGTGGAGATTAGAATTTGCACCTGACTTTACCCGGAAGTAATTTTTCATCAATAGTTACATTTTCTCCCAGCCTGTAGGAGCGACATTATCCACAAATTTGTTACAGATTTCAGAAACAAGAGTAAATCACTAGTTGCGCATGCACAAAAATGGGTGTTTGTTGTTCAAGCATGTACTCGGGAGACAAATGTTGAGATTTGCATAAGTCGAGGTTCGTAGTTTGTATAAGGAATTGTTAAGATTTGCGGAACCAAACCATATTTTACATATTTCACCTGTTTTATATTCGCGTGTTTTCAGTCCTATATTATCATCTCGCGCGTCTAGACGACCCCAAATGTCCTTTGACATTGTTATAAGGAGAACAATGGTGATGAGGGTGATTGGAAGGCTACAGATATCATAGGTGATGGTCTCCCGTTGCCTTCCTCGGGTACCACATATCATAATAAGACTCATATCGTATCCGGGATTCAAAACCAGAGGCGTTCGTGGGTTTCAAAAGATACCTCCGTCTTAAACTGACTGAGCAATGAGATCGATTTAAGTCGATAGTACCTGTACGTTATCTTTGTTTTTACTCCCGTTTTCTTTATCTTTATCAACGTTTCTCTCTAGTTTACATTATTTGCACACACAAAAAGAGAAACAAAATTAGTTCATTGTCGTTCTCCATTCACAGCTTTTAACATTTTGGGCAATATATCTGTGGCTTCAAATAAAACTTCATTTTTAATGTTTACAAAAAAAAGTTTAAAGTTTCGGAATACTGATTTGGGATTCGAAGAAAGAATTAAGTACTACAACTTTCTGGTATTTTGCATTACGATAGAAACAATTTTTCTTCTTCTGAACATTAAAGAAATAAAAATTTTCTTCAACTTACTTTTCCTTATTTTTATTGGAGTTAAATGGTTTTTATGTTTATATATTCTCTAAAATTGTGTTGAATCTGACCACCAGGCTACAGATCAATTATGTTTTTGTGAAATGAAAATGGAGGACGGGAACGAGTTTCGAACTCGGACCTTCTGTTAAGGGCGCTGATGCTCTACCAACCGCGCCACACAATTCGCATTTTAACCGAATTACCATTGACATTCAACTTGCGAGACCGACGGACCTCTCATAGGGAGGTCCCCTTGTGAGGCGACTCCCTTAGGAAGTACTTGATTGTGAGTCGATATTTTCCAAATCTGGAATCAAAGTCGTGGATATCACAAGTTGAATATCAATGGTAGACCGGGACCTGATGAAACGGGGCGGCACAGTTAGCGCATGAGCGCGCTAAGCAGAAAATCCCGAGTTCGAATTCCGGTCCCGCCTTCCATTTACATTCAACATAATACAATTAATTCTTTTTGTTTACTTCTTCTACATTAAATTAAAAAACACGAATGATAAAAAGGCAAGCCTCATAAGTATGTTGCTTCTTTTGCGACCACAATCATTTATTTTTATAAATTACTGCTCTCTTTAAAAAATTAAACTGACGTTAACCATGAACCAGATGTAGAAATCGTAGAACATCTTGAACGAAATATTGAAATCCTATCGAGTGACGAACTGAAGTCGAGACGAATCTGACAACAAAACTTAGAACACGAGAACACAGTTTTTCAACATACTTATATGTATACTCCTCAATTAATAAAATTTATGAACCAATGTGATGTAATTTTTTTTTCCGAATCCTCAAAAAATAAGTATGTAACCTGGTGACCAGGAGTTAACCAGTTATTGCCACTATTGTTGGATATAACTTGTTACTCCCTGTTTTATTGGAGTTGACTTATTTTACTCGCAATTCGGACTTTTATAAAATAAATTTTTGATGGCTAGTATGTTCAAAATAATATGAATTATGGTGAAAAGTAAGATTTTTTGCATTAAGTGGAATTGGCTCGTTTTTCCTTCAAACCACAGGTAATATTAAAATGTACAATATTAAACCTGCGGTAGTGATACATTTGTTATTTATAACAATGAATTAAAGTAAAACATCTGAGTGATGAAGAAACGTGGTAAGTCAGAGATACGAGAGAATCCTGATGAAGGACATCTCTTGTTGGGATACGTGACGTTTACGCAAAGCAAAACCGACACTGCCCACACAAGACCAGTTCCTTCGCAAATGAGTCATCAACACCGTTCACGTGGAAAACATCCTCGCACACTGTAAACACGGAGATTTGTAAGACAAGTACGTAAGTCTAATTCATCCAATCAGAATCGTAGAGTCTATATGATTGACGATAACTTTGGCCAGATGAAAATGGCGACGTACCGGGAATCGAAGCCGGGACTCGTGCATTGATCGCAGAGTTATTAACCACTATGCCACCCGTTTGTATTCTAAACACACAATAAAATACATCGTAGTGGCTAACACTCCTGTTACCAGAATAGAAGTCCTGGGTTCAATTCCCGACTCGTCGCGAAAATTTATTCAAATTTTATAATAAAAATTGAAAATATATCAATTGTCTTGTGAAATTTTCAACCTCAAAGACTATTCAAACCGAGTGAATTTGTGCCAATTGTCGTCATTTCAGGATGGAAGGTGTAGTGGGTAAAACCACTCGAGGAATCTGGAAAAAACCACCAATTTTTCTCTGAAGTGAGAGAAAGAAACCACACCTGAAAACCTTAACACATTTAATGTTTGACACCCTGTCTCTTTCACTCTAAAAACAAAAACGTTTGCCTGCTAACGCTACTGCTATCTGCACAATTTAAAGTGAAAACTTGCGCAACAAAAGCAAAAAAATTGGTCCACTACAAGTTTATGAAAATGATATGTTTTATTTTGTTGGTTATTGGAAGAGATGTTCGTTCATTTTGTGTGGACGCGCCAGGTCTTCTATAGAGATCGCTTTCGCCATATCAGTTTATCTTGTCATGGTTTTGTCATGGCATCCACAACCGGGCGCTATTTAGTCGCACAGACCTTCTAAAACAAAAAAAGGATCAAATATATTAAGTTTGTTATAAGTGTAAATAACTATAAATGACAACCAAAAATTCATCAACAATTTGTATTTTTGTACTGGTTTACTCCGTCTCAAAAATTAATGATTTTTCTGTCAGGTCAGAAAATCTTCATTTGTATTACGGACATTTGTATTAAATTTGTATTCAATTTCAACCGATAACACGAGAGACACAACAATAATAATTAAACAATTGTAATACGTGGCACGGCTAAAAAATGACCTTGCCTCATGCATGGACCCTAACCCGCTGCGTGAAAAACTCCAGTTTTTTGGGTGCACACCAAATATTCAAATATCCGCCTTGTATCTCTTTTGTTTATCGTTCAAATTTGTTTATCGTTCAAATTCAAATTCATTAATGTTTTAGTCATCTGTTGAAGTCTCAGACATGAGACGAAACGCTGTGTTTTTATACGTTTTAATATTATGTATATAGTTAAAGTTTTTAAATTTTTAAACAAGTGTCGCTGGTACGCACATTTAAGAAATGGAGAAGAATACAATTGTCTGCAGTATAAGGTCGTTTTGAACTCGCATCAATAAATTTATTTATAAATAAACAAAGGATTCTGTTTTCTTCAAAAGTCTATAAAAATGTTTGTTTGTTCATAAAAACCCCGAAGAAGATTCAAAGGATATCGAAACGTTGACGAGTAACTACCGCGTTTTCTTCTTGACCTAAACGCGAAACCCATAACCCATTATGAGTTACGAAGTCGAAAACAAGATGGAGGTTATCTTTACATTCGTCATCTTACGGGTCTCAAAGAAACCGTGGGAAAAAATATGGTTCCATTTATTAAAAAACGATAAAACTCTCACTACCACAGCAGTTAAAACAAGCTACAAATCATTGAGTACGTCGTAGTTTTAGGAGACAGTTGAGGTGTTTGCTTTCATTGACTCACCCTGCGTGTAGAATGTTGCAGAACTCCACGTAGGAAGGTGGAGCGATGATAGTGTTTGTTAATAGGAACAAAATTCATCAACGTCTCCTGAAGGAGATAAAGTGTAGGAACGCAAGACAATGAGGTGTGTTATACAGGCAATTTCGTCCTATTAGCAGCGATTCTCGAGCCTCTTGGTAGAACATACCCATATATGTGACGTCGAACCGAGGCTGTTAACGGGCAGAAATTTTACTGTTATGTGTGATTTTCATGACAATAAATGATAAGCATAGCAGTTTACGAGAATCTACTCCTAAACGGATGAAAAGCAATATTCCATCATAACTAAAGAATGCCTGGAGTAATTGCAATCCAATTTGGTACACCGATGACAGACTATCTGACAACAAGCACTGTGGGGATAAGGCAACCCTAGCACCCCTAAAGGTGAGAAGGGGGTGAAGTGTTTTGTAAGGATTTGCATCGGATCCATAGTTGTTAAGGTATAATTATACTGCCATCGCCGTTAAGTTCACATCGGGGCATGGTACTCCTAAAGCTGAGGGTGGCAAGGGTGAGACGAAAGATAAACGCAAAACGACCGATATTAGGGTCAAAATCTATCAGTTAGTAGTTTCGAATCACTTGCTATCAGTTACATTTGCGTTTCTTATCAATTATCTGCGTGACAACTGCGGTGACCGAGTTGCAAGTAAATTTACCCGCTCGAAAAAAACAAATCAATCGTTCAAATTTTATGATTTATAGACAGTTTTGATCGTTCTTAAATGTACAAAACGAATAACCCACATCCGTAAAATTTCAACTTTGTATAAATCGAGAGTCTGAAGATGTATGTGGGATATGGGTTCTGGAAATTCTTAATGTCTATTTGTAGGAGAGTCAAGTTTGTTTTCGTTTGACTCGTAAACAATCAAATTATAATACTAAAAAGTATAAAATGAAACAAACATAAGAAACCTTTTTTTACAATAAGGTTATATATAAAAAGTACAGTAATTAAAAGTAATAAAAAATGTAAGTAAAACTGCAAAAAAGTCCTTATGATAGAACATTATCACTTCATACTTTCAAGATACATGAAAGTAGATATAAAAAAAAAGAAATATAAATTTTTAGAGCTTGAGGTGTCAAGTTTAGTAAGTTAAAATACTTCTTTAAAATTTCTGAAAAAAGTCTGTTTTTAAAATTTCTATTTCATATTTTAAAAATATCTACGTTTATATATCTTCTAAGCACTTGTATCTATAATGACTGAGCAAGGAAGAGCCTTTTTGTGATATTTTTTTATTTGCAGTTTTACTGAAAATTATTTCTTTACGATTTGGTACTTTTTTGTTAAAAAGCTGGTTTTAAAAAAGGTTCTTCTATGTTTACTTTCTGTCTTGAGTTCTTACTCTGTCTTTGTATCATCATATCTCCTTCAGGAGACATTTCAGAATGTGTGTAGAGGAAACTGGGTTCAATTGGGCACTCTAAGGATATATGTTTTTCAGTAAATTTATTAAAACGCAATTTAAATTATAGGAAGTATTTAATACGTATAAAATTTGGTGGAGAATCAATAGCCATCAATAAAGCAATATATTGAAATGTATTTTTGGAATATTTGTTTTTTTCAATTCTTGCAAAGACCACTTTGCCCAATAATGCGGGGCAATGTGGCCAGGAAATGTTTAAATGATAAATACATATACATACCTACTCAAACTACATTTTTGGAATTAATCATTATAAATCAATATTAATTATGCATATACAATACATGAATATGAAGTAATGTTCTTTTCTGGCAAAAAGTAACGTTATATTTTCATTTTCGTAGAAACTAACGTTATATTATTTATTTATTTATTTATACTTCTATAAAACGTAAAAAAATGTTTAAATGGTGAACCAATGCGTGGTTGGGGTCCAAACCTGCTCTAAAGTAGATTTAGTTATTAAAGAAATTTACTGCCTTTTTGTTAGCGAGTAGCACGTCCATCTTGCACAGTTGTCTTCAACGTAATGAAAGAGATCTCCTCTAAGAGAGGCAAAACATGACTATGTAAGTTCCACATAGTGACTTTGATAAAAATGTGGAATGAAAACTATCTATCTAACTAAATAAATATCTTCAACACCGAACATTCTATTTCATCATATGCTATATCATTTTAAACGTAATTAGGCTGAGTTTTCAACAATGTCACGATACACATTGCATCCGTAATGAAAAACCAAATAACGAGAAAATAACTGAACACTTACTTTACATCAGTACTAAAAAAAAATTTAAAAATTTGAAAACTTGAGAAATCTGGTTAACTGATCGCACGCGCTTTGACTAAACACTAATGGCTTCTCGATGAGTTACTTCACAGATTCGTTACCAAATTGGAGTAGTTTCCAGCGAGTGCAAGCCAATGGCCACTTTACCCCAGTCTCCCCTACCTGTTTTTACATTCCAAGTACACAGGGTGTGTGAGGAAAGTATTGTTTGTGTTTAACCCAGCCTTCGCCCACGACATGTGGGGGTCGGCCAATGGGGATGTGTATGATGCTTCGTTTTTTTTTGTTTTTTTTTGGTTTTGGCTGGGGAATGCTAGGGTGCCGGATGCCCTTCCTGCCGCACCTCCCCTGAAACGGTGGATAATGAATGATGTGTGAGTGAATGATTATGTGTCAATGTTGTGGTGGAATGATAGGCTGCAGGGGAAACGGGAGAATCCCGAGAAAAGCTGCCGCGAACACCGCTTCGTCCGCCATCTCGAATTCTACGTTTGAACCCGAGACCCCAGTGGTAGAAGGGGAGTGCGTTAGTCACTACGCCACGGGTCGCCCTGTAANGGTCGAAAAAATTTTTTTTTCAGATCTCTTCGGATCTTTGCGAATTGGCTCCAGGAGATTCTATTATCAAATCTTAACAATGATGTCCAATGTAGTATGTGTATTTATGTTAAGAATTTTGTTCCCCCGATAACTCACGAACGAATTGATGTATCGAAACCAAACTTGAAATTGAACTTTAAATGCATTGGGATTAGAAGCCTATTTCCGACTTCCTTTACACACCGCGCTCCACTTCCTGTTTCTTAATATTCAAAATTTTGTAAATATGCATAGAAGCATTGTGATTGGTTAGTTACTTTTGCGTACAGATTGATGAACCGCATTCCTGTACGTAGCCAGGACCTTAGTAGCCCTGGTAAGTCGCACCGTTTTCTTGGGGTTGCTTTTTTTAAATCTGCCAATAAGGCTAATCCAAAGAGTTTAATAAGGAAGATAATTCATGCAATCTATACTTGTATAGGTTATACTGATTTTTATGGTACTATGTACTACGATGAGAAATATTTTGCAACCGATTGATCTTAGAAATATGTCATCTTGTTTGATAATTATAAAATATTATTTATTTTTTGAAGTGTTTTTACCATTTTCTTAATTGTTTAGTGTAATGTATGGTTTTTTGTGTCGTGAGTTTTGTTGTTGTTATGAATTGTAATTGGAAAGTTGAGTGGGGCACACTCCAGATTTTTTTTGTTCCTATTAATGTGCTTTATGATCCCTCCAATTTTTTACATCTGACCCACTGGATACCTTCAGAGGATGAGAGCCAAGCACCAGATCGCGGTGACGGAGACAATGGCGCAGACGGAGGTTAAACAGCGGCGCCGGCGACGCACGGCTCGAGGCACCAGAATGCTTCGCAATCGGTCGCGCAAAGGCAACGGGTACATGTAGTACTTTGCTCCAAGCATCTCTCTGTTATTGAAAGTTTTTTTACAATTACATTCAATCAATATCTCTTTTCTAGATTCTGGATCATATCTACTATTTTCTAATCATAAAATATATGAATCGGTGATTGATAAAAGGGGTCTGAGTCAAAATTAGCAACTTTGAGTTAAGCTGCTTTTTGGATTCCTCATACTTATACAACGTATAGTTATTTTCACTTTTAAGTTAAGAAATACGGATTATCGAATGTTTTATTTTTCATTTTCACGACAACAAAAAATATCTTAGGTCCATTGTCCGATACGCAACAAGTATCGACGCGCATGTGTATTATACAATGTTTCTATTTTCTACATTTTATTGCAAAAACAAGCCATTCCACTTAAAAATAGTGGTTGAGGAAAGTCAGGGAGGACCCAAGATATCGATGAAACATAGTTTCAATATCCCTTGATCATATTAAGAGGATGTACGCTTAGCCGGAATGTCAAGAATTTAAAAAATACTTTCGCTTATTAATTGTTAAAAAACAAAGTATAAAATTGCCGGAGCAAAATTGAGCAAATTTAGACCTTTCGTTTAAGGAACAAGAACGTTCGAGTCGGTTGAGAATAAAAAATCCATCTCGGTTGACATCGCGGAGTTACGAGGGTCAACGTGTGTACACTGTGACGTTCAAGAAAGAAATGACACTATTCGCTGTAAACGGTCACGTGATATTCCAAGATCTACTGCGCACCCGAATCCGTGGTGGCAGCTACAGTTGTACTATTCGCAAACGAAAGTGACGGGTGATAGTTTAGGACCTCCGAACTCTTGTCGGTCTCTCCACCCCTAATGAGCATACCGCTCGGACTCTCCGCTGTTAAACTTTTTGTCGTCTACTGAACCCAAAAGATTTGAAAAGTTACCTTTTTTATTGAATGTTTTTTAACATTTTAATGTCATTTTCGCAATCTACAAAAAATACAAAAAAAATGGATATAAGCACAATATACATCAAACAAAATTAAGGGTTTGGGTCAGGTTCTTTCTTCCATTTACGTTCGATCGAATTCATTTTAATTTTATCGTAATTATAGTTGGACTCGTTATTCGCAGTTTAACATAGAATATAAATATTACACTAGAATGGTAATAAATCGTTCAATAAAAAAGGAACATGGACAGTTTTTTGGGTCCAATTGGTAACTAAGAACTTACAAAAGACAGAGCGGTGGGTTCTTTACGGGCGGAGGAACATGTAGAGTTCCACGAAGTGTCCTTTCGTTTGCAAGAGGTATAATATACACACAAGAACATGATGTTAATACATAAGAATTTGTTTTTTCGTTGACGAAAAGGTATTTCTATTATTGTTTATACTCGATAAGGTATAGAGCATATACAATCGTTACTGTCATCTGGTATAGAAGGATATAAGGTGAGGTGTAGACAGAAGTTGTACAATTAATAATAAAATAATACAATGTTATAGTCTACTCTGTCATAGTCCTGTGATAAGCAAATTGTTTTCTCGTGCGCTCAGCGAGCATCATTTCCTGCAGACAAATACACAAGTAGAGAATCAAAATTGTAAAATACTCTAACGTAAATGAATTGTTTTAGAGAAAGTCCGGGGAAAAGCTTCGGGTAAATGATAATATTTTCGGAAGGGAGGGGTGATTAAATAATGGATACTATGAATAAGGCAAAAAAATACGAGGGAGGACACAAATCAGCAAACTGAACCAACATTTAAAACACACGAATTAAGACTATACCATTTTATTATTAATTGTTATCTTGTAACTTTATTTCGAAACCGTTTTTTGAGAATAGTGTCTACTTTGTGATAACTAAAACCTGGAACAGTTTCCTCATCGTTATTGACACTGCTTTTCTGTGCATCTTACAAGGAAACATTTTGACTCACATTCCAGAAAATGCAGAATATTAGAGCTTACCTTTAGATGTTAAAGAACCCCATCGCCATCAGAAAGCCCCGTAAGGTACGTACGTTGCCGGGCAAATGTTCTAGCAATCACATTACAAATGCGGGTAAACAGGGAAATTAATTTTGTGGGAAACACGAATACGAGACATCTCATTAACATTTATTGCTTTTTAATGAGTAAATTTGATACATATTTGTATTTTGTATTAGGTTACAAAATTAGTTTCGATTTATTCAATTTTTTCTCTTGGTGATAAAGAAAATTGGGAGCAAAAATAATTGTTAGGTACTTAATGTATTTGATAAAATATAATTTTTAAACTTTTTCTCTAATCTGTCTGTATCAAACAAAAATAAAGTCTTATAGGCTATTTATAATTGTAAGACTTCTAGCATTGTTTTTACAACTGGGATCAGGATGATGTAGGTATGTTTCCAAGGTACGTATATTATGTTATTAAACAGTAAGTTCTCGCTAAATTTATACTATTACCGTCTATTACTTGAAAGTATTATTGTTAAAAATATCATACGACCTTCGGTTGGGCACTACACAATATTTATCCTGAAAGTCGTATTATATGTTAAACAATAATACTTTCATTGCTATTGACAAGTGTGTCAATACACATATTCATGAACTTTCACCATTTATTTCGGGTATCTTATACAATACTCTTTTAAACTTTTTTTTATGAATTAATGTTTCTTAAAATAAACTCAGATAACATAGAGCAAATAACCATTTATGATACTTCCAATAATGTTATCTATGTTTTATATTAAAAATAGTATTTATAACAGTTCTTTGTAAATTATGGTATATTAAAAACTGTGAATCATTTATTATAACTTTTAAATTGTAATCTAATATTTGAAAAATGGTCTCTACTTTGACTTCAGTTCTGTAGTTTTGCGACGGTTTTCGTCGAATGACTTTCTTCTTTCAGTTTATTAACCGATCTAATTAAATAATTATTTAATGTTTCTATTTATTTATCTACCCGATTTTGTAGTGGAACTAGTAATTTTCTATTCTGTATAATGTATTATCAGTTGTTTGTTATTCTTTTATCTGTTACATGCTTTCCCATTTTTATAGTATGTCTTGTAATTAGTAATGTGAGTGTAATTTGTATTCAGGACCTAAAGATGACCAATATTCGGTCGAAAGAACTCTTGCCTAAAAGCTAAAGAAAAAATGGAAGCGAGATGTCTAGAAGATTCAATTTTACAGTATTAACATTTACTTTCACAAAACAAAATGCGAATATTCCAAACGCAATGAGTACTGATCGACAGGTAGTGACTGTATGCAATGTATTGAGATTTTACTGGAAGTGGTCCCGGGGAAAACTTATAAAAGATTGCTCATCAAAAGAGAGAATGGGATAGTACATCAAAATTACAGAGTCTGTTGCAAGGTACTATATTTCTAACTTTTCATGTCGTGAGAAAAGGATCGACACATGAATGGCACTGACATGAATCAAGAGTAATACTGGATCATGAACCGTAACCCCAAAAACAATCTGGAAGCTATGGGAGTAGATGGTGTATTGATTTTAATTATTCAAAGATTTTAAATTGGAAGACCACATGGAGTACCATGATCTTATATTGAAACAAACAATAAATAATTGGACATACAAATATTAATTGTTTTACAAAGAAATGACACAAAAACACGTTCCCTAATAATCCCACCAAAAATCTAACCTAAGCACACAAGAAATCAATGGACATACACGTAAAATATCTAATACTAAAACTTACAGCTAAACACATGGCATTAATTTAAAGAGAAAGGGTGCATGATTTTGTACAACAAGGTTCAGTTAAATGTTATTGCATTCGTCAATGAATTGAAGTGATCATGAAAGATAATACAGTTCGTGAGATTTTCACTGGCCAGTGAAAAAAAGGTATGTGAGCTCATAGTTACGTTCTTGTAGCGTTTGCCGATGCTCAGTTGGTGAACAGCGTCTCAAGCGGTTGGAAGATGCAGGAGGCAGCGACGGTGTGTGGAACCATCAATAGTATTTAAAGTTTATATGATCACACTGTTTTTTCATAAATCACAATAAAACCATATTCACGACAGTTCCAGATGGTCGCATCACATGGTTGAAGGAAATGTATAGTTTTACCTCACGCACAACAAGCTTCACAAAATGTTTATGACGGACGCAGTTATGGCCCGATGTTGACTCAACGAAGTCTGAAGAGAGAGTGAATCTTGAGCTAGTGGCTACGGGGTCTTCCCAATTAACTCGAGGGAAAACACTCCCGCGCAAATACATTATTATTGAATTGTTCGTGTGCAAATTAAAGAATTTGATACAAATTAAAGAATTGATTCAATGTTACATTAAAATTAGTAAATTGGCATTCAGAATTTATGTGGCGATTTTCCATGTAATAAATAAGTAATTATGTATATTTTATCATGAAATGTCTGGGCGAGAATAGACCTCTCTAGTGACGGATTAATGTACTTACGCATTTTAGATCTATTGATAGTATAAGATAATATTATTAGCTTCTGGTGGAAATATACCAAATACACTCGTATGTTCTCTTCAAGTTTTCTCTCTTTCTAATACTATGGTGTTTCATTACCGTATTGCGGACTGTCCTGATCCGTGGGTGTTAGTAGAACAAAAATTATTTCTCTCCTCTTTGACCAGACTCACCTTCGACCAGTGTTACGCACCTTCGTGCAGTTACGCTAATGGCGTGAACCGGTTTTGACAAAAAACCCTGAAGGATCGCATAACACGAAGTTGTGCCAGGGGTGTAGCAACTCGTACGACGTTACTTCTGGCGTCACTTGAGAAGTTTGTGTAGGGTTGTCAACCGTCCCTACTTTGTCGAGATTGTCCCTACTAAGTTGTCCCCGCGACCCGCCATGACTTTGACGGGACAATCGAACGCCTCTGCATTTTTGTTCCACGCGGATATAGATAAGTTACAGAGTGAAATATATTAATACTATAATAATTTATAAAAATTATACAAATTATTTATTAATATTTTTGTTATAATATACATAATTATTCGTTCTCTTGGCTATCCTGATTGAAGATTCAAAAGGGTGTATCATCCATATTTTTGAGTACTTACCGAACCGGGATGGAAAATAATTTATTTTATTATTTATTTCATGTCTTATGGCAAGGTTCGGGCCATCAATCGGACACGATAAAATTCCAGAGGATTTACCTAAACTCTGTGGGGAAACCATGATTCCGTACCTAAAAAGGCTTTTTGATATTACATTAAATATTTCTTCATTACCATGCGACTGGAAAAAGGCTATCGTGATGCCAATTCACAAAGGTGATGATCGCTCATTAGGTAGTAATCATTGACCAATTAGCTTAACCTCCGTAGTATGTAAACAGATGAAACACTTCATTGCGGATTATTTGAAGAATACTTGGAAAAAGTATAATTTTCTACATTCTGCACAACACGGTTTTAGATCTGGGTACCAATGTAAAAGCCGACTTATTTCCGTTTGCCAGGACTTAGCTGAGTCACTTGACAATGGAGGGAAAACTGATGCAATAGTTATTGATTTATCAAAATCGTTTGATTGAGAGCCACATAATCGATTTCTTGCAAAAATCGCGAAATCAGAAATTGATCCGCGTGTTGTCAAATGGATTTGTGAATTTCTCCGGGATAGCTCACAACAAGTTAGAATAAGGGTGCTTCTCTAAAGATAATGCGGTGACATCGGGAGTCTCTCAGGGAAGCGTTTTTAGTCCACTTCTATTACTTGCGTGTATTAACGACATATCATAGCATATCAATTCGGTAGTGCGCTTATTTGCAGATGACAGTATTATATATAGGCATATAAAGAAGATAGAGACCGTTATATATTACAGTGAGATCTAAATGAATTGTGGAAATAGGCTGAGACGAATAAAATGAAGTTGATATAAGGTCTAATATATATCCAAACCATATTTTCAATAAATATTTATTCATATAGCATCTAGATTTACAACATTATACATTTGGAGAACAATATTTACTAAAGAAAAAGGTATATGCTCTATTAATTATGCANATATGGAGGGTCAGATCAATAAAATAGATTGGCCGCAAGGCCGCAAAGTTATAGGGATAAAACGCAATATTAATTTAGAGTGTGGATAATTTACAATCGAAGGAAGTTCACGCGTCTTTGTGCTTTCCTTAAATCCTAGATGTAGGAAAAGTCTGCGTGAGAATCAGTGAACGCTAGGTTCCACCCACCAAACTACATTGCACCGACCACAAGTGTAAAATAAAATGCAGGAAACAGATATTGGTAAATACTTCTTTGCGAATAGACCCATTATAGACTAGAANGAATAACTTACCTACAACAACAATTACGGTCTTACCAAAAAAAGTAAATTGTCCGCAACCGTCTTCTTGCTTCTTCGAAATAGGAGCGCGTGTGAAATGCACTGCTGTGAGGCAAATGAAGTTTGAGGGTATTGAAAATGCTTAGAGTGAATAGTAGTAATGTGAAATGTGCATGATTGTTCACAGATATCCTGTTTGGTTTTATTTTTATAGTTATTAATGTATTTTAATTAAATCATAGCAACTATTTTACGTTAAGGGTATAGGAGGAGCAATGATATGTGTGTATATTGAAGCATACTTGTACACTACTGATAACATAAAAGGGCCCATTTATTTTTCTAAGTCCCACGCTCTGACCAGTTTTGGATCTGTTAGGTTTGC
>NNCF01128870.1:1207022-1219735 GCA_002313205.1 Laupala kohalensis | reverse complement strand
TCCTCGTGCTCCCTCGTTCCGATCGGCTTTTGCGGCAGATTTTCTCAACCACCGACGTGCGAATGTTTTCGGATTCGTAAGACAACTTTTACAAATACGTTGCTGCTTCACTTGGAGCCCTTGATAAAATATTATCACGCGTTTAAATTGCATTGTATCCGGACGTTCCCTTATAACTTCGACTGCGATAAAATATCATAAACTGATATTTCCGTAACTTGCGTCTTCACGCCTAATAGAAATTACTGAATTTAAAAATCAATATTCTGATCCTTTACTATAAATTCAGATCGGTTCGTTCTCGTTCAATAAATCTGCTTACGATTACAACTTGATTCTCCCCACTGATGGTCTGCGTGATAAAGATCAAGCGTACGAATTAAGCAAGTCAACCGTCTCTTCTAAGATCCCCCGAACAAATGAGATAGATTCATGTCGTGTTGTCACCTTCTTGGTACTAACCCCCACTCCTCCTAAACTTCACGCACAACGCATTCCGCCAATCAATCGTCTTTTCCGATGGTTTCGCGTCACTAGCTTTGTCAGGTGCATTCACACTTTCCTAGTTCGTATAATAGAATTTCAAAATCTTACGTCTGTGTTGTACAACTCGCCGAACGCACCTTTCTTGGCGCCACGTTCAAATCGGTGTTATTGATTTTTTGTCTCTATTTTAACTGTTCTTTCTCACATATATTCCTACATAAGCCTAACATATTCTCTAACGAATCTGGGTCGTTAGAGTATATATTAGTGAATCCGGTGTATTCGAACTAGGCAATAGTTCACTTGAATTCTATGGATTCCCATAGTTTGCCTTCATGGGGACTCCAACGAATATTTAAAACAGTATCTTGCTTCCAGAGATCCGTTCAAACATGAAAGATTGCAGAGGCTAAGACCCAATTGACTACAAACACCGGCAATAGACCGTATCGATAGTTTTAAAATGTATGATAAACAAAGACGAACTCATAACATAACGAGGATAACTCCGCTCTTTGGTCTTAGGAATGTCTGTGGCGCAGTAGCCTCCACGCTTGCGCCGAAGCACGGGCGCGCTCATCCGTGTGTAGGCGCGTGCGAGACGCACACGAAGCGTAGGATGTATGGGTGCTGCGTGAATGCGTGCGTGCGCGTCTCTCGCAGCGAGAAGAATGATGGGGAGGAGGAACGAGGAGGTGAGGAAGGAATGAAGGACACTGCGTGAAACGCACAGTGAACGAGCGATGGAGAAAATTATCTCGAATTCAACCCAGGGGGTCGTCCATAAATATCCAACTCACGAACGTCTCGGTTGGCTTGTTTAACCAACCCCTGAACTTGTTCAAATAATATAAGCTTCAATAACACACTAGTTTAAACGAATACTGTTGAATACATCAAAAAGCAAGAACTGTCCGAACTTCTCAACTGTGTCCATATCATAAAATCAAGAGGTCAATAATTCCGCATATCGAGAATTTTGTCCATCTTTTCTGGAAATCTTGTCCATCTCACTGTACGGCGCGGCGTGGACGTCATTGCCTCAGGCACCATATCGCGTTCCCCTGCTCCCTCCATCACCCACCCCTCCGCCGCACATCACCTTCGCTCTCGCCAGAGCACTCGGACAGATCTTCAGGTGTGTAGACCGCCAACAGTACGCTCATCCAAGACATTTACTGGGAAAACACTAGCCTTTGTGTTCCATTTCCAGGTTTCCAGGGTTCCACGCAGATTTTTGCTGAAGAGCTCCTCTTACTCGAAGCCCGGCGCACTCAACCTCGTGGAGAGCTCACGATACTTCATCACACGGCGGCCTTTGTTTGCTTACCTGCCATGTTTTTAATTTCTGCGGGCTATTTATATTCCGACTCGTACAAAACAGTAATTCAGAGTCGCTGAGATGAGATGAATCATTCGATGCGGAGGGTAATTATGACTATTTACAAGTTATTTTACTTGGTTAAATATTATTTTAATAAAAAATATTTTATTTTTAACAAGACTCCAATGTATGAAAGGCACGAAGTAAGTAAGAAACGTTTGCAAATAGAGGAAAAACTTAATGGGAAGTCTCTAGGACCTTAAGAAAGTACTTGAGCTTGAGGATTTCAGTAAATATTTGGTGTTTAGAAGCTTTTCAGAGCGAACAGTAATTTACTCAAGTAAATACGGGCAGCTCAGTTTTTTAACTTCGTGACTTTTATTTTTTTTAACGTCCGCACCTGGTTTTCATGTTCCTTTATTCCTTTTATGTAATTAAATACCCGTTTTAAATTTAGCTTTTAACACACTGAAAAAATAAATATCCTCCTTCTTTATCTTTATCTTATTAATTCCGTGTTAGACGGGGTCGGCGTAGATGGGGTTGGTATGATGACTCCCCGAGGCGGGTGAATGATGATGAGTGAATGTTGTGGTGGAATGAGGCAGGGGAAACGGGAGAACCGTGAGACCGGGAACTCCTCTTCGTCCACCACCTCGAATTCTACGTGGATCGGACCGGGTTCGAACCCGCGTCCCCAAAGGTAGAAAGTGAGTGAGTTAGGTTCTACGCCACAGAAAAAATGATTAATAAAATACTTATTAAATTAAAAAAAGTATTAAAAATTAATATATTTATTTTTTAGTCCAAATAACAGTCAAAAATATATAGTCCAAATAACTGGAAAATGAAGCTACGTATCGTCACAATTTGTGATAACTGCGATGTAAGTGGCAGAATAATTTATTTTTATAATTGTGAACAAACATTTTTTATCCCAAACAAGTCAGACTTTCAGCTTTTCTCGGCGCAAAGTAATGGGTTTCTCACTCCCAAGCAACGTCAATTATGACCTAGTTTCACGGTCCATTGCACCCGCGCCTTGAAAGCCAGGCCAGAAATCAGCACACGACGTATTTCTGTGGTCGAGAGAGAAGAGTTAACAACCTTAACAAAGTAGTGAAAGTAAAATTTCTCAATTTAATAAATGGTCTCCCTTTACTTGGACACCATCCATGCACTTACAAATTATAACGTACATTTGTTACACCGAACTGAACGATAAAACACAGAAATACAAAAAAACGAATTATCTTCTGCTCAAAATAGTTATTATGACTTTGTAGCGTTATTTTAATGCTTGCACCCGATAAATCCTGTCACTTTGTTTTCTTCAAATTCAAGTTTATCATATGATCCGAAGCGCTTATATATTACAGTGCATAATAGAAAGTTGAATAAGAGTGAGTGTCTCCACATCCGCGGGGTGTGTATCGCGACGTGCAGCGGCACTTGGAAATCTGAATCTGAAATGGCTGACAATTCTGATTGATAACCTTAGCAGACAGTTCGTGAATCATCGCTAGACAAAGTGCAACACATAAGATGAAGAAGGCTGTTTCCTCACCTCGTATCTTGTGTTTGATATGAGCCTGTTCTCGCCAGTGAACGTGTTGCCGACTGTCACGTACTATTTCTAGGGTTTCGTTTGGGTCTTGTGATACATTGAGATCTTTTATTTTTTTCTGCTTTAACTGAACTGAAGGAAGACTAGGAACTGAAGAAGGTATATTACAAGCTTATTGATGTATAACAACTTTATTCAAGAAATCTATATCATATAATACTCATATAAATATTCGGAGATCAATGAAAGGTCGGAGATCAGTTTCTGTAAAACATTCAGTAGAACACCAATTATCCGGATCAATTAGGATCGGACCATGTCCAGATAATCAAATATCGGGATAATTGTATTTCTTCCACAAAAGGTTATTTTTAAGGTAAACTCACTAAGAAATATGTGTTAAGAAACAAAAACTAACTCACAATATACAGTTTAATGACTTTATAGGTCTATAGTGGTTACAGGTTAAGTGCAGTAAAAGAATAAAAACGGTTTAAAGTAATTAAAAATACAACTTATTCCTCCCACCAATCCCGATAATGGGCGAACCGGAGGATTGGATAGGTAAGATTGCTGGTGTGGTTTACCGATTGGTAAATACACCGTTCCCCCGATTAAAATCCCAAGTGAACTTGTTTCGTTTGGTGTGGGTGGGCGCGCGACGGCAGTACAAGGTGAGGACCGCCCTGCGCCTCGGCGTTCCCCTACCCGCTTGCCCACCGCGGCAGCCACGTGGCGGGTGTCCGATGTCGCAGCAGGCGGGGGCGGGGGCGGCTTGTAGGCGTTGTTCCGCCTACGTCCCTGAAGAAGAGCCGCAGGTGATGGCGATGTTCCATGGGACAAAGACTCTCGTCGTTGGTGGCGGAGTAAATGATGAACTGTGAAAACAGTTTCTCGAAGGTGGAGGAAATGGATTCGAGGAATCGTGGGTGTTTCCGAGAGCTGAAATTGTGGGCGGAATGGGGAAACACGTCCCCGGGAGTTCCCTGAGGTGGCGCTGAATTCGGCAGCTCAGTGAAAACAAAGGTTTTGACAGTTGGAAGAGTGCGAAGTAGATTTACCAATGAAACGACGAAGCGATATAAAGGAGAAGGAAAGTCAACGGACTAATGTGCAGAATTGGGTCCATGTGGTAAAATTTGTCGTGAAGAAGGCCGGGAGTGGAGGGAGAGGATTCGCTGTTCCTTCATCGGATCAGCGTGAAGCAACAGTATGACGGGGCAAAATGATATGAGTTCAGCGGAGTAGGTTTATTGGATATTCTCGGTGGGCGCGCGATAACGTCGTGCTCCATACTACAAAGCGGACGCTCCATCTTGCGTGCGCGAGCTGGTACCTTACACCCAAACCACCGATGTTTCCGTGTCTGTACTCCCACTTATCGGTCAATGCACGATAAAGCTACCACATTGAACACTTTCTATACAAGAGCTAACTAAGATATGTAATTTTTATTCCGGTCATGTGTACTTTGATGATTTATTGTTCCTATTAGTGTGGAGTGTCATCACTACAATTTTTTACGCTTAGTTATGTTACACTCTAAATATTTTATCTAAGGAGACAGGTGGACTGTTGATAGCATAGAATTATCGTGATTCTGTGAAGAAAAACAGAAAAGGGTGATAGATTCTTGCTTCTGTTTAAACAAACGGAATTATCAATGCCTCGATAGATTAAACGGAAACATAATGGGCGAGGGGATCCTGTGATATCGGGTCGAACTTGGGAATAAGTGAAAACCTTTCATTTGTATTTAGTCGAACGAGATCCGAGATGAACCTTGACTTGAAGAGTAAGACATATACAGTATTTCGAGGCTGGAAAATCATGACAAGAAAATAACTATGTATTTTGATTATGCGTCCGCCTCTACGCGGCAATATATGAAAACGAATGTGAAACATTTGTATAAATAACGCAATACAGGATTAATAGCAAATGAATAAAAAAGAAAAGAAACCTTGCAAACACACCGTAGGCAAGGTTATCATTGACCCGGTATAATTAATGATCAAATGTATTTTTAATGCAAACTATGAATGTAGATTATAATTTCTGAAATAAATAATTGAATGGAAATATTGACTTGAAGAGTACATATGGTGTTCATGTGGTGAATGGCAGAGACGTCTGTTCTTCGGAAAGTCCGTCGAGTCGCTCGCAGAGATGCGGGATATCGTTGCGCGCGTTGCGCGCGTCTGCGGTTTGTGGTCAGCGGTCGCGGCGAAACAACTCCGCGCACAGAAAGGGAAAATATGTGAGTACACTAAATTTGAATAGCAGCCAACTGAACGCGCCTAAAATAAAAAGAGAATAGGCTTCTCTTTTTCGGATTTTATTGCTTACACCTCGAATCATTACTACCGACCAATTCCTATTAAATATATAGTTTATAAGCAAAATGGAATCTTTTTTCTCATGATTATGACAAAATTCGTATTTTTGGTTATCAATAGATCATAGAAAAAAGTTCATTCATCCATCATGATTTTTAATACATTGTAGTACAGTTGTCATATTCAATTTTCTTCTTCGACTTGGACATAGGTCGAATTGTATTTTTTTAAAATCATCTGAATCCAATTAGAAGTAAAGCAGAATAAGAAGGAATACAGAAACTTGTGTGATTATTTGATGAGAATTATTTTTGAATCACCTTTGTACTTTCAGAAAGGAAATGGGGATAAAATCTGCTCGTCACTTAATAAATGATATGATTAAGAATATCACTAACTGTTCACGAGCTATCGCATTAGAAAGAACACTCTAACAAACTTACAATCACACACAAAAACGATAAGCACCAACCACCGACATTTCAGGTTCGATACTGGCTGCCGCACACAAAGGCTATGAAAGACCATCTGGATAGATCACAGAAATTTTGCTCTCGTATATTTCCCAAAAGGGGATATTTTATTCTTCTGGACTCACCAAGTTGGGTCAATAAACTTTAAACATAAATAAATATTATCAATCGGACATATACAGACTCACGAAACATCTATGGAAATACTAATATTTAATGATGTTCCACCCATACAAAACGTATTTTGTCTCGTGTTGACTAATTACAAGTTCAATTCGAAACTATGAAATGGTTGGTGTAGTGGTTAAAAATGATTATCTTAAAGATCATCCGATGTGGAATGAGGTTTTCTCATTCTTCCACACTAATATAAAACATTGCTCATAAACATGCGATTGTTAAGAGGAGACCTTCGGGCAAACTAAACATTGTCATCTATCCAAATTACTACTAATAAACAGTAACAATGGTAAAATTAAAGGACACAAATTATGTACTATCCCATTTCAAAGACGTTTGCCTCTCTTCATTGAAATATGGTTCAACAAGATAATTGAAATTCATGGTGTTTACGCGACGCCCGTACTCTATGATATGTACGTTTGTTGGTCCTTCTTTGATAAGCATTCACACGAGGCATTTTCATTCACGCCCAAAAGCATTCGGGCTCGCCGCGCCGCCCAGTTGCATCATGCGCCTCTTAATAACTTTCGTAGGCGCAACGCAGGTCACAGGCGGAGGCTGCATCCACGTCCTGCCGGGACCCAGGGGCGGCGGGTGAGCATCATTGCTGCAGGACTCACGAGAAGCTGGGGTGTGGCGACGGGAACCGTGCAAAAGGGCGCTGGATCGCGAAGCAGATGCACCCTGATGAGACGCATTTCATCAAACCAAACTTATTTAAACACGTTGGGACATGTACCCAGTTTTATGCAACACAAGTTTCACGAAACGTCCAAAAATGGATACATTTTTGGCAAAAATTTCATGCAAACGTATTTTATGTAACCCGACGATTCTATTGGACGAGTTCAAACAAAGCTAAGAATTGAAGTTCGGAAGCCAGAATTCATTTTAAATAATGCTATAAAAGAGATGGAGAAGTGTCCGTGAAAGATACTAGAGATCAGAGGAAAATATTCCGTTGACTTAAGTTCACTTCACACGATGCATTTCGCACTCTATTCTAGCTTGCTTTTTTTGCTTCCAATGTCCTTTGATGTCTGTGATGCTTGTCTTGCTGTTTTGGCTTCACACGATACATTTTACCGCGACAGTTTTGATGATCCGATGCGCGTGTATTGACAATCCGGGAAAATGGTTGTGGTTAATGCAGAGACTGTCCATTGAAGAGATTGAGCAATTAGTGCTGATAAGCTAACTAAAAGAATAATGCAAATAAATGGACGAAATGACAACATTGTATATCAAGTTCTTTGGTGTTATTACATAGTGGCAAATAGTGGAGTGTTCGAAGTATCTTGCTTGATGAGCTGTAACATAACCTAAAATGTCAAATAAAATGTATTTGTGATATTTTCCTTTAAAGTGATTTCATTTGTAGATTTCTTCTTTTCGCCAATGATTTGTTTTAATGATTGTTGCTCTAACCTTAAGGTTGCTCAACTGCATCACTTAAAATAATATATAACCGCAAGCTTTCAACAATAATTGTAACATCCACGATTACTTCTTTCAAATAAATTGTATTTAGTTTACTTTAACGATAATTCATCAGTGCTAGTCCTACTTCGAACGGTGGGCCATTAGCTGTCACAGTCACGGTACGAGATTTAAGGTTTTCATTGGTTGAAACTCCAAATTTGCGCGCAAAAATGCACGAAAAATAGAACATGTGCTATTTCCCAAATCTTTCATGCCAGGCTGCAGCGTAGACAGCAATGACGTCATTTTGTCGTCAGAGACTGGTCGGCTGACTGGGTAGTACTTTGCATGCAATTTTGGAGCACACAATATATCGTGTGAAGCAAGCTTTAATCAGTAATTGCCCACCTGTGGTTCGCGGACCACTGATGGATGGACCAATTTCTGTTGTTCGCAGTATCTTGGCATTACTTTAATCTTTTATTGATCATAAACAGAAAATTTTGTTCTAATAAATGAGGTTGCATGAAACGGGGTTTCATTGGTGGGCATTGTGNAAACAGAAAATTTTGTTCTAATAAATGAGGTTGCATGAAACGGGGTTTCATTGGTGGGCATTGTGGTACGAAACGCGTTTCATCAGTTTGTACGCGGTTGATGCGTGAGGAGCGCGAAGAATCATTTAAGAAGCGTGAAATATAAGAGTGCGAGATGCACCAATTATACATTAGACCGGAAAACTGCTTTAACTGAAATATATTGAAATGTTTTCAAAGTAAAAGATGTTTAAAACAATAATTTTAGGAGTAAATTAAATTGAAACAAAAAGATGGAATATTTTTGGACGAATTTAAAGAACGATTAATGTGCGATACTTTTGAAGTGATTGGAAATTTTTATGCGGTACGGAACGTTATGTGACATTGAAAATTTTTTATTTTACAGATCTTGAAGACTCTATTAGGATTGTTTCGATTAAGAGTGTATGAAAATTAGTGGTAAGATTTTAAAAAAAGAAACAAATTTGAAGTTATACGAATTTCACGAGTGCCGACAAGTGGAGGTAAATGACTTAACATAAGACCACAATAAATGATGAGTAAAGAAGAATATTCAAAGTTCATTCCATGCACCGAAAATAATGTACTAAAGGAGCAAGGTATAATAATGCTGAGAAAATCGCTAAATACTAAAACTCATGCTTGAGAATGTTCCGTCGGAGAAATAAGAGTTATGTCTACAGATAATGAGGAAGTTAAATTAAGAATAGTTATACAGGGCCACAAAACAAAGGAGTAGATGGAAGAATGTGACACTAAATGAGAAGTAGAATGAATTCGAATGAGACTGAGCCAAAAGGAGATAGTTTCAGAGGATAGAGTATTCTCCGTGGGCTGATTGTAATGAACTACACAGCAGGAGCTTCGAAACTTGAATGTCAAGTAAGGAAAGAATGATTGGAACAAAATGTTGGAATAGTCCAGCTGAAAGATTAGGGGAGGAGAGGGGGGACTAGAACTCACACGTTTGTGAAGAAAGTGCTGCGAGACATATAGAAGATTGGGAATAGACAAACACATAGACGTGGAAAAAATGTAAGGGGGGAGAAGTTAGGAGTAGGATGCGTCGGGGAAAGCGGTGTGTGTGGCGAGACTGGATGGCAGGTGGTGCACTATGGGGTGGGGTAAGGAGCGAATGCGTCTGCGTGGGCGGGGACGGGTGGGAAGCGGGTGGCGCGGGCGGGGAAGCTCCACGCTAACCTTTGGGCCAACACAGCCATGCTGTTGACACAGCTCGCGCCGTGTACTTGCACTTCCACGCCGCTGTCAACACTGATGGGAGCCGTAAATGCGGAGGATATCCAGCGACCGTCGGTACCTCTTGACGGCCCCTTCGTTGCAGCAGCTCTCAGCTTCCCTTTGCGATCCCTCTGCTTACATGGTGTATTATTGGTTTACACGGCATTGCGATTTCGAAGAAGGATTGCTCAAATCATTCCGCACCGTGCAACTCATTAAAAGGCAGACTGCATTAAATGGTGCTTCAATTGGAATAAATATTTTGGAAATAGGAAGATAAAAATACACATGGAAAAGTCACAATAATAAGACGACTTTCCCGCACCAGCCAATCTGCCATTCAGTCTTCTTAAAATAATCGAATAATTTAGCAATTTCACACAGATCTAGAAAATTTGTTCCAGGTCTCGATCTCCGGGCGATGTAGTCTACAACAAAATGCTTTTGCTTAGATATATGATATAACTTTATCAATCATCAATTTTTGTTGCGTTGAGGGTGATCACAATTGCTTTATAAAAAAGTAAAGACTATATGTAAAAACTATTTTTTATTGATTAATAATGACTTTGAACCTAACCAAATCACACTAATTTTATTCTATGACTAGTAGAAATTATGTTTATGAGATCTGATGAGAAACCATAGTACAAATCTTAATTTGCACCGTAGGTTTTCGGTTCATTATTTTTCCAAATTTTAAATATATTGTTAAATGATATTTTTGAGCAAAATATTAAAATTTAGTTCCTATTTAAGTGATGGGTTTTTCAATATAAATTCCACTATAAAAAAGAAACGCAAAAAACTACNGTCAGCCATGATAGCCTTGTGTTTCAAAAAGGTCGACGAAAAATACGAAGAGCTAATTTTGGTTTTCTTCGCTTTCATTTTAGTCATCCGATTCATTTTCTATTGAAGCGCAAACCCGTGTATCTATATTTTGTGTTCGGATAGTGAGGCATTTTTGGAAAAATACCCCAGCTTGCCCACTAATCTACCGACCAAACGTGAAGGCCATGTGCGCAGACCCCGATACCGAATTGCACCCGAAGATTTGGGGGAGGGCTCCTTCTTAATCGCTTTCCTTCTTCATTCTTAATCGCTCATGGGAGGACATACCTGTCGTTTAAGAGCATACTGCACAATGTTGTTGATTTTGTGTTTTGTAGCTATTAGGGAACAATGGCTGCGGTCTTCCGTGACGTCATTTTTCTTGATTTTATGGAGTACTTCTCACGCGGTAGATTCTTTTTAGGGCATCTCCTGATTCACACAATACTTTTGGAGAAACAGACTCTGCGAAGTCCCATCTCATTGTCACCAGGGAATTACATTAATTTATGGTCTATTGTCTTAAGACAAGAGTGAATATTTTATGCTGCACTTCGCTCGTATTATGTACTACATTTGTCAACAAACTGATTTAATTACGGCAGATATACTCGTAGTTGTATTTTGTTGACTCATTACATGCGCTCTTTCTTAAGACAACTTGACACACGGGTAAACAAATTAATGGGGATTTACAATGGTAAATAAAACTATCCCGTTAATGAATTCGTTACAAATGGTTGTAAAATTGCTAGTATATATTTTCGGATTTTGCGTAAATTAGCTTTATCAAAGGATTTCGCCTATGGATTGCAATAACGTATTTAACGAAGAGGAGAAATGGCGTGTAAAATATGTCAAGGAAACATCGACTTTCCGCTCTTAATGGTTATATCGCAGCATGGATCTTATTTTTTCTATACTGATTATGGGGTGCCAAGAACTTGGTAAGAAACGCTTCACATTACAATGAAATGTTGAGGATATTTAGAATAATTTCCCTCTAAAGAAAGAAATATGAATATGACCAGGCTCTTCGTCGGATATTGTTTTAACTCTTCCACTTCCAAAATCAGATTATGCGTAAGATTGTAGATTAATCCTTGTAACTGAAGCCCGACTCTGGTAAACGCACATGGTGATATCTACATCTAATTTGGAGGTATGATCGTGGCATTCGCGCCTGCAGCACAGGATACACACACACTTCACGTCTCCATCAGATTAACTTTCAAGCAGCAGTGTATATTTTCACATATAAACGGCAGCTCTCGAAGCCGGTAGCGTTCGGAGGTCGGATCCGTAAGGGCGGGATGGGAAAACGAAGGGTGGGGCAGGAGGAGACGTTTCGTATTCGGCGACCCGATGGCCGCGGGGGTTGTGCTGCTTCCTCCCCGGATCGTAGCGTTCCCAGCTCCGATTCCCGTTCTGGCCACCCCGCCTTCCTCCCGACAAATGTTCCCGTGTTGAAATCCCTTCCGCTAGATACCGCCTGGTTATTTATGGGCGAGAGCTCCGCTTAGTACTGGACGAGACGCCGCGCTGGGGCCGCGCCCCGCTAGCAACGGACCTGCCGCCAGCCACTGCCCGCCGCCGCCCAAACACTTCATTACGTAACGCTGGTCTGGTGATTTACATGTCTGGTGATCTGCGGCGGCCGCTGGCGGCTGCATCATCCGATTATTTTGCCGCACGCCGCTTTCTCGCTCAGGTCGCTGGAGCAGCCAAAGACGAATGAATCTGGATCCGCGCGAAAGAACTGGCGCATCCACAAAGCGTTCTGGAGTTTACTAAATATTTTATTCTGGGAAAATTAGCATTTGCCTTTCAAAGCACCAATTAAATCATCCCCACAAATTCTCATGAGAAAGAAATACTTAGTACGGATGTTTAAATCACAGTTTCTTTTTAATAGAACAATTAAGTTAAAATAATAGTTGATATCTCAATTTGATATCTTCATTATCAGCCGTTATGGATAAGTTCATCCACAGATTACGGAACTGAACATTAAATGCCACTTTCTCTTAAAAGTAAGCAGTAAGCACAAGCGTGACATTGGAGAGAAACTTGAAGGTGGAATCATTTCGTTTCGCGTGATATGTAGCATCTTAACACCTACAGTAATATTCTTCTACAATATCTGTTGCCCAACCGATCTCTGAATAAGTGAACATAGAAATCTCTTAGATTGCGGTGAACCTCACCGCCAGGTAACAGATTAATCATGTTACGTCGAATGAAAATGGTAGACGGGACCGGGATTCGAACCCGGGACCTTGAGCT
>NNCF01128870.1:987957-1207013 GCA_002313205.1 Laupala kohalensis | reverse complement strand
GGGAGTCGCCTCAGATGAGGAATCTAGTCTCTACGAGACCACCTCAGAGGTCTTTGGGTTTCACAAGTTGAATGAGAATGATAGACGGACCCGAGAAGCGAACGGGATGGCGCAGTCGGTAAGCGCATGAGCGCGTAAAGCTCAAGGTCCCGGGTTCGAATCCCGGTCCCGTCTACCATTTTCATTCGACGTAACATGATTAATCTGAATAAGTGAAATTGGTCGTGCTTCCCATTCACCATCTATCAACACTTATAATTTCCGTATTAAAAATTTGTTGAAAGCTAAGCATAAGAAAGAAATAGTTGAACCCCAGCAAATTTTTCACACCAATGAGTAAAGAAGGATAAGTATTATTATAGTAATTGAAGTCATTAGCTTAAGACATGAAGAACAATGTCTGAAAAGAACGGCTTACCGTGATTAAACACCACCAACACTGGGTTTGAACATTCAAGCTGTATTTCGAAAGTAACAGCCTATTGGTTAGATCGCTGAGTTGGATAACCGGGGTTCGATCCCCGATGGGGCAGGAATTTTTCATCACATCTCAACATCCAGATCGACCCCCAGGCCTTCTCATCCTGCTGTAAAGTGTACCCTGGACCTCGCTTGTAATTGCGGAGATCTGCCCTCCATGAACCCCATTGAGTACCTTCGGGGTCTGTTGCGGGACAGTTTTGACCTCGACTTGACACAGACGTCGTGTCGGCGTTGAACAATAAAAATAGGGTTGATGTGTTTGTTAATGTATGATCTCAAGGGGATCTTAGAAGCACCATCTGAATTGTTGTTTATGAACCAATTACAAGTCACAATCACTAAAGTAACGAATATTTCACAGTTAAAAGACGATTCCGCTCACAATTGCGATTCCATCCCGATACAGGAAATAATCTAATGTAATGAAAGGTTCTACCACATTCTTTGCAATTTATCTCGTACAAGGAAAGAAAAGTTGATATTTTCAAAAGATACCAGCAGAAACAAGATATAGAGATTGTTCTTTTGTTATGCAATATAATTATTCAATAATTATAAAAAAATACTTAAAATTTACTGAAAGGTTCTCAACCTGAAAATTGAACTCGAAACGCACATTTTAGTTTCTCTATGTATTTATAAGATTCAAAACAAATGTACAAAACAGTTTCAAATAACATGGCAGTATTAAAAAATTGTCAAACAATACAGAACTCATTTCAGTTTTCCTTCCTTAATTTCGTTCCAAATTTTCAATTTGCTCCAATTGTTTCAAATGTAAGTTTAACACAAATCGTAAGCCTAAAGAAAATTTCAATAGTTGGTTAAAAATGTTAACGTGTTCAACGTTGTTAGTCTGTTTTCTTATTCCATTCCACGTTATAGAAAAATTTGTAGAAATCGTATTTACAACGAGAAGTTAGAAACAATTATACTCACCGTATGTATAATGCCCTAACAGGAGGAATAAAGGAATAACGAAAGTAAATGATCTTCGGAAACTTAACCTACGTTGTTTTATTAAATTCACAATTACAGTTTAGGTCTTTTTGTTTCTAGGCTTGCGGGTATTATTACAAACCATGTATAGTGAAAACTTCTGAATTATTTTTTGATATGAAGAGATTTATTGTTTTCATTTTTTAACGTGGTAATTATTAAAACTATGGTAATATAAATAATGCATTCATTTTTATATTGACTTTACTGGAATATATTATCGTTGGCCATAGAAATGTTTGGTTTCATTTCATTTTCTAAATTTTATCACTCGAATAGTAGCATATCGGTTTTAATACAATTTTCATGAAATCCACATTTGATTTGAATATACGACAGAGATTTCATATTACCAAAGACGCAATCCATGAAAAAATTATAGAACTATTTCACATGTTAACTAACTTAGAAAATTATCAAACAACTAATACTTGTGCCACGTAACATAAAGAAAAATAAGGTAATAATGTTCAAATACGACATGTCTGAAAGACCAGGATAGGGAGAATTGAACAAATGAATCACAATATTTTTCGTTACATCGCAGTCTGAACTTGATTAACTGTGTTACCGCATATCTCAGTTATCATGAGTGAAAGACACTACATGAGCACCACTATCTGTGCCGGAGAAAGGTGGAGTTTGGTTCTATGTCTGATGTCTGAATCAGATATTTCACTACAGTGTCACTCTTGAAGATACTCCTTTTAACAATTTAGTTTCGAGACGTCCTGTGAAACGGTTCCGTGTTAAGACTCATCGTTACGCTAGGTCACCATAAAAACCCTCTCCAACGGTACTGCCACACCTCGCTCAGAAATGTTTGTGTCGCACCCTAAGACAAGGCACGAGATTCCTGTCTCCCTGTCGAGCGGCTCGTTCCCCCGCGTAAACGCCATGCACGATGACGCCGCCTGTCTCCGCCTCGCCGTGGCCACCGCTGCCCCCGTCGCCGCCACCAATGCGAATCCGCTCCACCACAGTTCGCGACGTCCTCGAGTTACGAGCGAACTCGCACTCAAGACAACGGCTATGAACGTCAGCGCGCGAACCTTCTCGAATAAATTGACGTGTGCGGAGGAACAAGCGGCATCTTCAGTGTTCCACAAAGAGAAGAAAATTTTCCAGTGGGGATGAAAGACAGAAGGAGAGACAAGTACAGGGATAGACAGGAAGAGCGGGAACTTCAACGCCCCACTCAACGACGAACTTTGCGGTTTCTTTGCTGTCATGTGGCTGGGTCTCTGACGCCAAGTTCTATTGTTGCGAACACTGTTGCTACTACCGTGGAATTCAGAATATTCTCCCTATGAGTGAAAAGAATCCCAATGCCATTCTTGGTGTGCATATTTTTTGAGCCATTAAAACTTAGTGGGAGGTAGCCTCACAACCTCATTTTATGAACAAATAAATTAAACGCTTTCTTACTCAACCACAGGTGTGATAGAAACACGATTCCTTGTTACTCTATTAACGTTATATCTATCATAAATTCCGTAGTATTTCTTTTTTGTTCCTTGGTCGCCATCGTCATATCTTTGGCCCACTTGGAAGTCCCCTCCACCAGGACCACCGTAGTAGCGTTGCCCTCCGCAACCACTATTGCGACCGCCGCCGTCGCTGTCATCGCCGTCGTAGTCGCTTCCCACGCAGTCCCGACGCGCTAATGCGCCGTAATGCTGCCGGCGCTGAAAGCCACTAAAAGTGACACGAGCGTCGTGTGTCGACCAGCGCAACGTAAATCGCGGGAGGGAGAGGAGGAAAAGAGGACTGTACAGAGCTCTAAGGTAGAGAAGAGAACATACTAAGGTGGAGCACGAGAGGGAATGGAAGTTGTTTTAAGGGTATTTAGAGTCAAACAATAAATGGTAAAAAGTGCGAATATATACTAAGAGAATGTTAGAGAGGGAATGTATAGAACTATGGAGGTATTTGTGGACAGAAACGCTATTAATGGAGTTGCGTTTAGGGGGAAAGTAGAGGGATCGTATTACTGGGAAGAGGTTGAGTTGTCAAGAAGGAAGATGAGAAAGGGAAAGCTAGGAGTTGAACGGAGTTTTGTAGTAGGTAATACTGCAGGAACGAGTTTTTGTGGGGAGAGTCATGGAAGTACGCAGTAAGGCTGGGTTTATGTTAGGGCATCTGAGGAGAGGACGCGGGTAACAACAAGAAGGGGTACAGAGCAATGAGGGAGACGAGCTACATTCGAGGATACCGCAATGCGACACGGTTGGTTGCGGAGAAGCAGACACTCTCACGTGAATGACAGAGTGTGTGAAAGAGTGTAAAGGAGACTTCCATGATGGGAGGGGGCGGGGAGAACGTGGCAGAACGTCTCCCTTGGGGTCAAGGCCACCAAAGTGAGTCGTTTAGAGTCCACTTAAGTGAGAGGCATTTTCCATACACTGTTGGAGCAACTGTTTTATACCATTCTAACAATTTATCAACGCGAGTGTCTCGTCTGAAGCGGCGTCCTTTTTTGTACGGTTCATTTCTGGCGCGAAGTACCACTCCATCTTTGACTCTTCGGATGTTTGCCGACGCTGGGCAAACGTTTGATATCTATAAGTGGTGAACAAATTCAAGCGAACACAGATTTAGAGAGAGGCTTCCCGGTGAGCTGTGCATTGCACTTGCGTAGGAGACGAGTCGCTTAACGTTGGGCACGTCCGTCATCACATGCGCCGCCATGCCCTCCGCAATTTCACTGTCGACGGGATTGCTGTCATTACGCATGACGCAGCTCTATCAGCTCTCGCAAGTCTCGATGCTTTGTGAGAGGAAGAACGCTCTCTGCACGGACCTCTTGGAAACACTGCTGCAGAGTGGGAGCTGTTTGAACGGGATGTATTTGCATTTCTTTTCCTTGAGTAAAATGAAGCTAACCTATTTTGTGAGGAAATTTATGATTGTCTCTAGTTTATTGAATCTTCTAAACAACTTGGTCTAATAACACCTATGTGTCTTCACAATTAGACAATCATTTGCAGATCACATAATTACAAGGATAATCCTCTCTTAAATGAGTAGAGCATCACTTCATTAATTATATTTATTTATTATTGGTATTCGCCAACGTTTCGAGTTTATGAAGAGGTAGTATGAAGATGTCAGCATAACCTCGAAACGTTGGCGAATACCAATAATAAATAAATATAATTAATGAAGTGTTGCTCTACTCATTTATGCGAGGATTATCCTCGTAATTCTGTGATCTGCAAATGATTGTCTAATTATGAAAACATATAGTTGCTATTAGATAATCTATTTTGTGTACAACTTCATTTCTTTGAAAAACCTCATTTTATCGTTCAATTGAAGGAGTCTTGTGGTATCTTCCATTATAAAATATGTGTTGCCTTAATAAAGATGGTTAAGTAGACACGTGTCTCAGTAAATATTTTTCATTGATCCCTGATGATTACTAGTTGCAAGTAGTTGAAATGTTGGCAAAATGATATAATTTTGTGTATATTTTTCATGGCCTAACTGCAAGAAATCCAATCCCTATTAATTATTATGGCCGATATCCTTTCAAGTATTTATTATCAAAACGTTCCCAAGATTCCTGTGATGTCCTTTTTGATAGCTTGTTTGTTAAGTCGATATACCAACACGAAATTAATAACATTTACCTGTTAGCCAATGAAAATAGTAATTGAAAATTCACAGAAGTGACCAGAATATTGCAAGCAAGTATTGAAACCTAGTTAAGTAGGTCTGATGCAGAAAAGGATTCCGACCAGATATAAGCACATTCAGATTTTCAGTCACGGTAAGCTTCAAGTCCCAAAGTTGTATTATTCACATATTTATTGAAAGTAGTTACAACAATTTCTGTTGTTAATTACTAATTAATACTGCAATTCATACAATCCTAACGACCAAATCTATCTAGGACTCGTAACTTCATAAATTTTCCAAGAAAATGAATAAGTTTCTATAATGTTCCATAGTAAGTAGGATTGACATAGAGCAAAAAAAAGAGGCAGATAAATTTTTAAAAGAATTTGTACGATTTAACATTTTTTGTGACATTGGTCAGGCTCGAGTTCGTTTTAACATTTTCCGTAATTTGAATACTGTGAAACGCGAATGGAATGAAGTTACACACATCCTGGGATTCGATATACGTAAGAAACTAGTTTTCGGTAAATAAATAAATAATTTAAAACTTACGACATCATGATGGACGAATACCTTATATTTTGTGCTATTAAGTACAAAACGTTTCGTCACTAGGTTTAAGTCGTCGTCAGGTGTAGGTTTCAAGGTCGTAAGTTTTAAATTATTTATTTATATTGATTATATTATGGACGGTAATAGTGGTAGAATTCGGTAAATATAGTTAAAATGGGTAGTTTGAAGGTAAAAGTTTCTTTTTCCTTCACTAAAACGAGCTTGAGTATGGGACACAGTATTATTACGAGCTTATTTTCATACATTTTAGATTTAATTATATATTTGAAATATATTTTCATAGATTCATCTATATTTTTGACCAAGTGTCTTTCTATTGTCGTTGTAAGACTTTCTGAGCGTTGCTTATCAGTCAGTATTTGTATTTTCACTATCACAACATGGCCGGTTTACGGTATTTTAACATTAAAACATTAACGCATACAATCTTTCATAAATTTTGTGTAAAAAAACTCAAAGGTTCCACGTACGTTTTCGCTAGATAATGTTTCAGCTCCTTGTTGAGTTATATCGATTATTAGTCGTGGATTGAAAGAAGAAAAATATTTCTTAGGATCTCCTTTTGCACAACCTACCTTGAAATTCAGAAAATAATTTTAATTTCAAGAATTCATTCATACAATTTAATAGATATAATATAAAAAAATCAAGCCAGAGAATCATTTACTCTCTTTTTGATCATGAGCGATATCTGGAATTCAGTAAGATTGAGGACACAGGAGCATTTTATGAAAGTAAGTGCATCCATCAAGATAGAAATAGACCAGGTGAAGTTCTTCTGTTACCGAAGCCTGTCGCTGGAGAGCAAGGACGTCTAGAAGACACGGACGCCGCCGCTGTCTTCGCCACTGCCGCCGTCGGCAGTCCGATCCATCTTCTGAGGACGGTTGCCGAGAGCGTTATCGGGGTGTCAACAGCGCGTTTGGACCACTATCACGCCTCGGCCTGTCACGAAGACGCAGAGCCGCTGCCAAACGAACGCATCAGTAGCCTTTGACGACAAGAGGGAACGCCGAGGAGGACATGGTCCGAACTGGTGCCTGAGGCGAAGACGCCTCTGCTACAGGCAGCGACCATGATGCCACTGACTGAAATGGAAGGAGGAACAGCGTAACATCGGCAAAAAGCTGACGAAGAAGTGGATCTGGAGAGAGAGACACTAGACAGATAAACGTAATGATGTAGTTCATGAGCCCTGGTAAGTTAGCCGGAATGGATTATTTTTTCTCGAACGTTCTTTGAGCTAAAATGAAAGGTCTGACTTTGCTCAATTTTGCTCAGGAACTTTTATATTTTGCTCACTCTTAGCTTTTTAATAGTTAATCATTGAAAATATTTTCTAAATTACTGACATTCCGGTAAAGCGTACATCCTGTTAATATGATCACGGAATATTGATCATGTTTTATCTGTGTGTTTGAATCTCTCCGAGTTCGCTCACTTACTAATTTTGATTGTAATAGTTTTTTTGTCAATAAAATAAAAAAAGAATAGCCCCTGCTATACTGGAGGAGTATTTGAGCTTCTTCATGTTGTGTTGGTACTATGGCAGAATTCGAATTACGCTAATTCTCTGCCGGATATGTGACAAGTACCGACGCGCATGCGTAATAAACAATGTTTCTGTTTTTGATATTTTATTGCAAAATCAAACTATTACACTCAAAAGTATGCGGGTCGTCATCCATGGTTTCCTTTCCCTCCCGGAAACGTTTGAACTGGACGTAAACGCATTTTCTGCTCACTGCGCGCCAGGGCGTCTGTTCCATTTACCTGGACCAACATTGCATGCGTTTCCTTGGCCGTTTTTCCCAATTTGTAAATAAATATAAAGCCTTATTATTCGTCGCTCCATTTCAATTTGACGTGTGTTTTCGCATACACGCCGTTCGACTGCCAGTAGCAGACTTATCTGCATCGGATTCTTGCTTGCTAGGTGGCGTCTCTCCTTGCGCATGTCGTATTTTTAACTCGCATTGCTCTTAACATATCCATTCACCAAACTTTTTAGATGGATCTAGTGTAAACAACAGAAGTAAATGTGTTCTTAAATAATATTAAAAACTATGGTTTTAATGATTCAATAATTTAAAAAATACTGAGAAAGTTTCCACTCGGCATTTCACTTTAACTATCTCAGCAAGTATTTCCGACTTACCAGCAGTTTTCTCCAGGGTGTGAAATGAGTCAACTTATTCTCCACAGTCATTGAGGGGCAGACTAACGACGTTGGGTAGTATGGAATTGTAACAATATTTCAATAACATGTATCATATTATTGAAATATGCGAAGATGGGAACTCAGATATGAATTATATTGCTAAACATTTCTGTATCTGATCTCACATATATCAAAGAGATAACCGTATATTAGGTTTAACCTCTAGGGTCGTAATTGATACTCAGATAATTAAATTGATTTTTGAGAGCTGAGTGGAAGGAATAGATGGGTTAACCATTGTATGTTTTATTGTTTTTATTAGCTTTCGAGACAAATCAGAAAATGAAACAAAGTTTGCTTAAACTTTGCCTTTACGTCTGCTTTATCTTCTCGATATGAATAAATGGCTGTAGAGAAGAAATCTTCCAGTAAAATATTTTTTATGATAAACATTTGGTATCATGATTTTTTCGAAATAAATTAATTTTATTCAAAGATATGAATTTTGTATGTGATAGCATGAACTCGTGTTCTGTTATGAAACAGAGAGCTCGTTTTCAAACAAGAATTATTTTTATGATTCGTGTCAATAGATCAAATTTGTTGACGCGTCGTTAAGGATAATTCCGCAATCTTACTATTTCATCCCATTTCTTAAAGGATCCGGCAAATTTTTCCTCTCGCTGTTTTTATGAATGACTACTAAATTTGGAACTTCCATTGCGCTCAATACTTGCGAAGAGAATGTAAAAGGACCGTGCGATACGGAATATTTACGATCATAGAATGTTATTCAACGAGTAACAATTTTAATCAAGATGAAAAGGAATGAATCACTTTCTTAGAATGTTTGTTTTTAATGAAACTAAAAGCTGCTCTATAACTCTAGGGTGCATTTTATGTGAAATGTAAAATCGAAAATATTCACGGAGTCACTTTATCTCCGAACAGATGACGTGTAAACAATGCATTTCAAGAGTATGAACGAGTTAAAAGAAAATATATAGTAAAACGCTCATGCGGAGATGGAAAAATCGACTAGTTTTCGAGGTGACGATAAATTGAGATGGTTCGTAGATAAAATAACTGAGACCGCAAATCGTCCGTTATGAGGAAAGAAGGATATTACTTTCAGCCGAATCACTTTTAGGTAGCATCTAAGACGTAAATCCCATTTCCTTTTGATTCATCACTAAAAAACACATGCGTCAGAGAGGTACGTAACTGTGTGGAAAGTTCTTTCATTCATTAGCAAGAAAGGGAGATCATTTTACGGGACAAACAATAAGCGATGTGAAGGGAACTTGGAGCAAACGTGCATCAAAAGGCGTACGAAGAAGTTATCTAAAAGAGATGTACGGTAATGAAGCGGATGACACCGTTTGCTTTTGTTTTGAATTGCTTTGTATCTGAATCTACGATATAGCAACAAATGTGACTCAATATCTTGATACAAATTTACCTATCAATTTATCGAATTTTAAACTAGATTCTAATTATTTCATTCACTAATGAATGTAGCGAAACAAATAAATATTAAGGGAAATGAAGAATACTTTTGAGAAAGAAAAATTGAATTTTGGTTAATTTGTATTCAATAAAATTTAAGCCCATGACGTAACTAACACATAAATTCCAGCCAGTTGTGTAATTTTTCACAGATGAGAGAGGAATATAATATATTTCTTCGGAGTGAACCTTATTATAATAATTCATATTAATATTAAATAGTGTGGGTTTTCTGAAAAATATGTACCTTCCAATAATAACAAAAAATGGTTTGCTATGAGAGCTTGAGGAGTACGAAGTCTGCAGAGACTTTGAAGGAAAGAAGGAAGGAATTGAAACGAAATGTCGTATAATTCTCGTAAAAACATAAGATAACGACAGATTTGGTTAGGACTGCAATTTCGATCCAAAATTACAACTAACGGCAACGTCAGCCAAGGCGCGAAACGCAGCGTCAGCTCAGTTGACTTGGGGCCGATATTGCATTCTCGATCGGAGATACTCCTATCGGCCCCCTATTCTCGGATGTTTGCACACTCGTATACCCACTGAAACTGACCTGCGAACCACATCAATGAAAATCGTTTCCCGATTCAATGCGATTCGGTGTGAACCAACGCCCCTACCAACCATTGGGATGAGAGTGCTCAGGAGACCGAGGACGGCGGTGGTCCATTTATCCTCGCGATCCGCACATTTTCAACTGCCTCTGCGACGGCGAGGGCGGAAAAGGGGGTGGGTGGAGCGGCAGCACTGCGTGTTTATGCACGGCAACGCGCTCTGTTTGTCGAAAACGCGGCCCCCCCCCCTTCTTCCCTCCCAACCACGTTCCCCATCCTCACCACCGTCGTGGCGAGCGGCGGTATCTCAAACTTTTATGTCGAATTTCTTTCAATGCGGGACCATCAGACCGTGTTTATGTGCTCCGTCTCCGACGCGAACGTAGACACCGGGTGTGGGTGGGGAAGACGCGGCGGCGGCGACGGCGACGCTGAGGGCGGAGGTGGAAAGGATGGAATAGGGGAGGGGTGAAGGGAACCGAGCTGCGTCGCGCCACGCACAGAAACGACCGCTAAAAACGAGACGCTCCATTTCGCAGAAACCGAAGTCGAGACCGTTCCTAGTTGTGAATATTTGTGTTCATGACTTGCGACTGTCTGGAGAGGTTCGCTCGCGCTCACGTTTTCTTCATAACCTACCTCAGATAAAGGTTCCGTGACGCCTCTGGAAGCACTAGATTATCTTTATTTACGAATAGAATCCTTGCGTGCGCAAGTGTGAACTTACATAAAATACTCGACGGGAAATTGAATTCTGCATTAAAGACTCTTTGAGAAACAAACTAGACGGATATACTGCATTAAGAACTGAGAACAGGCAAAAGGAACAAAAGAAGTATTCCTCCGCAATCCCAAGAATAATCTTTCATTAAAAACATATTCAAAAATACGGAAATTTTTTTTAAAAAATTTCCCCTCACGTTCGATGACGAATAGTTTAGAATATAATGAAGTTCCCTAACTGAAAAATATGAAAATGTGCCTGAAATATATATGATCTTCATTTCACTTAGTTATTTTACTTCATTGTCTTATCAAAGACAGTTAAAACTACACATCCCAAATACAATGTTTCAAAAAATGAGGTACACATTATGACGAACTTATAATATGGTGGCGATAGTGTCGGGTAGAACACAGACTGAGTGTTAAAGAGAAGGAAATTATGTGTATTGCATCCCTGCCCCTTTATCCTAACGGGACACAAATCCTGGCACTACCGACGTCAAGATCACTATTCTGAAATCTGCAATTCATTCTCTCGAGTCCAAAGTAGGTTACACACCAATGACTCGTACTGTTTCAAATCTTATTAAAGACTTCTCATTATGTAATGGGAACCACATGGCAGTGAAAAAACACGATGCCACGCTCCCACAATTCTGTATGAGGCACTGAAAACATTAATGTAGTTGAATCGTTTTGTCTTTCTTCTTGCAATTAATTTATTTTAAAAGGTCGTCACATTCCAGTAACAGACTAGCTTAACTCTTTATGGCGCAAATAATGTTAATTTTCTTCCCCTCAAAAAATTAAATCCCTCATTGGACTTAAAATTTATGAGAAGATTTGAGAGAAATATCTCAACGTCTTTGGGGATGAAATTTGAATTGCTCCACGACTTCTTAAGATTTTCGATTGCTGTGGAAATGTGTCTATTGACGGTTCTAAACATCGCTCTTTTATGTAATTATTCTCTCGCAAAAATCGATAAACGCAAAAGTTAAGATTAGTCGGTAACATTTCCACTCAAGGGTAAGTACCACAGAATATTACATCAACAACTTCAATGATTCATTATCCTTAAATAATTGTGACAGCTATTACAAGAGTCGCGTAAACGACTTTGCAATTCTGAAAACATTTAACAACCGGAAAACTATCACTTCGCAGACATCTCGTTTATACTGACGACTGAATAGGTTTAATGTATTTTCTGCTGGTTGGTGTAAAGCAAATCATCGCTCTCTTCTCCTCCGGCTAGCACTTAAAATGAAAAGATGTTCAAAGCACTGTTGTTGAAATGAGTAAAGAAGAGTTTACAAGTGAGGAAAAGAGAATGACTCTTTAACTTATCTGTTTTCGAAGAACCCATTTTCTATTCGCGTGAACTGGTGAAATTTAATAAGGTATTGTCTTGAAGAAAAACAAAGCTACTTGGCAGGTCGTTTGCAAAAGGCAAGACTTTAAATAATTGAGAAAGAAATTCAGATAGACAAATTTAGAAAGGAGGAAAAATTAACATACTTTAACCTAAATAACATCTTAATGCTAATTAAGAATATTTTACGTCAAAAAACAACGTAAAACATTTACCGCATACGAGTTTTATTTCTATACACGGTCCTATTTCTAGTGTTATTATCACCAAACCTTCCCAAAAATGTTTTCATATTGAAATTGTTGCACTTTCAAACGTGTAGTGTTTGTCCCATTCTTAATGTTAAGAGAGATTCTTTTAAAATCTGAAACTTATTTTCAAACATCTCTCCATTTTTACGAAAATAAAGATTAAGATGAATTATTGAAGATGTTCAACTTTATTTAACATTGAAAAAGCCAACATTTTACTATTAAATTATTCGAAACGTCACACTATAGTTTAGTGGTACCAAAAATTGAAATTTTGAAGATAGGGTTTGTTTACCAATTTGAATGACATCTTTCATCGAATTTTCAAATTCGTAATTTTTTTTGGTAATACACGAAATATACTTCTATTAACAATACTTACATATGGATCACTGAAGATTGTGACGAATAAAAAAACTATGTACAATAAAAAAATTACGCTTTTACGTAAACGGGCGTAGGAAGAAGATATAAACAAGATATGCGGTTGTTAAATATTATAGACAATCAAAACTAGTTCACATATTACACATCACTTTATTCACTCCAACGTTTCAACACTGATCAGTATCTTCATCAGGGCATCTTTAATCAGTTTTACACCACAATTACCATCCATCTACCATTAAAAAATATACACATTAAGTCATACCCTGTTTATATTATATAATATCAAGACAATCAGTAAATACGAAAATATTATCTAATAGGAAGAAGAGTATAGCACTTGAGCTCAGTGTCACCGATATGAAAAGTTAAGGAATTATGTTTTAAAATATCGATCATATTTCCACTTGGGTCTGTCCATAAATTACGTAACGCACCTTGGGGGATGGGGAGTTTGTGGCATCATTACAATGCGTTACGGTGGGGCAGGGGAGAGTTAACCTTGATGTTATTTAAAGCTAAGATTTAAATGATATGTTGTAAAGGACGCTTTTTAACTTCGTAGTTTGGCACTAGATTTAACGTACTTAATCGCTCAGTGAGAGCACGGACAAATGAGGAAGGAACCTTTAAGTAATTATATCAAAATGTGTACACAAATTTTCCAAAATACAGCAAAAAGTTTTCTTAATTGACGAGGGAGGTACGGTTAGCAATGCGTAAAGAGCAGAGGTGTATGAGATATTGTTATAAGTGCGTTATGGTGGGTGTTAACAATTATAAATGGATGTTGCTCTGAAAAGGGTTATTTTAAGTAGTCCTGAAAAGGGCTGTATTAACAAGCCCTGAAAAGGACGGTTTGGTCACATCAATGGATCGATATTAGATGATCCCGTGAATATTACACAATAAAATTTTAAGTAGATGAAGGCCAATGAAGACTAGCTTCATAATTTTTTAATAAGCTCGGACCCAAACTTATCGCACATTCGATCAAGATACAGTCACTCGAAGCGTTTAGATCTTTTTGCAGATGCTGTATAACTTTTATTGGTGCTTGAGGAAGCAATAGAACAAACAGAAAATATAGATATGTAAGAATAGCAGATCAAAAACGATTCTCTGATGTGATAAAACAGGACTTGTTATAACAGTTCAGGTCCACTTAAAATAGCACTTATCAGAGCTACATTCATTTCTTATTTTTTCTATTTCAAAATGAATAACACTTACAGAAAAGTCAATCAGCGTTATCAATGCATCAATGGAAAAATCGGTGAAGGGGTTAACTAGCAATTGATTTGGAATAGTTGTAGATGTTTTTAGTCAATGAAGCAGTAAACACACACTCTTTCCTCTAATTGAACAAGTCTGAACTTTAAAAAAAAAGATCAACAAATTAATAAAAACAATTTACGGGAAAAATATGTGTATTTTATTTTTGTTATACTAAAATATTATATTCTAAATTCATTTCAATTAAGAAACTCGTAAAACTTGACAAAAATCCAATTCTGAAATAGTAATCTTTCTAGCACCGAAGGCACCAAGGCCGCTGGGATAAGCAGCAAGATTTTATGTTGTCATCGTAAGCTCGATGGATAGTTACCAATATATAAGGTTTGACTGCTACACTTAAATACTGGACGGAGATAAATATTATACGCGATTTTCTTCCATACATTTTTTATTAAATGTTTTTTGGGTGTGAAAGACTCATTTCTATGATAAGTTGTGCATGGTAAATGTTAATCAGCATTCAATTTTTGTATCGAAAACAATTTTTTGCTGAGCAATATTGGCACTTCTATCCTAAGTGCATATTTTTAAAATTCGGACCACAATGTGGCAGGAATTATGGGGAAATATGGGCAATTCACTGATATTTTTTGCTTCTTCTTACTTAAATAAAACTTTATCACAAACAACATCAATTTATTCAATCAAATTATGTCACTAAATTATTTTACTTGAGGCAAACTATTATTTTACTAGGTATTGCATTGAATTTCGTGGTCATGAACGTCAAGAAAGCGTTAAGCGAAGGACCCAGCACAGAATGCTGCTAGAGCGCACACAGTAATGGAGGTCAATATGATACGGAACATATTGAAATGGCGTGCATATTCAAGCTTGAATAAAACGAATGGTTTCAAAAATAATCTGTTTTAAGGGAAATACATGTAAGGGTACTATTCCGCATATAATGTTAAAGACATTTCAATCATTCAACTCAGAATTAAAGGACAATAATCTAAAACTATTAAAATTAAAAATAAATAGGGGAATGATATAGTCTTCCTATTATTGTGATATAATTTATGTATGTTTTTATACATGTAAGTATTATTATTACTATTATTATTATTACTAATATTATTATTATTAATTTATTCCGTTTAGGATTTTCTGCTGGTCGTAGTAAGGTACGGGTTACACCAAAGCACTCACTCTGGATCCTCCAAAAATTTTCTGACTATTCTTGATGTGTTGAGCAAAACAGCTTTCTGAAGTTGTAGATAAATGGTCTTACGCAATTTTAACTTGCTAATACTATTGTGGAGGGAGATAGGGATGACTCCTGTAGAGGACATTACTACCGGTACTATGTAAACTCTCTCCATGTTCCATATCCTGTGTATTTCTGCTTTAAGGTCACTGTATTTCTAATATTTTTCCTGAATTGTTTTTTCAAGGTTGTGAGTGTTTGGCACTGCTATGTCTGTCAAATAGGTTGTCTTTGTTACTTGATCTTTTACCACTATGTCTGGTCTATTGTTATGAATTGTACGGTCCGTAATTACTAACCTGTCATAATATAATTTGAAGTTTGTTGATTCTAAAACGTCAGCCGGTTCATATTTGTAATAACGAGTGCTATTTTCTATAAGACAATACTTTAAAGCTAACGCTTGGTGAATTATTTATTATTATTAATTATTATTATTATTATTATTATTTTCGTGAGTGTACATACTTATGTATGTATTGCTATTTCTGTATGTATGATTATTTTGTATTTACCATCGGTGGATAGGTGGAAGAGCAGGTCTGTTGGTTTGAACTTAATCATATAACAAACCAGTTTATTATTATAATATTATATTATTATAATATTATATTATTATAATATTATTATATTATATTATTATATCATGATGCAAAAATTGTCTTACAGTTCGGATTTGGAATATTTGAAAATGTAAAAATAGGCGATCGGTGCTTAGGTGCAACTCCAACTCCAAAGAGGGCATTTTTGATGTTGGATTCGCATTATAAACACCTGCAAGCAGTTTCTCGCTAGTTGAATCCATGTGGGCGCCAAGGTTGTGCTACCCGCCACCAGATGTCTAAAGGTCGACGACAGAAGGCGCCTCCTTACGGGAGTTACGAACCCCGAGACGGGCGCTGACAGCAGGTGAGATGGAGTTTATCCCTCGATTGTTCTTCGCCATTGTTGTGGACAAGTAACGGTATGGTGGTCAGGACTCGGCGGCACCCTGCACTGCGCACCTTGTTTATAACCACTTTACATGCATTAACCTGGATGCTTCATACCTATGGAGACGCCCCCTCGGTCGTTTCGGTCGGAGATGTCATGTGTCGCCATGGTCATAGTGTCAAAAACATAAGTCTGCTTGAAGTACAGACAAAGTTGTTCCCTCTCGCTCGTCTTTAGACTGAAGCTAAAGTAGTTTGTACCAACCATCTACTGATTTATCTTTGGATGTTGCGTCGATATTTCTTCGGCAGCTAGTGTATAATTTAAACATAATCAAAATTTTCATAATGAACTCGGTACATCAGTAATTTATACCGCACTGTTTCAAACAAGTTAATTGACGTATTTTGTCTGTACTTGTGTGACTTGGACTTGTTTAAGAGAAAATGGTGAAATTTTCATTTCATGATATCTTAAAAATGCATCTGAACTTCCACCTTAAAATATCGTTAATAAAGATTAAGGGAGAGGAGAGCACAATTAGTTTTTACTTTTTATTTCCTGCATTTTAGTAGTGAGAGTAATATGGCTGATTTTGAAATTAATTAGTAACGCAGTTTCTGACATTTGTAAAAAATACTTGATTTGTTTAACTTTAAATATCTTTCACGTGTTAATTTTTATTCTTCCAATACCCTACTCCGCGTTTACATGTCATCCCCCGAAAATCAGTTGTAGATATTTTTTTTAGGGGGGATCAGTTGTGAATGAGCAGTAGTATCTTTCATGAAATTAAACATAATTATTGAATGCATAAACTGAATTGTAGAAATATAGTACTTCACGAAGTCTTCAAGTAAAGTTTACATTCTCCCTGTATGCTCACTGATAGAAAAAAAGTAAAACTTAGCTAGGATACGCCAACTTCGAAAAACAACCCTGAACTATATTTTTATGCTCTTTTTTTGAGTTATGTATAGCAATGTAGTTATGTAGAATGATGTTTCTCAGCAAGGTCAAATTCACTATTCCATTTTCTGTACAAAACATTATTACAACTAAGCTGATTTGCGAATCTTGGTAATACATTAGAGTTGTAATATTTTTTTATGCATTTTAGAACTAAGTTTATTTGAAGTTCACATGAGTTGAGTTAGGTCAAGCTTCAATTATATGTTGCCACATACATTAGAAGGCAAATATTTATTACTTTGTTTGGCGATAGCTAGTTTATTTATATTTCTTAAGAAGAAACAAAACAGGCCTAGGCCAAGAAAGTGACCACATGTGCTCCCAGGTCGTTTGAAGATATTTTTCTGCATAATTTATTTTAGATTGCGATGTTTGGAGTATTTAATTTATGAAATATTTATATTTTGATGAAAAACCTCAGATAGTAAGAAAAAATAGAGCATTTAAAATGAATTTTCACTTTTCACTCCTAATTGGAATGGGAATTGATTCGGTTGTAATTTTCTCGTAAAAAATTGTCTCGTCGATTATTCACGCATACTAAAATCTCACTCACATTTTTGAAGGAGGGTCTTCTGCTAATGTAATGTCTATTTCTAATATAAACAAAAATTTACGAAAAACCTGAAAATTGTAATTGTTTATGAGGTACACATTTCTACTGAAGGAGATATTAAAACAATTACCTTGATTAGTAATATGTATGTTGATGCAATAAACCGTTATTCCAGTAGGTAAAAACAGTAGGTTCTCTGACTGCAATGCATCTAGCCAACTTATGTTTTCAATCATCACTCCTTAATTACAGAGATGGAAAATAAAGTTGAATTAAATTAAAGATTTGAAATTTAATCCGGAAGGAATATTTATAGTACTATACAGTTTCCTCAAAAATACAGAATTTTTCACAAATTAAAGTAAAAATGCTTGTGCTTGACTCTCAGTTGAACTCCACCTGGATCTCTCCAGCATGACCGAGAACCGTGGTGGTCTTTGTGACCCGTCATTTCGTGAGCATCGCCCCGCCTGACGTAGAAAATAACCATTAAACGGATAGCATCGCTTAACAGGCTCATGGCCATATGACAATATCCATTTTGAAAACTTGTCTTTGTCGCAGGACACCAAATGAGGATAGCAATACGTATATGCCGATGGTGATTATTTCAGTTACGGTGCAAGTTAAGCAGAGGATGGACTTGGGGATGTTACAGGTAAAGAATATTAAGCTTTACGACAGTATTATTGACTGAAATTATCAGATGGAGATTTATAGTGATTTTTCTGGCGAAAATGTTCAAGGATGTGAAACACAAAATACGTTCTAACGTAAAGAATCAAATAAAAGGTTCCGTACCACCAGCAAATAATGGTTTATTTCCTTATCTTATTTTGTGAATCCTTCCCCTTTTAAAATATTACGACTCCACTTTCTTGACATAAAGCGTCTAGGAACCTTTCAAGACATCACATTTTACTCTTCTTAATATGACGTACGTCTTCCCGTGTTAAGAAAGATATGTATACACACAGTTATTCATCACATAGAGTTCCTTAAGGTTTCCTTTTCTAGAGCACCCCGATCTTACCAACGTTTGTTAATCGTTATGAATTCCCACGACCTTCAGAAATCTCCATTACGCTAAGCGAATATTATTGTCCATCAACTACTTGGATCAATCTAGATTTGAGTGACAATGCTTGGATATGCTGAATGAGTTCGCTAACCTTTAGTCCTCGGCATTTCAAATACTGTAAACATCATACGAAATGCAATCTTATCCTTTTATTGTTTTAAATTTGGAGTATTCAAGTCTTGAAAGTATTTTACGAGTTGGATTAATTTTGAGTACGATAAATTATGGAAGACTGTTAATTATTGCGATCAATTTCTGAAGAAAGACAATTGTTATTACAATAGAAAAAAGTGAACCCAGTGAGGACATGTTTGCTTGTAATGAGTCGAGACACGATTTCTTCTGCTATTTTTTTAATGATCAATTTTCCTTTTCTCATTAGCAACTGAAGATTTTAAGTTGAAATAAAGAGGGAAGCGCAATAAAAAGAGTACTTGCATCGAGACATTTTAAGGCTGGGAAGTTACTTGGGTGCAAATGCACTTCCCTAGATGAGTGATGTTTGAATGTTGTGAGGAGCTAATAATGAAGAGTGACTAGTGTGGTGTAATGAAAGGCTGATATGTAATGTAATGAATGTGCGAGCCCCACGATAGAACCTTCCGCAAAACAGCTTTAACCACTAATCATACTTGGATGATCTGGAGGTTTAAACAGCTCCACCAGAGGTGCAAGTTGATTATTACTACGCCACTAGTTGCTCGCAGGTTGAAATCAGATTTTTTTCATATTATGTTACCAGTGCATCATGCCTGGAGAACTGGGAACTACTATTTCACAAAAGTGATATTGGTAAAATATTGAGGTATTTTATGTATATGAGACTCGCATGACATTTCGAGATTATACATTAAATTTGGTACATAACCCATGAAATTCACAAAAAAGTTGTGACCTGAAACGTTATGTATACATTATGTATGGTACTATATCTTAACTATACAGTTATGTGATAAATTTACATTAACTGGGGATGATAACTTAACGAACTAATAATTCAATAATTGCGAGTGATTACATCGAATTAGACAAAGAAGATAAAATAGCCCAAGAAAAATTTCTTTGGTAAATATTAACTTAAACTGTTGCATAAACTCCATTAGCTTATTTCAAATACGAAAGCAAACCAATGGGCACACTTGCTAAACAAGCATTTGAAATTTTTGTGAATTAGAAACATAAAATTTTACGTATGTGTGTTTCACAACTATTTCGTTTACGTAAAACGCATGACAACATAATAGTTGAGCAGCACACCAAAACAATTGTTGTTAACGAAACGGAGAATAATGGACGAAAAGTCGTAACACAATCTCCTCTAATGTGCGGCAACACGTGTTGGAGATGCTGCTTGGGTGGTGTGGTGGGAGGTTTTGGCGACTGGCCACTTGATTGTCTTTCGTTTCATCCCACGCTCGTAAGAGGCTTCTGCTTCGCTCACCTTCATCGTACTGAATCGTACTCTTGAACACTATCCGCGTAGATTTACAGATCCACCCCCTCCGCTGGATTACACGGAAGATATACGTACTGTGACATCGGATATTCTTGTATTTCAACTAATTTTCCCTTTGAGGCCGTGAAAGGAAGGGTGATGTAACTCATTTTTTTTAAATATTGATTTATGATCCTATTTGCATTCTTCGTAGAAAAATCTATTAGAAGATCATTACTCTCTTAATAACCGCGTAATTAGAAGCTCAAGTATGACTGACGACGCAAATTTGTTGTGGACTAAAAATGAACATATTTATTCGTTTACTTTTAACTACTCAATGTTACTGATATCTTCACTTGTACTGTTGTTGCCAGTGTCATCTTCAAAGAAAGACACAAAAGACATGACAAAATTTACTCAAGGAATAATTAAACGAATATATTATTAGGAATTCTTTTAGGTACAGGAAAATCAATTCCTATAAGGGTGAAATGATAACCAGACGAAAATTGAAAGTATAAGAAATAGAGCGGAAGAGGAAGAGAACTGTCAAGATCATAATACGAAAAGGCGTCAGGGGTTTTAAAATTTGAATGCTAAAAACTCGAATAACGATAATTTTTTGAAAATTATTTAAATAATCCTATTTAATAATATCTCTACTAAACATAGGGTGTTACAAACGAAGAACCCTACAATTTTTGCTTATGAGGAATCTGAGAAGCAACTCTTCGAAAAATTATTTGAGGAATAATTCTACGATTTCCTTTCCAAGGCGACTTTTCATAATTAACTTCTTTTCCAAGGCAACTGTTCGTAATTTTTTACCATCAGAATTAATTATTAGCACAAATTATTTATCGTTATAAATATATTTTTCAGGCCATCTAGTCAACCGTATTCATATGTCTTAATGTCTTTTTTGTTTAAATTTTTTTAAACAGTGACAGGCGCATTGATGCAACCTGCCTAGCACAAGATCTGGGACACTGTTCAAGGAACTTCCATAAAGTTCATGAAATTTTAATGGTATTTGTTGTTGTGCGAAGGAAAGTAATTAAATTTCAATTTGAAGATAATATATAATTTTGGCTAGCACAATATGAATTACTGATCAACTATTTTGAAACGAAATATGCTATTGTCGTTAATCCGCTAGATTTCCATTTGTGCTAAAAATACTATTTCCTTTTTAGAACCTGAAATGCTTTTGTGAAGATGTGTCTAGTTGAGACTAAGGTTTAGAAATTTTTCTGTCAATATCATTAAAAAAATGTTTTTTCTACATAACTGGTCAAGTCTTGAACATAAAATTCTTAGTTCTGAATATAAAAAAAACATTTTAAAATTTGAAGAAAAAAATACACGCGCGTATTCACTTTTATATTTTTTTGTATAAAATTAAGAATGGTGGGTGGATATGAATAATAATAAAAANACTTTTATATTTTTTTGTATAAAATTAAGAATGGTGGGTGGATATGAATAATAATAAAAAATATTATTTGAAATTTCATTTAATAATCATTTTGTATGAAATTTTTGTTTAACGAATAATTTGTGACATTTTTCGTCAAAAAACCACTGGCCCCTGGATCCATAGAATTACAATCTATGTATATCCAAATATTAAAAATGAAAACAAAAAAAGTTAAAGAGACCAAATCATACAGGTAGGAGTAACTGACAGACGAACCTTTAAATATTTCCACTATATTCTGGAGTTTTTTGTTAGCGAAAATTACAAATAATTCTTCGTATGGAGATGTGAACAACGACGCTTGATGCTAAAGTGAGTTAAACGTCTAGTAAGGAATAGCAGTATACAGCAGAGTAGTTGCTTATCAGTCATACGGTGACAACCATGCCACAAAATTAACCATTAATTTGATGACGTACTTTCCCCGAGCTACCAATGTATTGAATGGTGTAATGCAGTACGTGTGTATTAAATATTTTCTATAAGTCGAATGTACTGAGTTAGTTTATGTGCTAATAATGCAAAATGCGTGTCGAAAGATTATGAAGTACATTTGACGGAGTCAATTTAACAATGAATTGACGACCAAGAGAATACCATCCGGGTGATAACCATTGCTGGGAATGGAGGGCGAAAAAAAAGTAAACCGTAAACATAAATAAGCAGACGGTTCAATAATACTAACAAATACTTTGAATGAGATTGATTTTAATTTTTGAAAAACCTGAAAAGTAGATGCTTAATTCCTGAAATTAAACCCTCCTTTACACATCCTATTCTTCAATTTATATCGTGTTAGTACATCGTTATTTTAAACTTAAAACGAGTTTTAAAGCCAAGCATGAAAATACATGGTGCGGAAAAACAGTGCAGGAAACGGTCATGTCCAAGAGCGTATGCGAACAGCGAGTGCATCTGTCACATGCTCTCAAAGCACCGCAGCATCGTGTTGGTGAGCGTTGCGGAGGCGTGAGGGCGTCGCGGCGCGGCCGCAGCCTACCGCGCGATGTCGCTCGAGCCAGCGCACGCAGACGCCCGCAGTCACGCCCTATAATCAGCGCGTTCGTCGGCTGAAAGCGGCCGCGCGCCGATCGCCGCCCAACCCTAGCTTCGTGGCCGCCTCCACGCCGTTGCCAACCTATGGTGACGATCACTTTCGCGGGGATGGTAGGAGATTCCTCTCAGGCCTCAAAAGTTACTGGAAAAGATCCAGCAAATTCTTCGCTGAATATGCATAATTAATTATTAAAATACCCTAGACATAATGATCCATAAGGGGAATTACAGACTCCCTGAAAGCGACAGGTCATCCCAACATTGGTTCCCTGGAATATGTGTAAAAATTGGAGTGAGAATGCAGAATCAAAATAAATACGGCAACATTTTACGTAAGTGTGTTAGACAAGTGTGGCATAAGTACAAGGTATTACAGGAAAATGTCCCTCTCGAAGTTGAACCAGAATATCTACGAAATAGAAGAAGTTAGAAGAAGTATGGTCCCATGAATGAAAAAAGAAATTTGCTTGTTTTTGCGTCACGACTTTACAAGGATTTCAGTGGTAGTGACTTGTTTTACGTAAAATAGATTAATTCAGTTGGGATTTCGATAATTCATTTTGTTGGTAACACGAAGTTAACGAATTCCCATATTATTAATATAAAATTTTCTCTGAAAATTGAGTTGTAAAAATCGATATTGGCTTTGTCAGTAAACGTTTGTTGGAAAATGTACATTTTTCATCTTTTTACCCGCGACATCAGACAAATGGTTCGATTGCTTAGCCTACATCATAATACTCTTAATTTTGATAAAAACTGAAGATTTCTCTCTTAAATATACTAGATCCTCTACCTCATAAAATAATCAATATTTTAAAAACATTTTTGGGACGACCGAGACAGTATCACCAAACAAAGGGTTATTTTTAAATTTCTGATTTCCAAATTATGCGCGGTTAAATAATGGAAATTATTTAACTCTGAAACGGTTGTAGTAGCTGTTACCGTTATATAATGCCAACGAACAGCAAAATAAAAGATATGAATTTATTGTCTAAAAAGCAGTACAAACCGCGTATGACCACGAGGAGAACAATAAATTAATTTATTAATTGTGAATTAACTATTTCTATAAAAATTATCATAATTATTTATTAATTATATTGTGGGTTTTACAATATTCCCATCAATAAGTAACATAAAAATTCTGAAACATTTTGAAGCGAAAGCAAAATAAAATAATGAAAGCCGACATCAGGGAATATGATGTAGAAACTTTGAGTGTTTCTACGTCAGGGGGAACATACAATCGTGAGAAAATTTTCTCGATACGGAGTTGGCTGCTCTGTCATGAAGGAGGGGACCACGGCGTGGTGGAGGCAAAATGTGGGCTAATTACGCCTTACGCCTAGTGCGATCACACGAAACGCATACTGAAGGCGACCGAGCGGTGCGGCGTGCCGGTCCGTGACCCGCTCTTGTAGGCGTTTGACCTCTATTGTCGTGTTTGTTTAAAACTGTTGATTCTCGCCCGCACTGGAATCATCTTCTGGGGAATGGGTCTCCGTACTTTTCTTCCGTACATATCCGAACTTGTTGCCTAGCGTTTACGAGACGTAAAGATACCAAGGCATGATAAAAGGTATTCGAGATAATTAGGACTTTTGGATGATCATATATTTTTGAGAAAGCACAACAGAAGTAGCATTTCTTAATCTGTGCATCAGGAGGAAAAATAATTATTGTAATTTTGATGGTACAATGTTGCACGCTCACCTTTAGGAGACCTCTGTCTACTCGCTCAGATATAGCCAACGGCCCGGTTTCAAAACTACTTCAGTATGCAAAAACAGTTTTATACCGAGGAATATTCATTTTATTGCCATATTATTTGATTTGATCTCCAGTATTATCCAGTCCTTCTAAGGCAAGGCGCACACATCCAACTTTGATTTGTAAAATATTTGCCCAATTAAAGGCCAACCGTCAACCAACCAATCAACTAGTGTAATCTCTTACTATAGCACATTCAGTCGAAGAATCACAAATGTTCGCTTTGGAAGCTAATATATCTTAAAAAAAGTAAATATATTACGCACAATGAATGGTAACAACTTTGATGAACGCACATGAACCCTAATAAAGTAAATAAACAGCTTAATTTGATCCGTGTGTCTTAATTTTAGATGATTTTAACTTAGGTTTCCTAAAATAGATTTTTCCTCGATATTTCTTCTTTGAGTTATGTTGAAATTGTTATCCACTTTTTGGTAATGATTAAATTAATTATTTGTCATTTTTCCCAATCACCTTTCACTTTGTTGCCTATTTCTAATTTCATGTGTGTAAGTAAATTACTAATGACTATGAATTGATTGAAAGTATCGAGGTATCAATACATTTTTATCTGTACAGACAAATCTGTCTTGGCGAACCTCGCAATGCGATGTCACAAAAATTATATTTTGAATGACCTTCTTGTGAAAAGTCAGATTTTTTATTAATATACACGACGTTCAGACAGCAGCTTTTTGTCTTCATCAGGTGATTGCAGTACATAAACAACTAAAATAATTTTATGACGGCAGAAAGCAGCTATCTATTAATAAAAAATCAGTTTATTTACAAGATCGTTCAACATATTACCATAGTAGACGAGAATATTGTCATTAGCGGTATCACCAAATGCAAACTCTTATCTTCCCTCCATGTGCCATGCGAGGGGCCAGCGGGGATTCGAACCACGACGGTTCCAGATCTCCCACGCACGGGCGTGCGCCAGCGTGCCAGGGAGGCATTGCAATCCCACGCTCCCACGCACGCGGGAGGTCGTTTAACGGCGCGTGTGATTTAGTATGTTCGTTAGATCCATTGGACGAAGTGTATGTCGCCAGGGAGACTTTTGACGGGCAGTCTACATCTCGGTTTCGCCGAATGCAGTAAACCCGTCCGATATTTTCTTCCCGGCCTGAATATTATTACGCGAGGTACAATAAATAATTCATAATTAAAGGCGCCTAGCGCCCGACGCGTGACTTCTATAGAGCCTTTTTATTTCGTAATCACCCGTCCAAACGACCAGTAGTGTCACTCCGCAGCGTTTCCACTTAGAAACGCTTGAAGTGTGCATAAATCAGAACGCTCATGATCAAGAAAGTCAACACTTTCTATAGACCTGTCTCCACTTAGTCGTCTGAAAGGGACACTGAGAGCGACGTAGGGAATCTTGATGAAGAGTCCCGATATGACAGATCTCAAGATGTAAATGGGATACAAAAATAAGAATTTCATTTGAAAAATAAAATGCTGTCATCAATATTAAAATATGGAACTGCTTAGGAAACTATTTAACTAAATGTTCAGTAGCGCATTCAGAGTTCGTTTTTGGAAGGGGTGATGAAGGTGGTATATATAATATATATTCGGAAATCTTGAAAATAATTCGACACTACTGTCTTCTAGAAATTAATAAGTTTGAAAGATAATGAAAAAAATTTAAAATAAAAACATAAAAGTCACTCACATATTTGTAGAAACTGTTTCGGCTTTCGCCTTCGTCAGTCTTTCGACACTAATCATACGCATACAGTGTTGTAACTTATTTAATGATACAACCTTTTACATATACCACGATGACACTTGTTCTTCGTTTTAATCTACCATAATAACATTCTATTTTAATTCTACTATTACTACTAGTGAAAATACTTTTTTAATATTCATTTTAGAACTACTCGTATGTACATTTTTTAATACTTTTTTTGGGGGTGGAGTACAATTATTTTCATTTTTATTACTTTACGTAATATCTGTCACGATACATCAGCTAACAATAAATAGAAATTCCCGGGACAGATCTATCTATTTCTGCAAGATACGATAATGCAACGATATTTTTCTTGCGAGTTTTGACTCATCGATGGATATCTTTTTGCCCTTTGTATTTTCATTGTTGATTTGGTATAGTTATGATCACATAACTCACCAGGCAACATCTTGCACCCAAATATTTACCGCTTCCTCATGCACTACAAGATGGACTTCGCCCACATCTCTCGGTCGTCAAACACCACATTGATTGCAAGCGAAGTACTGTGAGCGCTTGTTGGTACAAAAAGCTAATGTACACACTTTCGTCGGTCGTGGACGAGGAAAAGCAGACTTTATGTTTCTGAGAGGAACAACAATTCGAGTTAAATCCAAAAATCTTTCATAATGGTCTTCTACGCAACACTATATACTTTGTCATCTCTAGTCATATTTTAGCTACAGTTTTTTAGGCTTGAACATTTTAAATTATTCCTTGTATACGAAATTATTAACTTTTCTAATTTCCACTCCCTCCCTGCTTAAGATAAGTCTATTAATATAAGTTTAATTGTGGAGATAAGTCACCCAGAAATTACAAAAAATAAATTGCTCATCTTTGGCTCTAACTTTGGAATAAAAAATAACATAGGACAAAACTATTGTTATTTTAAACAAAAACAAAATCGCTCATATCAAAATTAAATTATCTTGGAAAGGTAAAACATACATACTATATTGGACATCGTCGCAAAAATTCGAAAATAGACTCTCCTGGAGCCAATTCGAAAAGATCCGAAGATATCTCAAATTCTTTTTCTCGACTGATTACAATATTTCCTTTTCACATTCTGTGTAATTGGGAAGTAAAAATAGACGAAATGAGATTTTGTAGCGAAATAATTAAACTTTAATTATTCTGCTTAAATAAAGATGTGAATCATTTATTGACATATATTGTAAAGAAATAATAAAGAAAATTTTTAACTTTCAAACACACTTTTCAATAAGAAAACATGTTTTGCTATGATATGTACATATGTGGACAGAAAACGATGTAGAGTTGGATCACCTTCTTGTTACAGCGTGCTACCATCTAACGAAGAACAGGATATTACAAATGGATTGATCAATCAGCACACAAGTAAAAAGTGGATGATCGTTTGGGAGCGGCAGATATTTGAATTAATAATGAGGACAAACTTGAGCGAGATTAGAGAAACATAACAAATATATTTCTCAATTTATTTAAATGTTAAGTAACTTTAAACAAATTCAAATTGTTGTAGATGGAAAACTGAAGCTCTAAATGTTATATCGGCATAAAACTCACTTAAGATAGTACTAGCGTAGGTATAATTAAATCACTAAAATATCTTAAATTGGCCGAAATAAACAGAGTAACATGTACTTATTGTGCTTTCAACTTGAAAATATACCTCACCGGCCATTTAAATGAAATAATTGCAATTATAATTCATGTTGAAATACATCGCGTCTCATGGAGAAAACACTTATTTACAAAATAAGACCAACTTTTAAATCACGAAAGTGAAAGATTACTTTGATTTGTAGTGAATTTTCCGTAGGTCTCTTTACATCACTTTTATCTATTGGTCACCGGAAATCTGAGAGAGATATTTCTCTTTTTCCGAGGTGAGCTGCATAAATTACAAAACTAATGTTTTTACGTGATCTTGTGTATTTAAAACGAGTGAAGTGAGTTCTTGAATATTATTCGTACTGTATTGTTAAATGATAGATAGAAATTAAATCATGTTTTTTCATCATTATGATTCATATTGTTGTGTTTGATAACAATTGGAATAAAAATAAAGAAAACAATTATACATTTCAATGATTTGACCAAATTGGACTCTGGTCGCACGTTAAGCAGTGTATAGTCCGGCGGTGCAGCCCGACTTTTCTTGTTAATTTCGGAGGGAAATTAAAAAACACAGCACAACCTTATCTTGTCGGCCGGCTGGTCTCGATGTAATATATTTTGCGATCACCATACAAAACACTTTCTCTTCTCTTTCTTTCTGCTAACGTTTCCCGATCATCTCTACCGAATAGCTAATTGAACAACCTTCTTATGAGATTGCTGCATGAGGGTCAATCCATACTAAGTGATCCAGGGCATGTCGCCNGAAAAATTTCATCTTTGTGTCATATTTTGTATTACTGGAGAGTTGAAAAACATTATTTAAAAAAATACCATGTCTGGTTTCAAAAAAGAGGCCATTTTCGCTCTTCCGCGCGCATCATTTATGGCCTTCGTAAGCGTTCACGTAAGCTTTAATATCTCAAGATTCGTTCGGTCTAGCGCCTTAAAGTTACTGACATTGTATTTGGCACATTCTACACTAGTTAAAACATATATTTAACTTTTATTGCAATCTTTCTCTAATTGATTTTACGTCTTGAATTTGTCGATTGAAAATAAATAAATTTGTGTGAAAGAAAGAAAGAAAGAAAGAAAGAAAGAAAGAAAGAAAGAAAGAAAGAAAGAAAGAAAGAAAGAAAGAAAGAAAGAAAGAAAGAAAGAAAGAAAGAAAGAAAGAAAGAAAGAAAGAAAGAAAGAAAGAAAGAAAGAAAGAAAGAAAGAAAGAAAGAAAGAAAGAAAGAAAGAAAGAAAGAAAGAAAGAAAGAAAGAAAGAAAGAAAGAAAGAAAGAAAGAAAGAAAGAAAGAAAGAAAGAAAGAAAGAAAGAAAGAAAGAAAGAAAGAAAGAAAGAAAGAAAGAAAGAAAGAAAGAAAGAAAGAAAGAAAGAAAGAAAGAAAGAAAGAAAGAAAGAACGAAAGAAAGAAAGAAAGAAAGAAAGAAAGAAAGAAAGAAATCACAAACACAATCCGAAGTACAATCAGAGAAAATTGCTGGAGTAATCCATGCAAGGGAGGAGAACTCCGAATGGCACTACAGTGTGAGAATGAAACCAGAGACAAGTCGTGCATTGTATCCGTCTAATAGAGCCTTTGTTTGTGTTTTCCGGACCTTTGGTGTTTTTTCACACATACTAGGAATAGCGAATGCGGATGTGTAACTCCTTTGCATCCGATAATCTTAGTTTGCGTTATCATAAAACGGTGGGAATGTCTGGGTTAAATTAGCTACTCACTCGTTCACATATTGGTAAACCTCTTAAATACTATCTATTGGAGTATGTAGCACCCCCGCGTGGTTTTTTTCTCTAGGAGCAATTTGGAAAGTAATTCTCTTTCTTTATCCAATTTTGGTTCGAAACAAGTTTCTTCTGGTAGGTATGTGCGTGCTGATTCTTATTTAACTCATTCATCATTTGAGAACTAATGTCCAGGAGTCTAGAAAAATGTATTCCCACCCTTCCAATTCATATTTCGCGCCTTCTCAGTACGACATGCATCGAGCCCACCACTGACGGGTTTGCCAACCAAGTCAAATGCGAATCCGCAAAAATATACCGGTACGCTATCAGAAAACTGCATGTACTCTTCTCTTTGGTTACATTTACGTTAGAAAAAAAAACGACAAAAAACAATGTTACAAGAAAATCAATGGGGGTAACAATATTTAAAAACTACAGTAGAAATTTTATAGTAAAATATGCAAATGGGATGTTTGTCCTCCGACCTTCTTAGACGTCAAAGCCGCGTACGATTTGTAGGTAAGCAGTTCACTATTTCTGTTGTGACCGCTGACGACAGAAGGACTATAGAAGGACGGTCAATATAATTTGAAATTACTGACAGACAATAATTGAAGAAAGGTTGGCCAAATATTGCAGCAATTACGATAAACTCGTACTTTCACTTTTCAAACCAATAAATGTAATAAATTTTTGAAACAAACAATGTAGTAGTATTGCAATGAATCCAGATCTAAAAAATTAATTTACAATATTATCCAGTAAGCTATTTTCCCCTTTACGTGAACCACAACGTAAGCTGCTTTACTCAATTGTCACTTGCAAAGGTTTATGACAAATAACAAGAAGTAATTGACAACGAAAGAAAACAAAAACAAAACAGACTTGTATTTATGCTCAGACATTCTTGAACCACCAATTCTGTTCTCAAGAATCGACAATCAGTTAGGGAGATATTCCATAAATCTTTATTATCTGTTTCTACTATATACTACCCAAACAAACACTACAATTTTAAAAAAATATAAAATTGTAGAAATCAATTGATTTTGTTTTGTTTATCTTGGATCTGTTTTGAAAATTTTCTCTGAGTTTCCGTTACCTAAGTATATAAATACACGACATTTGTTTTGCCTGGTGGTGTCTCCTCCATAACTATTGAAACTCCCTCCTCCGTATCGACAATGTCAGAAATATTATTTGAAGTGCTCCATGACTGCTTAGTTTATTAACATTTTCCATGATTGTTTTCAAAAACGAAACGAATGATTTTTTGACGCTTTTAACAAGTTCGTGTGATAAATTGATGAATTTTGTTAGCGTAGCTCACGACCGGGATTCAAATCCTAGGGACTCTTGATCATGTCTACCGTCCGGACTGATTCGCAGGCTCCTGAGACTGTTGTAAAATGAGTACCGTGAGTTTCTCAGGAGTCAAATGGGCTAGAGTAAGAGATAGGTCACATCATCTTCTTTGGGTCAAAGTTGTGAAATCGCATTCCTTAAGGTCTGAAGCGGAATGAAAATTGGTTCTTACACTTACCGGAGTTCAATACAAGGAAGTTTAAAAGATATATTTCACTGTCGTAAATGTAGTTGCTTCCTGTGTTCTGTCGTTTTCTTTTACTAAGAGATGTGTAGTGATAAGCATTATTTTGTTGGTTGCCATATTTACATTTTGCGAACGTCAGAGAAGAACTTTCTCGAACACAAGTCTCAAGGACGTTTAAGATGTTCTCCCACTCACTGACCTTGGCTGTCCATTCTGCAATGACAATCCTCTTGTCGAATAGACATTGTTCTAACAAGCAAATAGAATTATCGCCTCTTCTACGACCACGCGGAAACCCATTAGCCCGTTCGATGGTTATTGGTTCACTTGGTTTTCAAACAATCAAATAGAATTATCGTTGCTCGTAGGGACCCAGTGGCTTGTATACTGCTCTCATCCGGAGAGAAAGTAGGATTTAGTGTTCAGAAGGGCTGGTTCCGCCGCGCTAACGAGATCTCAGTCGCCAACGCCTACCTGCCGACCAGATCGCTCGTGTCGGTCGATCCTTCAGCTTCCCTGTCCATGCTGGGGAAGTACTGCTTGTTTGAAAGATTGTTTTTGCCTTTATTTGCGTTATTAGGATAAAAAATTGTTCAAACTTCAAAGACTTAGTTTGGCTGACGAGAATATTTAATTAGTTTCCACAATGTTATCCGATTATATTTCGGACGAACTGTACCAAAATGATCTTTTTTGCATATTTGTATCGTCCTGAATATACTGGTATATGTATCGAAACCCTTGCAACAGCCTCCTTACGACAAAAAGTAACATTTCATTTTTCCGTAAGAGGTTGTCCATAAATTACGTAGCCCACCCCAGGGGGGGACAGATTTGTCTGATACAGTTACACTGCGTTCCGATGGAGTGAGGGGATGCTAGCCTTGGTCTTACGTAACGCTACGTTTTATGGGATATATTTATATGGCACTTTTAACCTTAAAATTTGACCCTGTAATTCATGTACTCAAATGCTCAATGAGAGCACAGCGCAATGACGATTAACAATTAATCTGTGTATCAAAATTTGTCCCCATATTTTCCGAAAATCACCAAAAATTTTTTATTACGACTTGGAATAGTGTTACATAATTTTAGGTCAGTAAACGGTATAATTACAGGCGCGCTATGGATGGTGGGTGTTAAAAATATTAATTTTTGCTCTACATAATTTTTGTCTTGTCTTTAACGTAATTTTTCATTTTTCCCATAACTTGGGATCTTTAAGCTTGTTTGGTGTGACCGATTTTTTATACTAATGGTTTTCCAGTTTTTTTATGTAAAGAGCATGCTAGGCATGGACAAATGAAAATACATATTTACAGTTAAAATGAAAAGGGCGTCCACATAAACATTGACAGGAAAAGTAAAAATTGCCGACTTGAATTATTTTTTAAAATCAAGTAATGTTTTATGATACACCCCCGCATCGTGTACCTTTTCTCTCCTTGCTATCCCTTCTTTGAAACCGCCGTAGGGAGCAAAACAATAAGTTGAATGATGCAATCCTTTAAGAGAATTATACTGAAATATATTTTATTAAAACGAGCACTCATTAATACCATTGAACACGAATAGCATGGCAGGAACAAATATATCACTGCCATTCACAGCACATATTCTAAGTCTTAGGAGACAATATAAATGCCAAAAGAATTTACGATATGCATCTAAGTTATTCTCCATCACTGCTTTAATGAAAGTAACATTTCATAACGATATATCTACCCTAAATTTATGGGGTGAAAATCTGTGTTACTATGTCAAAAACACAACCATCGTATATCGAATGGGCAATACACCCAAGATACGCATAGATTCCTATCATCACTTTGTTACCGCATTAGCCGTTCATTCTTCGAGCTGTGAACCGCACCCTCCGCCAGCCTCTGCATGGGAGACACTTCATCATAAACTACAGTGTGTTGCTTAGCACGTTACGCTGCCAAGCCATGCGCGCACACTGGCGCGATATCTCGCTCCGGGCCGACTCTCAGGAGAGGTGCGAGAGATTGCGGAGGACTCCATAGTTCTGGCGTATAGGTCTTTCTCATACACCAACTTCGTCTATCAAGCGTTCGGTCCTCGGGCGCAGAAAGAGTGTGTGGTAAAAGTGGCGACACGTTCGACAGATTCATGTTGCCAGTGAAGAGATCTGACACGAAATAAAACTTTTGTTATTAAATCACCGAGAAAGTTTCAGGAAAAAAATTATAAATAACTTCGATGATTCGAGTTTCACGTCATGTGGAAACTAACTTTCGTAGGTATTTTTCTTTTAATTACTACTTGAAAATGAATACTCCGATAATCTGGGTAACATCACTCTAAACAAAAGTTCGTAAAGTTCTATCTTTGTTATGATACGAGTGACTGGTGACTGTGAGCTCGGTTAAGTTTCGTTTCCTCTTGAACCATATTGGGGTAAGAAATCTTCGAGCGCTTACTTATAGTGAGTAGGTCAATACCTAAGTGACATTCCTTTAAACTCCCGAAAGCAAGACACCTTTCGTGGAACAAATAAAACCTTTCCAGTGGATCACACTCCATGGAGTGTCCCAGACCACCCAATGCCTTCCCCGCACCTCCCTCGGTCCTCCGACCCTAACTGCAGTGGCTCTTACTGCCCACCGGTAGCCCACTCCAGCGAGGCGGACAAGAAGGATCTGTGTCCTCATCCGCCGTATTTTTCACCCAACGACTCCGTTCGAGGTCACAAATAAATTGATACATTTCCCGAAACCGATACGCATCAGCGCCAAAGGGGGTGACTGAAGTCTACACTGATGTTCTCGGAGACAAGCTCATTTCGCTGATGAGGCGACAGGGGATGAGACACGGCGGATTCGCGGTGAGGAGGCCGGAGGCGGTGGCTGGTGCAACGCGGCAGCTGGGCCGGGAGACTGAGGAAGCTACCTTGTGGAGTGCAGCCGACCCTCGGGATTTATTTCGTAGGGGCGGCGGCCCTGCCACCGTCGCCACTGTCGCCGCCCCCATCGCCGTCTTCCGATAGCGCAGATGCTATCGCCGTTGTTTAAGATGGCATTCCAGAGTCGCGGCTTGGGTGTTCGGCGCCGCCGCCGCCGCAGCCACCGCCGCCGCCACCGCGCGCCAGGCGGTCGTGTCCTCCTCGTTACGCGCCCCCTGTGCTTCCCGTGCGTCCCGTCGAGCACTGTGCACCCCTTCACCCCCCCACGGTCACCCACCATCTGCGCCTCCTCCTCCATTACTCCCGCGTATCCGCTGTCGGTGACACCTTTTGACGTTACAGTGCCTGCTAGCGCTGAGGTGTCTTGAGAAAGTTGCCGGATGCAGATCGCTGCTCACGGAACTTTGGATCTCGCTGGAATGATCATGGACTTTACACGAACTGACTGATTTCCAGACGGTGTCCGGGTATTTACTTATTCTGGTCTTTTGTTAGTCAGGAAAAGAAATGAAAACAACATGATTTTATTTACGGGTTGTTTAAAGTAGAAATACAACATGAACATTAAAAAAATATTGAAAATATTAATTACAATACTAATTTAATACAAAAACGTATCTGTTGACAACACGGTGGCAGACATGGCAATTTCAAATCCATTTCACAGTATTTAATGAACTGTCCAAAAGACTTGTTGGTCGTAATGATAACTTCTCACCGAAAATTACGACTTTTGAATTTAAATTAGAGATCTTTCGGAATTAGTTCATGTTAGTTCGGAATTAGATGCTTCTGTTCAGAAAATTTTTATCGGTGTATTCCATGTAAAATATTGAAGAATCTCAGGACAGAACAAAGTCCTTGTGGAAGAATCTTCCTGAAAGCATGATTTTAAGGTCGTGTTTGGTGGTGGATGAAGCGTACTATCAATTATACTACACTAGAGTTCTCCAAAGTACCTCGTTTCTCCTAATATACTTTTCCAACTGAAACCGCGTCGTTTCATCGTTTAGTCTATCGTTACTTTTGCCGAAAACAGACATATTACTCCCTTCGTTAACTTTCTTGTTCACTTTTTTAAATGAGGCTTTACGGCTCATGTCGACATCATAGGTCATTGGAGCCCGAAAAACTTGTACAGGTAGGGAAAATGCAGTTACGCACTAGGGAGTGCCAACATGACTCTCCCCACGTGTGGGACTCGCCGAATGATTCAACCCTACCCACTAAAAACCCTCCTGATCTACAACACACCAAAACATATATCACAACATACATCAAAACATCAAATGGAGGGAGGCAAAAAATGAGGGGGGCACATAACATGAGGGGGGGACAAAGAATAAGGGGGGACAAAAAATGAGGGATAGGACAAAACTTAGAGGGATGAGGAAAATGAAAGATACTCTAGCCTTAATAGCGTCGGGATCGAAAAGAACAAGAGGTGACCAAGGGAGGTCAGAAAAGAGAAAAGAAGGAGCCTGGCACAAGTAAGTGGAAGTAATGGAGACTCAGCTCGGGGTCCCGTGTTTGCCAAACACGTACTTACTAGATGTAAGTCCCCTGGGGAGTTTCTTGTTCACATATTTGATTAATATCACTCTATTACTCCTCGTTGGTGTGAGCTAGGAGCATCTTTTACTGTAACGGCGAAGACGGAGCAACCAATGTGTTGTCTATTACTGTGTTGTAGAATATTTTATATTTTGCCATGCCAACCCACGATCTTCTAAAGCTCGCAGTCTATGACGAATTTGGTTTGATATATCAGCATGGTCCTTGTACCCTGAGTTTCTTTACCATTGCGAATTCGGCATTTTGTGTCCGGCCTGCAAATCAGTAGACACAACGTCATTGATTTGTGGGGACTGAATTTTGTCAACTAATCAGATTACATTGTTTGAATACGGGATTCCTCACTTTTGCTAATCCTGTTGACATCCTTATCTTTGCACTGCAAAGTAGCTCTATTTTTTCTATCTTAAAGTCTTCAGTTTTTAGCATTTCATTTTACTTGGGAAATCAGATGAAAATTAAACCAACATCGATTACTTTTATATGCCACGTCCGTCCCACCACCTCTAGGAATGCCAGAGTATCCGGTGGAAGCCCATATTGGATTTAAATAGAATCGGTAGCGTAACTATTAAAATTAGCAACCTCGAAAACTATACATTGACACTAATATCGGTCTTCTCAATTATATTTCGATCTCACGTCTTTCCGACCCCACGTCTAGGGATAAAACTTGTCTTATCACCCATGGGGGCAGAATTCAGACATAAAATATATAAGAAAGGTCACTTTTCATCTCTAAGACAGCGAAAACTCTGGATTCAATACTAATATCAGTTATTTACGAATATTTTACAAGTCACCCATTCCCACACAATAATACCCCATACGAACTTCATTTCGACTTAAACAGCATCCAAAGTGTCAGTAGTTGGTGACCCCAAAATCAATGTATTCGATTATCATATATTTCATTTCTACTTTCTCATATACGTAGTGCATAGAAAGTATTGTAATCGTGGAAAAAATTGAATGCGAGATTTCGACGGAAATATCCGTTTTGGCGATCTAATTCTGAAAAAGTAGTTTTTGGCATAACGTCCGTTCGTCCGTCTGTGCGCAGCGATTCTAAGTAAATGGATGGATCAATTTAATTCGCATTTCGTATTTACGGTAGAATTTACTTGTAGTCGATGCACATGCTCTGATTTTTTACCTTAAAGCAAAGGGTATTTCATATGAATGTCAAAGTACTCTTTTGAATGTTTCTAAGAAAACGGCTCCATCGATTTTGCTTACATATTCTGTACGTAAAGTATAATTAGTATGCATTACATCCGCATTAGCGGTATTTTGCTTGGAAGTATGGTGTAAACGCAGTAACATAATTTGTCTGCTACACCTACATTAGTTTACTGTTTCAAAAGCTTGAATAATATTTTGCAGTGTTCATGGACCAAGCAGACGTAAAATACTGCAGATACAAAAATACATCCATTTTTGTCTACATCGAAATTACATTTACATAACACTTTTACTATATTTATAAGGCTGATATGTCGCTAAATGTTTTGAAATAATATTTTGTATATTTATTTTACTTTAAAATTTCAAATAAAAGAGAGTAAGAAGTGTATCTAGCGACTTTGAGCATGAATCGAGCTCTGAAAGTTGACCAAAATATAGAGAACCAAGCCAGAAATGACACTTTCACTATAGTTTTTTTCTCACTATGCTGCAGACGGAGAAAAGTATATGAGAAAGTATGTGCAATGGTTTTGCACCACTAGTGTTTTATTTTTACATGTCTCCTCCTCCCCATTCCCCCACTAGGGGTAATGGGTACATCTTATTTCCCCCATTGGGATCCGAACCTGGGTATAATAGGCATCAGAAGTGTCACTATTTCAGGAACCCATAAAACTATGGATATGACACCATTTACAGTCGATTTCGATTATTTTTTGCGTCATACCTCGCCAACCCCATTTGAAAGGTTTGCGAGGGGTCTCTCTTTCCTACATACATCTTATAGATGCATATCAAGTTTGTTTGAAATTGTTTCAGGCGTTTCAGAGTTATGGTGTAATATATATCCACACACAATGGATCGCAAGATTCATGACGCATTTTGAAGATTTCCACTTCCCACGCCAAAAAGTGTTTTCTTTGCCGAACTGTACAACTTCTGTAGAACAATGAAAAACTTAGGAAACAGTACGTTAAGGAAAGTAGTGTCATGGAGTACTCCTGTTCGTAACATACACAAATTCATATTTCACAATTCAACAATTTTCAAAATATTTTTGAAAGCAAACGAGATATTTTTGGTAAAGAAATGTATGCTATTATATAGCTTGTTTCAAAATAACTAATGTCAATTTAATCTATGTGAAAATCATAAATCTACTTGAAATATCTGGCCACCTACAACACAATCGTTCCAGAAGAAATCTTCCTGTAGTTGGTGTCACCGTTATTCGACCACCCTCATAGAGGAGGATGGTCTGAATAGCACATCGCGAATGCTATTGTGTACAAAAGAACGTGAACTGTATCCAAAGAAATCGATCCTTGCGCTACGTTTGCCATGTGACAGCTGAAACGCTTACGCAAGGATAGGTATCGGAGCCAGCGCCCACACGGCGGAAAGATTGAGCGTCTTCTCAATATAAAGAAAAAGGGGGAATGGAGAATTATAAGAGAAGTGAAATGACATAGACGTACATCAACAGCTCGCTTGTCTCCGACAAAAAAAAGGATGATCACAGATAATAGGTTCATGAATAAAGTGGTTCGTTTTGGGAATCCACTCGCTGTAAAATAATTGTCCCTAAAAGCTTCCCATCTATTTTTTTTTAATTTCACACGATGTATTTACGTATTGTGTTAATAAAATTTATGTGAAACAAATTTAAAAAATGTTCTTTTTTATTTTAAAAGGGGTAATCTTATTATTTGAATAGTAATCAAGAGTTTCGTCCAGTGGAGAGTCGGAGGTAAAGGAAAGTTGTAATGTATTTAATTCATAAGTAATAGCATAAAATTGAAACATTTAATGTGAATAGTTTTACCTACAACAGAATAAATACTTAATATCCCCGAATACTATCTTCTTGTCTCTTACGTCCGACGGTCCTTCTTCAGTGTGCAGCAGTCACGTCCGACCCGCGAGAATCCCAAGCCTTTCGAAAACTCATACTTCTCACACCTTCCCTACTACGGTTGCCAGTATCGTAGAGGGTGGTGGAGACCACCTGGGTTTCCAGGATCCCATCGTCTCCATTCAACTGAGAGATTACTCGCAACCTCCATTCATTGTTCTTTATTGGTTTAACCGTACGCTGCGTATCAGGTTTCGTCGCCCCCCAAGTCGATCTGAGATGCCCTCTGTCCTCGGTCCTATCTAAATGACAACATGATCTAAATGGTAGATCGCTAGTATCTATTATTCTGCTGAATTCTTCTCGAAAACAATAAAGAATGATTGGCATCCTCGAAATATTTCCTAAACAACACTGTTTATTTGCTTTAAATATTCTCCTCCAAAAAAATGTTAAATCACCGCAAAAAGTTGATTGAGGGTTCATTAGAATCGTCTAGAAAGCAATTGGGGAATTAAGTTTCGTCGCATCCCAAAATTTCGACATCATTTTCAAAAAATTAAAAAAAATTCTTTTTCGGAAAATCTTTATGTTCACAAACATTCCTTCGTCTGTTTCAAACACTAAATGTATTTTTAAGTACTGTTAACGATAAAAACTTGAAAAACTAAAAAATCTATTCAAAGGGACAAACATTCATGGAAACCAAACAAAGGAAATTTCTACAAATTCCGTAAAATATTCTATTGTCTAATGTTTAATTGTCTAATGACATATTCAAGTTATCTGACTTAATCTTGCAGCCTTTGGTCCAATTTTCCTTCCACAAATTTTTCCTTTCCCTCTTTGGGATGATTTTCTTATCATTTTAAATAAACGAAATATAACCATGAAATGAACAACAGTTAATTTTCTTTAAATCAATGTATCATCATGCCTTTTTTCATAGTACCACCATATTTTCGGAGAAAAAACACCTGTATCCAGGGCTACTTTTTCCTTCGCTTACTTGCAGGTTGTCTTACTAATGTTTTGAATGAACTCTTGAGTATTTCGGAAATAAAGAAATTTTAATTCATTTACATAATAATATAAACCACATCGCGAAGCACCCGCGAAAAATACTAGGAGAGAGTAACGGTAACGCTCATTCATAGAAAAAGTTGATTGGATCGATGCCACTTGATTGAGAACTCTTTGGCATTGTCTCCGAAGCAATAAGTGAATAAATATTTGTCGCATCCCAAATTTTTGACTCCGTTTTCAAAAACTAAAATTTCCTTTGTTTTTAGAAAAAATCATGTAAATTTTTCACGTGAAAATTGTGAGACATTCCGATCCGGCCGGGTATATTAAAAATATCCTACACACCAAAAATTAACTTGAAATATAAAATGTACCAAATGTGGCTGAAACCTGAGAAAATTAACTTTTGGAAAATTCGAACAAATTATGCAAAATTTAACAATCTAACGACGTAAACGCGGTAATGGACATGATTGTTCATCTTTCCGTTCGATTTTTGTTCATTAAATTTTTTTTTAATTTGACTAATAAATAATGTAGTTATCTTAATTTTCACACATGTCAGTATAGAAAAAAATTAAATTTATTTGATGAAATAATATTAAATATTACATCAGTAACGATGTGTTCATCGATTACGTGAACTCTGGCTTCAAATATGCAATTAAATTTGATACTTTTCTTACTTTTCTTTCTTTCTCCCTCTCTCTTTGTCTATCTTTCTTTTTATTTCTCTCTCTGTCTATTTTTATTTTTATTTCTCTCTTTTTCTATCTTTATTTTTCTTTCTCTCTTTCTCTCTTTCTTTCTTTGAAATTGTAGGTTTAGGGAACTTTGATGAGAGTGATAGTAGAACGTGTGCTATTTTTCTCTAGATACCGTCGGCCAGAGGAACCGCAAAGTGTCTCGTGTCGCCGTCAGAGTGCAGTGCCGTTTGCCTTGTCCACTGCGGTCCCCGAGACGAAGACGAAAAGCAAACCACCGCGGGGAGGTGCGTCTTCTAGGAAAAGCGCTTTCACTCCGCGCGTGGCGCGCCTCGGGCCTGGAGCTCGGCTCAGAGAAATAGCTAGGACTGGGATTACGAACAATAATGAAGAAATGTTTATCCACTTCAGAACATACACTTCAAGATGTATAATACAGGATGTTCATAAAAAATATTATAGTTTAATATACCATTAACTTTTTGGAATATAATCGTAATTACGATACTGCAGTCACAAATACTTCTCTGTGCTAACATGTCTTATGTGACATCTGACAACAACCATTAGGATTCCATATAAGTGACAGAATATGTAATAATACCTAAGTCTCTAATGTGTTGAGAAAATTCATGTGGAACATCTTGGGAAAGGTAAACCTTTTAAGGGGCTAGTGAATGGCACTTTTCAACACCTCTTCGTGCCTCCGTACAGTGGAGTATATCGAGGCGAAACCTGGCCAAAAGTATTTCATCCAGTAATTTTGATGAATTATGGTGAAAAATCATTTTTAAATACATTAACAAATGTTCCGTGTTATATTGATGTTAAGAAAATTTATATAGAGCTTCTTTATAATTGTTTATATAGATTTGATACATAACCTCTCGAATCAAAAATACATTTAACATAACATGACATTTGTTTATATACATATAAACGATAATTCTCCAAAATCCATCAAAGTCACGGGATAAAATTCTTTTGTCCAGGTGTCGTCTCAATATACTCCACTGTGTGGCGTCACGAAGCGGTGTTGAAAAGCGGTGTTCACTAGCCCCGTGTACATACCCCCTTAGGAACAGTAAAAAGCGATACATAATATTCTTATAATGAAGTAGTTACAAATGTATTATTATAGAACTTCATCTCTGAAAACAAATACTGTAAAAACCTCTTTACCATTAACTAGTTATGTTTAAACACATATTTTGGAATGTTTTAACTCATTGATTTATTTTAATTTAATGTCATTAACAACCGATATGTAGGCGATGTAAGAAAGAAATTCTACACACCAGAAATATAATTTTGAATAGAAAACGTTTCAGATAAAATTATTTTTAAACATAACATTATTTTCTCATAATGCCCTACAGACCATATAGGAAATGCAATTTGAGTGTAACAGCAAACAGTCACGTATAAGTATAAAAACTGATTGAATGTTGTGTATTTTATCTTCAAATTTACAATTTACTCTGTAGAGATACAAGTGCTCGGGACGAAGTCAACTACAAGATCACATGTCAAAGTATCAATAAAGAATGATAAAGAGGAGACGGGTAAATCCAGGGGATTTTTTAAAAAAGAAGAGTGGTTTATATATTATATTTTATAAGCAATACGACGTGGAATAATGAAAAGGAACGATAAAAAAGAAATAAAGGTTGTGAAGGATTGTCATGGATAAAAATGGAATACATGCTCTTCGAGGGGGGGGATGTAAAAGAAGAATTTGGGGTGAATGATATGGAGTGATGAAGCAAAAATATTGACAATGATGAAATATTGTGCGTATGCAATTCCAGATGAGAAATATATCATAGAGTATACGAGACTATGAATCCGAAAATACTTTTGTGAGTATTACGTTAACCAATGCAGAAGATAAAATCCGGGAAACTCCGAGACGGAAGAGGAAGACCGTAGTAACGACGGAAGAGGACAAGGTGCGGACGATTCAAGCAGAGTGATGATGCACAGGTCGTGGCTGCAACACTATTGGGGCACCGCGCCACCGCCTCCATACTGAGAATCAGTGCGGCCTTGATGGCGACTTAATGGGCGTAACGGCTGCCGTCTAAACCGAAACGCGTGGGCATATCTATGGGCATTCTGTGGCGCCCCTGGTTTCCTTTGCCGCCTGCTCCTCGCCCTGCGGCACTTGAATAGCATATAAACTATAATTAATATTATGCTTGTTTGTGGTCCCTGTATAATTTGAGATATGAACTTTAGAAGACCGTTGGTGAGTATTCAAGAGCTTAATGGATTGCCGCCCACTGCGCGCCTCTTTCCTTTCCAATAAACGTTTTTAACAGAAAGTTCGGGAATTTTCGGGGTCCTCTTACTTAGATTTACGACTTACGTACGAAGAGACCTCCTTTCAGGCCGTCTGGAGTGCCATCCCCTCCGCCACCGTCTGCTCGGGGTGTTTTATTTTCCGCGAGAAATATTAACCGTCACAGCACCGTGATGGTCTGCGACTACTTTAGCATATAACAATCGTTATTTATTGGCATTTGTCGTAATTAAGTGGCCCACCACCGACTATTTGTCTTCGCTAACTCCTACGCTCCTCTAACATATATATTCAGGGCTGTAATTTATGACTTCAGAGCAGATCACTGAAGCGATTATCAGACAGGCGATAGCCTTAAGGGGAAAAGACGTTTACAAGGGTACAATCTCGAACGGGAAGGAGCATATTCATCTTCAATTACTGAAGTCAAAATCTGCGTGCTGTCGTTTTACTCTTGTCTCATAAAGCAAAGTCGACAAATCTGACTTTGCATTACGTATTTCAATTTCAATTTCAATCCCCAGTACTCTATATAATTCATTTAATGTTGGATACGCGTTTACGAAAAACAATATGTAAATATAATGTTTAATTAGCGTGAGTATAAATGTATTAAGTCGCATCTGAATGTTAAGTCTCTCTGCGCGATACTTTTAGATCAGGACTTGTTTCATGAATATGAAAATAATGTAATAGTAAAAAAACTCAACTAAAGTCAACGAAACATTAGGGTACGATTTTTTAACTCAAAACTGAGTGAATTTCATAGAATTATACTTTACAAAACTGTTTCGTTTGTGACTGAAAATTTAAAGATTATTGAAATTTTAATTTCAAATTAATCTATGATATACTAGAATGAAGCCATTGCATATCTTTTAACCCTATGGCTTATACATTTCAATATTAAATAAAAAAATAAGAAAATGTCTATCACCAGCAATCCCTGTATTTTTATGTCAATATCATTGTACATAGTACAATAAATTGAAAAAACTCCCTTTTCCATGGCGCGAACTTAAAACTATTGAGATCATAAATTTATCATAAACGAATTTCTATGCTCTGAATGAGGAATAAATATGAAATCACACGTTTTCATGGACAGAATATTTCATAGTAAAGAATATTATCGAGAATAGGTCATTGTGTCTAATACAACATAGCCTGGAGGTGGAATTCGGGCACTCTCCGTAGATATAGCCGAAGAGATCCGTCGGGATGCAGCTAGAATCTTACAACGAGCACGTCCAAAAAAAAGCAATTTATGTTTTTAGGAGAGGTCAGCGCTGATATCACTCAACAATAACAAAGAGAGAATTGTTCATGATGGTCATGAACACTCAGGACTACCACAGTAAAATTCAGGACCTACTAGAACCTACCACGTATAGAAAATTGTCATGTGACCCTACCAGTAAAATACTACGCAAAACGAACGAACTGATAAAAAAATCATCTATTCCATTGGGAGATCAACGTTTCATCAAAAAATTGGAATCACTACCTCCTAGACTCTATGGTTTATCAAAACTCCATAAACCGGAAATACCACTTCGTCCTATTGTGAGTGCGATAGATTCTCCCACATACGCCGTTGCTAAACTTTTGTCCAGATTTCTCCAAAAACATGTGGGCACCACTGATTCTCATGTAAAAATTTCCACCGAATTTACCGATAAACTGAAGAATTGGAAATTAAAACCGAATGACTTACTGATTAGTTTCGATGTTGTTTCCCTATTTACAAGAGTATCTATCAAGGACACATTAGAACATATATCTCGGATTTTCCCACAGGACATAACGGCACTGTTTCATCCAGAAGTCACCACTACCTATTTTCAATGGAACAATTAATACTATAAACAAATCGACAGGGTAGCAATGGGTAGTTTACTTAGCCAAGTGGTTGCGAATTTCTTCATGGAATTCTTTGAGACAGAGGCACTAAGTACTGCTCCTCAACGACCAACTTGTTGTCTAAGATACGTAGACGATACTTTCGTAATTTGGAGCCACGGTGAGCCTTCCCCTCGGGAATTCTTTAAACATTTGAACAATATACATCCTAACATTGAATTTACCATGGAAAAAGAAGAAAATGGACAACTACCGTTCTTGGATGTCACGGTCATAAGAGAGGAAGACGGAAGCCTCGGCCATAAGGTATACCGGAAGAAAACATACGTACAGGTACTTACATAAAATCTCAAATCATCATCCAGCTCAAAAGTGGGCCATGATAAAAACCCTTTTTGATAGGGCTTCACGTGTCTGTGAACCCAAACATTTAAAGGAAGAAAATAGACATTTAAACATGGCTCTACAATCTAATGGCTATTCACAACGTGAGATAAATAGGACTCTCCATTCCAACAAATCAACGGTTATCAATTCAACAACTGAAAATCAGACACTAGGCATTGCTCATTTGCCCTACGTACACAAAGTCACGGACTGCTTCAGTAAACTGCTAAAGAGACACAAGGTCAAGACCATTGTTAAACTTATCAACCAGATTCACAACGTTCTCCGACCCATCAAGGACACAGGGGATCCTCTTTCCAGTGGTGGGATATACCGGAACTCTTGTTCATGTTCTGTATACATAGGCACTACAAAGCGCAGTGTTAACACCAGTATTGCAGAACATTCCAGAAGCTGCAGATTCCGCCAAGAAGATAAGTCATCTGTCGCTGAACACGTATGGAAAGAGGATCCCCTGTGATCTTAAGATTAATAGTGCCTGGTATCCCGTGCTCCGAAACTTATATCCTAAATCCGTTAATAATAATAAATCTCTAAATCGATCACCTACCAACCACTCAGAGAAAAGCACGCTCCCACTTCCCGCTCTTTCCCATTATAAATAGCACTGAGCCTCCACTCGCCACATCAGTAGCTTGTGGGTCGCCGCTGAGGAAAGGCCTGCGCCCAAGTAAACATCGACACTGAAGATGGCCGCCGCAATAGCGACCGAAACTCTGTGAAGGACCCTTTATCTGGACCACGGCTCAATAGCCCAGAAGTTTTTACATAATTCAAGTTTTACTTGGTCTAAACGCAGAAATATCCCTATTGTGTAACATGGAGGCTGAAAATATGATCAACGATGTTCAAGTTTTCAATTTGCCATTCGAGGACCCAGTGCTCTCAGTTTCCCAGGCACTTAACAGACAAGAGTTTAATGTGCAATTAAAATACGTAAGATTATGTGGTTCAATAGGAGACATAACTGTATCAACTAAGCGCTCGATGCGTAATAGTAAATTAATTAGCCCAGACAAAAGAAAAGTTTCTCAATTTCTCACGAAAACACATTTGGTCATTTGGTTCCTACTACCTCAAAGTGTTCTTTTTTCTAAGGGCTTGTTAACTTACGGTTTCCTCGACTCAGAAATTTCATGCTATTGATATAAAATACTCCTACTTTATATAACAAAGGCAAAACTTTTTTTAAATTATTGTAAATAATTATTTAATAACAAAAGTCTTTATTGATGCAACACTATGTTAAGCTGTTATGAGTATGCTGACCAAGATCTGAATAGCGTTGAATGCCCTATTGGACATCAATTACACCGAAAAAAATATGTTTAATAATAATAATAACAAATTGTCAAAACAGCTGTTGCAAACTTTGTGTGACCACATGGAGGTTAATAAATTAATTTACTCTCCGGATGCAAGCAAGGACCATCCCATCAATTCCGATCGGGGGCCCTAAGGCAGAGACGAATTTAACACTTCAGCCCACTCCTAAGGTAAGAATAAAAATGGTCTGGTACGCGTTGTAATACAAACATAATACCAACAAGTTTGTATTAAATAGAACACAAAAAAGATTATTTCACAAGTACATATTACTATAAATTAGATTATTCGGGAAATATTGTTTACAAATTGTAACAATTAGAGTAACTCTAAATTCAAGATTGTCTATTTCGATGGACGCCGCCTCTAGGGAAGAGCCAGGAGAAACTGTGTAAAAAACCGGCCTCTGCCCAAAGGAAACCCCGAGGAAAACCCGGACGAGGATGGGGATATCTTCAGAATTAATGTACACAACCGTGACAAGGTATAAACTAAACTTATATGAATAACAAGACGCAATACAATCATGTAGGATGTTTTGATATTTTACTACAATTTTCCAGTTTCTGAAATATGATTCAAAGCAAATTATACCATAGTAAATTAGTTCCTTCAACAGATGATCAAAATCACCGACAAGTTTTTCTGTGGATCACCCATTTTTACTCGCAGACTACCAATGGTTCCCGGACAACCGGTTGGTGACTGTTACTCTAAACTACGAAATGAAGAAAGTATGTCTATGATGTATACTAAGATATAAAATATGATAAAGGATAATAAACGATGTAATAGAAAAGACATCTCATTATGATTCTGAAGAATACCACATCTAAAGGAATTTTTAAAATATGACATGGTGGCGTGTAAAATTAAAATGCACTGTGTGTGCCGAGGAGAAAGTACAAACGGACGGAATATTGGGGATTAAGAAATGAAGGCGTTCCAATAGGAACATCGTGCCTCACGATGAAGAAACAAAGTAGAGAAAATATTTCCTTAGTTATTTAATGAAATTGCATGAATCACAGGAAGATTTTCTTCGTCCTTCGATCAGGCGATTTAAGATACCTCACCACCATCATCAAGACAGGGTGATCCAAACACAGTGTTATGTGTTTTCAAGAAATTACTGTATTTTACTTACAAAGTTCATTGTGAGGTTTCTTTTTTGCCAATTTTTATTTGTTTAAACTATTTCATGGGGCATTAACTTTGTTTAATAAACATTACAACAACGTAAATGATATGGATAAAAAAGTTGTTCTGTTTAAGAAAAGAATATTTAATAGCCAGTAATTTTTTAAAGTTTCACACGAATCTTATAATATGATAATACACAATTTTTTTACAATATTCAAATTTCAAGGGTTCGCTGAAAAAATAATATTCAATACTTCTATCAAGAAATATTTTAAACTACTATATTAATTTTCGAAAAAGTAATCTTCACGTTTCCTCCAGACCACCCAGAGACCACGATAACAGCGTCAAAACATGAAAGAAAACTCACAAGCTGTTAACACTTCTGTAGCAGATTGTGGTATCTACGCTAGTCGGAGAGGCTGGATCATTTATTTCTCGGATTTAGTGTGGGCGCTTTCGAGAATCGACGACACTGTCTCCCATGCACGGTCTACGGTCTCCCTGCGGCTCTCGTTCATCTTCAGAGGCGCAGTATCTCCATTCGGTGATCAAGCGGCTTCGTCGATCCTTGATTATGCGATGGCAGAGTGTACTCAGTAAGACGACGGCTTGTGATACTGAACTAAGATGAACAAGAAAAGTTACCTTCACAAAATATTTATGCATTCATAGACAAATACAGAATTTATTAAATTGTGATGGATGATGAAATGAATTTGTTTATGATCCATGAAAATAAATATGGCATCGATTAAAAGAATATTATTGTCTATCTGAAGGATGGTTAACTGATTTTGAGCTTGCAATTAATTTTGCATGGTACAATCTTTCGCTAGCAACAAAACAACAACGGAATTTACTTATCAGTGTAGAAAGTCATATCCGAGTCTTCTGTAACTCACATCTTGTTTCTCCAAGCTTTCTAGATGGTGTCAGTTTACCAATTAGATGTTTTATTTATTACAACAAGTTCTCGCTCACCTTCATAGTAGTTAAGTTTTATTTGCGTGTACAAAAACTAAACATGGGGTCTTAACATCTCACGCTCAAATAAAGGCGTTCCTGTTTAGTTCCACAACGCATACATTTCACGCACGTAATACCCACTCAAAACTTCGTTCACGTTCTGGTAATACATGTATTTCGAAGACCATTATCGCTCGTTCAAATCTAAAGCGAGAAGTGGGCCTTGCAGCGTACAAGAAGACCCAGTAGCGGGGTGGGGTGGAAGGGGAAGAGGCTCTCCGAGTCGGGGGAGGGGTGGTATGTACCCCAAATTACAGAATCAAAGAGGAATCTGGGCCTAGGAATCACTCAAGGGGAACGGTGAGGATTCAAAGGAGGGAGGATAGAGCGGGGCAGATCCATAGTGCGCCAGCGCTTTGGGAAAAATTAATTCTTCTTCGATTAGCCACTCGATCCTGAAACTTCTGAAGAGGGTTATAAGAAAACTTTTGAATAATTCAAGAGTTTGATCTTCAGCTTGTCGCCTCAATTTTACATATTGTATACTATTGAGGTTGAGACGAACGGTCTCGTGTTCCATGTAGATGATAAAGATATCGCGTTATATTACTTTTTACTAAAGGGTAAGTGAAAATCAAAATACATATTATAGTGTTTGGCAGACGTATTTATTGGACAGTAGCTGACCCCACAGACGTTGTCCTGCCCAAATTTCAAAAAACTTGTTTGTGATCATTTTGTGAATTTGTGAAAAGCTATTTTAAATATGTAAACTAAGTAAAAACGAGAGAAAAAAAATGAAAAATGAGGAAAAAACCGTATTTCCGAGTGATCATTGTATCTATTAACGATTGCGATGAACTTACAAGAGAATCACATGTCAACTGAAAAGCAGAAAAAAAAAGAATCAACGAAATATGTCGTTCCTATCGTCAGTTTTGATCGCGAGTGCATACAAAAATTATGATTTTTGCTGTTTCTCCGACTTTTCTTTGTAATTGTTCCTGAAACCTTTTCCAGGACTTTAACGAACAAAACAAAAAAACAATTACGCATGTCCATCGTTCGAATCGTGAGTTAGGGTCGTGAGTGCATACAAAATCCCACAGAAAAAAGCACTTTCAGTATTTCCAGAATTTTCCAATTTTCCGGACAACGTTTCCAATTTTTTCCCTAAAAACCTTATTCTATTACATTTTTTAATTGACAAATCGCTCCAGCCGTTCTCAAGTGATGCGCTCACCAACGAACAGCATTTAATTTTTATTTATATATAGATGACGATTTTGCGTAACGTCATTAGTACGAAATGTGAATGAATTTCAATCGAACCTCGCTCATCCGTCATATGTAGGACTGGAGGTATGGTTGGACCGCAAAATACTGAAATTATGAAGTATGTACTCAGTATCGAAAGAGTAAAAATATTTGTTAACCCAAAATTACACTAATCACTTCGTTAATTGACTCTGGACATGTGATTAGTACGCACTACTCTAGACACAACACTAGATGTCTGCTCAGCGAGGCAGGAAAATGAATCAACGGTCCATTGAAAAGGTGTTCTAAACACATTTGATACTTCGCGTGAATATTTTATATAATGTACATGGTTGCATAAAATTTTTACATCTATAAAATGTACAACATGTAAACTAATACCAAAAAAAATTTAAAAAGACAAGGAAAAGTTTGGAAAAAAGTTCAATAGTATGCGCTATGAAATGAATAGTGGTTTATTAAATAGAGCAGTTGCACGCTGATCAGACAAAAAATATCCAGTTAAATATTCTCTATCCTAATTGTAACGTGGAAAATAGTTCTCGTATTTCCTCACAATAAATGTTAAATTTACACAAATAACACATTTTCATTACTGCGTGTCTTCCTGGGAAATGTTCATCAATCACAAGAGATGCATTTAGGTAATTAAAACTGTTGGAAAACAAATTTCACGGCAAAATATGCAACGTTGTCTGTATAATTTAGTTCAAACAAAACCGAAGGAAAAATATCTTTCTCCGTGGTCTCTATTAATGTATGAGAAAGTTATCGTCCCAGTAGAGAATAATAATTCGTATAGGGAAAGTGTTTCAATGTTTTATTTCCTGTAATTTGTGATCCCGATTGCTGGAAAAGTGTTTTTGGAGTTATTTAGTGTTAATTTTATTGTAGAGATTATAAATGCAATCTATATCAGCTTCTTGTCGTTTAACAATCAACTGTTACTTAATCAGATCATTTAAATGAAAAGGGGCAAATTATTTCAACTACTGCTCCTCAGCGAAAATAAGTAACAAGAGCTGACCTCAACTAGAATTAACCATTTTAATCGTTTAATAGACAAAAAAGTGTCGAGTCGTCTCATGTATTAGTAATATCAACGATTTTAGGTTCTAGAACGGTGAAACTAGGCCATGAACTACCATGTGTAAACACCCGAGCGTTATGCTGAGCCCCGCGGGTGAATAGGACATAAGGTTCCTAAGCTCATTCCACCCCTGCATCCAAGCGTGGTAATAGAGGGAATCGCCCGCTTAGGAGGGTAGCATCGGCGCGTTTGGTTGGCCTAATTTGAAAAGTGATGGGTGTGATGCGCATGTGTTTGGAGATTTGTACTTGTTGGTGCGCGGTGCGCGGGAGGGGTGGGTGGGTGGCGGACGCAGGTGAAGATGCCGAACGCGAGATAAGTCGAGTGGCGGCCACTACGAGGTCCCCGCTGCCACCTCAACCACCGACTTCATCTGTGTCCTCTGTCGCGTCCACTTCTTGGGACTCCCTCGACCACCACCCCCGGAACTGCCGTCGTGGTCCAAATGTCTCCGAGGCCCCCGCCTTGACAGCCACACGCCGCCCGCGCCGTCGCCACCGGCCGACGCCGCGTCGCGACGCCGCACCGCTACGCCGCTTCCAGCGCACCGCCCCAAATCGTTTCACATCATACGGCGATCCTTATCACGGTCAGTCTGTAATAAGTCAGGCAGCCGTCTGAACTCACGTCGCATCTTCCTCTGGCTTCTCCGCCGCCGTCCTTCCCGTCGTCCTGTACAATGACTTACGAGGCCGCACCGAGAGGTGTGAATCCCGCTGCCTCATCCCCGCCCCGCCCCGCCTTCCCACCCATCACCGTTGCCGCTGGCGAGCGAAGCAGCGCCCAAGTGGAGCCCGCCCGCGCCTCAGGAGGCGAGCCGGACGCGCGGCCAATCACACCGCTATGTCCACTTCACTATGTTCTCAACCACAGTCCAAGTCACTTTACGCAGACGCATTTCCAAATTAGATTTTCTCACTTATGGGAAACATTTTAAGGCAAATTTTTCCCTCTTGTATCTCGTACATTCCATAAATTTCAAAATATTAATCTAACAATTTATAAATAATACGAGAAGAAAAATAATGATAGAGCTCAGCTTCAGATGAAAATATTAATCAACAAATTACGAACTGAATATTATTCTCAGACCCATAACATAAATAATGGAATCTCATTGAGGAAATGTTTCCTTTCATTATTTTATTCAGTTCGTTGCAGGTGCATTACAATAACTTGAAGTCTTTCGACAAGGAAAAAGAGACATTTTGAAATATTTACCTCATACATTACCTTTGAAGTCAAACGGGACCTAACTTATTACACACATTAATAATTTATATTCTCTCCTTCATTGTCAGATCAGTAGATAAGACAGTTCCTTCAATTCTTAACCAATTTCTTATTTATTTTCAAAAATTATTTCACAAAGATATTGCTTTATAACATAGGCACGTGAATTCAAATATTTGAAAGAAAAAATTCAAAATTGAATTGATAAGTTCATGAAGGCAATGCACTATATTTTTAAAGTAATATTTTCTTATGGAGGCTTATTAATTCATGTTAAATTAGATCACGACATGATTTATAATAACAATGAAGAAACAAGACTACAAACTCGATTAAATTTTCTGATTTATAGTAGGCAAAAATTAATAAGGGTACTGCTTTGAATGTTAGTCCGTCAAACATTTTACTCGTCGTCGTCAATAACATCATGAAAACTGACATCACTGAATGCGCGAGAAAAGTCGTCACTGGAGGAAAATCAGCTAAAACGAAGAAAAATTAAGAGCTTGTCGCTAATTGTTGTATTTGTAAATGGGAAATATAGCGTGCTATTGGAGCTTTTCTACACGGAGCGATATAAGTTAGGAGTTGGGTGGTATGTCATTGTTAGTAGGTGGGCCGGTTAGCTCGGTTTACTAACAACTTGGCCCACGAGGAGGGGTTAGTAGAAGTAGTTAGTAATAGTTAGAGTTATTGATACTAAAGGGAGCTGGATAGAGGAAGGAAGGTTTGGTTTTCAGTAGTTACAGCTATATAATTAATGTGAAAAACTACAAATTTTCTGGCCCCATCGGAAATCGAACCCGGGATGACTTGATGATGAGCGACAACGCTACGACTTGCGCCACCGCTGGGGCAAATGTTTGTCGCTAATATTTCCATGGGTTCGAAAAATAGGCGAAACTTTCATATAATACAAATAAAGCATTTACAAGTATATAATGCAATATTTTCTAGAATAACAATAAAAATATATAAAATGTAAAAATTTGTAAAATGTAAATATTATGTAAAAATTTAATACAAAAGTAACTAAATATACAATAATATAATATTCTCTTCGTAATTTAAAGGAATATTTAAAAGATACAGAACTTTTTGAATTCATATCTACACTGTAATATAATGATACGAAAAGGAAAATCCCGAGGTCATTTAATTTATTTCTGAATTTATGTAAAATAAAAAATTAGGCAACAGGCTTAAAATATGAGCCACGGAATAAATAAATAAAATAAACTTTCAAATAATCTCAAAATATTAAATTGAAAAGCAAAAAATTTAAAAAAATTATAAAAGCATGGATTATAACGTATACATAGTTAAAATGTTTTGATTTTTAAATATTAATATTATTGATACTTTCAGAATGATGGGTGCCTACATGCACACATACATGTGCCGAGCCAGTGCGTCGTCGATCATATGTCCCACCCTTCACCATCACAACGTCGCACACTTGGAAACTACCTGGTCCAACTTTTGCTTACTCCGGACCGGGATGAGCAGAACTGGCAGGTTTCTTTTCTATCATCTATTAACGCTCCCTTTCCCTCGCACTACTCTCTTCTTTCGGGTCAATCTATTGCCCAAAAATCTTACTCTGACTACACTATTACAATATATGTCACTGAATTTTCCCTATGGCCAACTCTAAGGTGGCAAGCGACCCATGCCGATGGGGTGAATTGTACTGGCCTTAATGGTATCACAAACGAAGCCTGCAGGATATCAGGCGACTTCCTGCTGTAAGCAGCCTTACTCGACCATGCGGGGCTCGGGCCGGGCGGACTATTTCCATCCCTAGCTATTTGTGGGAACACCATGAACAAAAATAATAATAATAAAACCAAAAACACTGCTGAGTGACATTCTGAACCCACAGCCATTACCATTGAGGGACATGTCCCTCAGACGTTCACTGGCGTAGTCCCCAAGTCTACTGAGAAAGTCCCCATACAAGCCTCTGTTGTTGAGGAAGTCTCCAGACAAACCTCTGTAAACAACGAATTGGATACTCAAAAAAGAGAGGAAACTCCAACCCTCTCTGACGCTGAAGTTGCCAACCTCCTTAAGAGTCCGGATAACCCAGTCTACTCGGGATAACTTGACAATGCGGCAGAGAAGCTTAATAGACTCATACAGAAGACTCGGCTGTCTGGCGCACAATGTAAGAAGTCCACGAAAGCCAAACTGGCTGAACGTGGAGAAGCCTTCGACCCCAAGAAATGGAGGCCAAACAAATCCCCTAAGGTTAATGAGGCAGTGGAACTATTGAGAGTGGCACCAAGAGCAGCCGCTCTAAGGGATCCACCCCGCAAATCTCAGACATCACACGGGATTGTATGCGGCTCAAGTACGGCACTGGAAAAGCTGAGAACCACCGCCTGGGAACCTCTGAGGACCCTGAATCATTTAGAGAAGTCGTTACCTCCATTAAACTGGCAATTGTTCCAGAATCTTACCCGGAATTGAAACTTAAATATGAACAAATGGAACTAATTCAGGATGCTCTCATGGGCGCTATGCAGCCTCTTGAGAGCGGCAAGTTACCTAAATTCGTCAGCTCGTACATGGAAATGGGAGCGCTTACCCTTTCCTGTGATGATGATCCGACCAGGAAATGGGTGGAGGCCATTGTACCTACACTAAATCCTTGGAAGCACGCTAAACTCATGATTGGTAGTAGAAAGGACATCCTGATATCCACAAAGATGGTCCTCAGAACTCCCAAAGAAAGTAAAGAAACTTTTCAACAGATGTAAACGCTTTGGTACTTAGACTGAACATCGAGAAACTCTCTTTGACTACAAAAGCGCAATTCGTAGGGCGAAGTGGACCTCACCGAAAGTCTTCTGTCAGGACATAGGCAGCCAGGCAGAGGCAGCCAGACTTCACAAAGTCCTAGCCGACCACCGAATTCAGCCCCTAGGGACCTTAGAAAAACCTATGGGAGGATTCACATCTACAGCCCTGGAAACACTCGATCTCCTTTTCGAGAGTCATTTCCCAGGGTGTTTTGTTAGTGACTTAACTGATGGCGGAAACGTCGAACCTGCAACAAATCTGGGCCGTGGGCATCTGCGGAGGACTCGAAGACAGCCAGATGAATAGTCATCGTAACTAATATCAAGTGGGCTATAAACAAATTTGTTCCATACAAAGCTCCTTGCGGGGACGAAATTTTTCGAGCCCTCCTTCAAAAGGGACCAGATTCCCTATATTTCAAGTTCTTTGACATCTTCAGGGCCAGCATTGCCTACGGTTATATAACACAAGCCATGAGGATAAGCAGAGTTCTGTTTATATCGAAACGCGAACGTGCGAGTTACACAAACGCGAAATCGTACAGACCCATTAACCTCTCATCGTTTCTGTTGAAAACTATGGAGAGGCTTGTGGATCGCCATATTCGAAGGAGGGTATTGTCGAACACTCCACTCTATCGAAGTCAGCATGAGTACCAACCAGGGAAATCCTGCGAATCTGCACTTCAACTGGTCAGCAGGTTAGAGGATTCCTTTGAGCAATATATCGAAAATAGAATAAATATTTGATATACCGTTCTGAGACATCAATATTGCTTTGCACTAACACGTCGATGGAGTCCCGTCTGTCTTTCATGTATCGTAGCACCAAAAGTCACGCTCATAAAGTTTTTGAAAGGTATTACCGCCTGATTGATCATACGAGAGTTCTATCGACGGAAAAGATGTGGTGCGGATACACTCAACCTGATTTCAAATATCGAAATGTTACCACATCCGGTATGTTACGTAAGTAAATAAAGATATGTATTGTATTGATTTATGTTATATATTTGGAAATTTTTATGCCATATCATTTTGTTCCTTTTCGTTCTAGGATAATAAATCTTTAAAACGAGTTTTATGAAACAGCAAAACATTTTCTTAAATTACGTCTATATGGTTTACTTCAGCTGTGAGTATATTATCGTATCATTTCGATCAATTTTAACGTAAATATAAGGAAGTTCTCGTCGGTAGGACATCTTTAACATTAGAAACTGTTTTTACAAAAATAACTGTTTTACTATAATGAACATTACTTAGTTGGCCAGTTCTCATTTGTTACGAAGGTGACAATTTTTTCTGGTTTAAGTAAGTTGCATGTAGTGCTTTTGATAAATGTCCTAGTAGAAATTACAATTGTCAAGTAGAGTCCTATTTGACAGAACGCAAGTTGAAACACAACTCAAATGTTTTTTTCCGTGTGACCCTAAGATTTAAATTGATGTAACATTTTTTATGATTGTTAATGAATTACTTGGTAAATTATCCAAAAATGCTTCAGCATTAACGTTCTCAACCGCAAGATGAAACAATGACCAACAATGTTCCAAGGTACCCTGAATGACACCATGTACTGTTCCTAAAACAATGCCCTGTGGCACCGTGAGTTGCCCTGCGCTCTTCGGGTGAGTAAAGGGCAAGCGACCGACCCCGTCCACTCCGTCGCTTGGGTCCCCTCGTTGGCAAGGATGAATAGGCTTCTTATTTTATACAAATGTAGGAATCCAGGGAGGCACGCTGCGGCCCGCCCTCCGGCAGAATGCGCCGTAACTCAGGGCGAGCGTTGGCCAGGTCGCCGGTCCTCCCGCTTGACGAGGATCTCCGGCGTCGCAGAAGACCATCTTGAACAACGGCACCACGATACTGAGGAGCATCGAGGAAAATCTTCTTGGGACTTTCGGGGTTTATCACATGTACTTACGCACATATCGATCAACTGGTTTTAAGGTAGAATAAGCCAGCTCGCCACTGTTTTTAAATGTCCGGATTTTTTAAAGAAAGAATAAATTATCTATATTATCTGTCCTAAAATAGCAAGAAAGTTATCATCATTCGGAAAATATTTATTTCGCCAAAGCGGCTTTTGATATCTTATGTTCTCACCTTCAGTGGCCTTCTCTGCCACGGAGGTGTGTGTGTGGAATGGCATACGTTGTTGAAAGCAGCTTTGACAAAATAAATGCTCTTTCGAATGACAATAACTTGCTTTCTATTTTAAATCAAAACTGAACACACCATTACCCAATTATTTTATCTATCAACTGGTCTAATAAACGTTGATCTTACGGGAATAGCATTTGAAATAAAAACTCTTGAAGTTGTACGGGCTCTTATGGATATGGTCACTGAAGAGACGGTTTTTAATTAAAGACCCATGTATTTCTTATGGATTCGATATTAAAATAATATCACAAGTGTCACGATTTAGTACAGAAAAGAACAGCAAAAATTTGTCTTGATTGCGTGGACAATTAAGAAATTTCTTGAACGTAAACTGTACAAAATAAATGAAATCTTGTCGAACTACAGACCGTTCTTCAAATGCATGGTTTCAATATAAACGGTATAATTAAAGATTCGCAGTGTTTGTTACACCATAATTCATAGCTTACGGTTGTAATGACAGTATCAATATAAAAAAATACATACATTACCAAAAGTTTCATTAATATAATTATTTACGTGACAAAAGCACGACGAATTACTTTTAAATAGCGTTAAGAAAAATATTCTCCGGCGTTTCGGATGTCCTCATTGACGTACGTCCTTACGGTCAGGTCAATACTGGCCATAAGTCATATAGAGTTAGCATTACACAAACTTCAGGAACTAAGATGACAGGTATTCAAGTTCTTTGTTCATATTCCAAGCGGGAAAAAATGGAGGCATGTTAATATAAAACTTTCTAAGTGCTTAACATTCTTTTATAGGAGTTACAAAGAACTATACTCAATAACGAAAGCCATTTTTGATTACTTGTTTGATGTTGAAACTAATCGTAAAGTTAAAAATAAAATTCCATCAAAATTTAAGGTGTTCTGTTAAAACAATTATAAGTGCCACAAAATCAAAATTGTTCTGTTGAAACCGTTGCAAACTGTGCCAAATAATTAAAATACCGAGAATATTCGAAATGCCTCATGTGATTTCCCAAACAACGCTCCAAATTCCACGGATGGTGCCCTAGAGAGTGTACTATGATAGATTACCGCGCATTGGCGTTGCCATGGAGAACATTCTACTCGAGAAACAGATTTTTTGGCAGTTTTTTTTAACCTTTCCCATTTCCATGCCTTAATTATCTAAACCATACATTTTCCTCGGTTTACTTTCGTGGGGATTTAGTTTTCGAAATTGTGCATTACAACAGTATTACATGTTTTATATGTTTTTTACATATAAGCATTTAATATACATAATATTTTATATACATGCTTTATACATAATATTACAGGTATTGTATCCTTGTAGATAAGTGTACGGAAAACTCTGGCCCTTTAATGAGATAAAAACACATTTACGGATCGTGGTACTACTCAGGGACGGAACCTTACTTTTTGTCTATTTTCTTCAGTTTCTCTACTTCGGACAGTAAACATGTAGTTTGTTTCATTATCAGTTGTATATGACGAAGAAATAATTATGGATACAATATGTTCTACTTTCGCTAAATATGTAAGAAAATAAGATTTTAGTCTTCAGTATGTAACAAATTAAGATTTATGCAGATTTAAATTAAAAAATCCAAACATAATAATAGGAAAATCGAGAACACACTTCAGATTTTATACAGTCCAATATATTGATGAAGATGTCAGTCCCACTTAACACGAACATGAGATGGAGGATTCGAAGTGCACAAAGATTTCGGAGTTCACAAACTTCGGTTTCCCATATAACGTACTGAGGTCCCCAAAACTGTCAACGAGAGAAACTGACCTTTTTTCCACCAGTGACATTCACGACGATTTATTTATCGCAGTCATTACTCGACACCCCTCGAAAACCTGAGGCAAATTTTACCATGCATCAGATAAACGCTTGCGTGATTACCATGACTTCAGTAGTTTAAAACTTATTGTTAGGTTCAAGACTTTCAGTTCTTCGGTGGGGTGGGGGGGAATCGACGGAAAATATATGGTTCTACGATTGGTACCGTTCCTGAGAACATGGAGAGAGATAGATTCCATTTCTGAACAATCCCAAGGGGACGTTTGGTTGATTTTTCTGTACGATGAAATATCGATCAAGAGACATTTATTACAACAGAAAAGATTCGTTTCTCAGCGACCTTTGTGAGAATTAATGATATTGGGGTGAATCGAATCCTCAACTTTATCGAAGTTTCTGTCGAAAAACGAAAATAAAGAATCTAATGGTATCGTAATTTTTATATCTTTGACGGGTCTTAGTCCTCTACATGTAACTTGCCTGTCAGATTATCAGGCGCACAACCAGCATTCTTCCTCGGAAGACTATACTCTGTCCTAACTAACACAGACTAACAAATTAGGTCTCGTTAAATAACTGTTAAAATATTTTTGTTTCATAGGAATCATTCTGTCCTTTTACATTCATCGCCAATATACGATCAACTGCTGCAATAGCTACTTTAACTGCCTTCGCGAAACCGTTTTAGCGGCAGCGTCACCAAAACCATGGATTGATAAATGAATTTCTGCTGTGTGTTCACAAAAATTTGTCAGGTCTCAAAATTATTTTGTGTTCAAATTACGAGTTAACATGCGAGATTTATGGTTGTGAGAAATAAAGATTCCCTAACTGACCATTGTCGGATGAAGAGAAGTTCATCTCCGAGATATATCCGACAGAACATGTATTGCTCCTTGGACAAAGCTCCTGCAGCAAAGACTTACCAGACACGCTACCGCAGTCGGCGCCACCTCACTTCTTTGTAACCTTCACGGTCCTGGCAAGCGGTATCTTCGTTCTCTGTCACAGTCGCTTCACTCGCCGTCACTATCCCCTCCGGCGCACAGTGGGCCAAATTTATATTTGGCGGATAAAACATAATTCTACGCAGATTTCTAAGAAATCGCGAACATTTCTCATTTAAGTAGATGATGTAAAATGCATATAATTTTTATACCATGATCACAGATTTATCCGAACTATAAAATGGGTATTTTAAAGTAAATATGATTTTACCATTACATCAAGACAATGATATTATTTGTACCTTCAAAATAACAGCTTCCTGGCATAGTTTTGAAATTTATGAGCATGATATCGCTCTATTTCTTACATTGACTAAAATCTTCCAACATAAATAAAATCAACAATGTTACAAACCATTTATATAAAATTGAAAACGGTAATATCTATGATGCTTACTTAATAAAAGTCTCAATGTGTCCAATGTACTGTTTTTGTCAGAGACAATGATCTTTACAAAAGCTATTTTCACACATGAAGTTATTAACTTCAGCATTCTTAAATAATGGAACCACACATTTTAACATCATACGTGTTCGTGACAAGACGTGTTTAGCAATACATAGTCATTAACGCGTGAGTTCTTCTTTCCGTTTGGACCCCCTACGCTGATAGTTTTTCCTTTCACAAGAGTATCATTCAAAAGTTCGAGAAAGAGAATAATTTAGGAACCATAGTGCAGTGTACTGCAGTTCTGCAGTCATGGATCTGATCACAGCCCCGTCTCATGAAGTATCTTATTAAACCTTTTCTATAAGATTTGCATCCTTGAGCCTAAGACAGTGAAAACGTTCATTCTCTTCCATGTTTTTTCTCATTGGTGACTACCGCTCATATTTCCTTACGTTCAACATTTGGGTAATTTTATTTTCAACCCCTCACTTTAATGCAGGTTTTATTTTCAATTCACTCTCCATTCCTATAATTTTATGAGACAAGAGTGTTTGAAATTACCGTATGCAAAACTGTGTGGAACTCGAAGGACGGTAATGTGTCTCGAAACTCATTTCCACGCTCTTATATAGGAATCTTTCGCTAGAGAAACAAGAGAAAAATGGAACAAGTATGTATCAAATGCAGTTAATACTTAATCCATTCAACAACATTAAACACACACTGATCTAACAATAATAAATATTTGCAATAAAATATTTGAACTGATTTTTAACACGTAGGAAACCAGTTGTCGAGTTAAATGTACCAGTCGTAACCACTACAAAAGTTTGTTGTACTCGAAAATATAGCACAGGAGAGTTTTTCCCTGTAAAGGTGAAGTTGAGCCCACTGTTCGTCGTCCGTCGTTCCCGCCTGGTGCTGCCCCACCGCCGCAGCCACCGTGTCAGTCGGCGTCACACCCTCTCGTACGGAGACTCCATTCGAGCTCCATAGAACACGTTGAAGCCTGTTGGAACAATCTTAATAGATTTTGCTCAACTGATAAGTCGTAGCAAAATCAAGTAAACTTGTTTGGAAAAGCAGTGAAAAATACACTTATTAGAAAATATTTGTAGATACATGGTCACGAAAATTCACTGATATGCATCATTTAAAGTAGAATAGAGGTGTATCTTAATTACTAGTGGAACAAACTGTTTAAGGTAAAAATAATGTACCTGCTAGATAAAATGGCGGGTCTATTTGGGTAGTAAGACCCTTCCCTTAAATATAATATTGTAAATTTATTTTTATATCGAAGAACAATTTTCAATACATTCGCTAATATATAAATATAGTTGACATAAAACAATCTTCTTATGCAAAAATAAGCTAGGAAGTCTTTATTCATAAACAAAATAGCATTTATGGACATCGGGAATCTTTACGAAACATATACGATATAACAATCGGTTTGAGCAGGAAATAAAGGGAAAGAATGAACGATACCATCGTAAAATCTTAATTAATGTGGCATAAAATTATAACTTTGAAGGAAGCCAATAAAAGACTCTCATAATGTGATGATATAATTGCAGTAGAATTTCAGATATTTTAAACAAAGAAAAACATAATTGATTTACGCGATTGAGTACGCATTCCTTAATAGAAAATAGGAATAATAGAAAAGTTTTCTTATTTGCATTGTAAACTACGCTACAATACAAGTAACACTTCGTCTTTAAGTCATTGCAGAGTGTCATATCTGGTGAGTGAGAATTTATTTCTCGAAACATATATTATAATATTCCAATATATTTGATAGAAACGATGTACTCTGTTTAAATACTGTTGGTATACTTTCCATATGCATTCAACGCGTGGTAAAATGGGACATTTAAAAAAAATTCAGATAAGGCAACAAATAAGATATTTCGATGAAATTTTGCTCAATAAACTTTGCACAAAAACAATACAAATCGAAACGTTTTTTGTGGAAGACTTAATTTTTCTCCCTTCAAACTTACTCTGACAGATCAAAGCGACCTCTTTCACTGCGTCAATCCATCGCGCATATCGGTGCTCGGAGTTGCAACCCACAGAGCGGCGACAGCTCTCTTACATGGATGCGGTCGGGTTCTTCTCCGCTCCTCCCAGGCCCATCCCTTCCCCATCGCTTCTCCCAGCCCTACTTTCCCACCACACAGCGTCTCCCAGCCCTACTTTCCCACCACACAGCGTCTCCTATACAGTGTGGACGCTCCATCAGCGCGCGCGAGCCAGTTGCTACTAGTCTAACCATAGATATTTCCGTGTCTTTTCACCAACTTGTCGGTCGATGTAGGATAAAGTAAGCTTAATCTCGTACATCCGTCTCTCATGTGGACCACTTTCCATACAAGTGCGAAGTAAAATCGGTTATTTTAATTTGACAAAGAGTCAAAGTTTTTAGAAAAGTACGTTTGCTACCCAATGAATACTACCGAAGTACTGATGCAAATACGGCTTAACTCGGATTCACAATGTGGACGAAGAACACCAAAAGAATTAGAATTTTAGGAAAATTGAATTACGACAGAAAAATGCTTATAACACGTTATTTAACAATGTAATAATTCTTATTTATACGTTACGCTATTATTTTACGGTATTTTTCGTATCGTATTAATGTAACGTACATACCGAACTATTTTATTTTCATCGCCATTGCTTTTGTATCTTTTCTTTTCCATGATGCCATCGACGCTCTACTGTACTTTGCACGTCTGGGTCATAGATTTATATCCGATAAAGACCCAGCGATCTTATATATCGGTTGTCCGAAGGGGAAAACGAAGTTTGGGATCTCTGTCTTCGTCGCACATCGACTTGGGAGGGGGAACTCGATTCCCCTCTCTGACCGTTGACTATTGCGCACATATACCTTACCCCATCCAAGCGGATGTGTGAAAGAGGGGGCGATACCAAACAGTATCATCTCTCTCGTGTTATTACGGTCAACCCCCAGTAGAGATCACTGGATCTATTTCGTATATATAGTATGTCTATGATCTGGGTCCATTATTTCTTAGCAATACAAGCGCGAGACAAATTGTGTCAAAATACCGTACTATTATGTCTCCTTATGCATCAGATACTCAAATGTTTTGTTAACTCACACAGTAGATTGTTCACACAGATCGCCGAGCGAAGTGCAGCTGATTCGCGAACTACCAGTGCCCGCCGAACAGCAGTCGCTTCATAGTTCTTCCTTGATTGCCATTTCACTTCATTGTCGACAAATATTACTTCAAAGAACTGTTCATCACTGAAAATATTTATTCAATATCTAATGTCGGTGTTTGATGACAGTTTCAGGAATAAATATTAAGGAGGCTGGAATATCACAGTTACAGAGAAAACTGTATGGACTTTTGGGATCAGAATGGCGCTAGCGAGTGCTACAACTGCGTGATCGTCTAACAGAGAATTTACTGTTTGCTTTCTGTATAATTAAAAATGTTGCTTTTTATCTATCTATATGTTTTTTCTCTCTCTTATTCTAAGAAATGGCCATATTCACGTCGCAACATTTCGAAACCTACTATAGTACGAATTATTGGACATCATATAACATACTAAGATATATTGTTGTTATTTTGTCACAACAACCGAAAATGTACCGATCTATTAAGGTAATAACTACCGTTGCAAGTGTTTTCTTTGTAGAAATAGCGACCAAGTGTGAATAAAAATGTTTTGATATCAGACATTTTACTCAGCAAAGAAAGGTATAAAATTACTACAACACAAAGACGTTCTTAATTAGCATTATTGCAGATTTATTTACATTTTTGGCAGCAGTCTGAACTTTTTTACCTTAGATCATCTACAAATTATCTGCAAGGACAAATTCGCGGTGCGTTTGAATTTTTCTTTTATTCACTTCAAATAACATTGGTCCGTATCACCCGACATTTCGATGTCAATATGTGATATCTGGGTGAACATGATTTTAAGCACAGTTACTTCTGAAAATGAGTGACAGACATGCATGAATTTGTGCCTACACTTTTGAAAATACTATAGCTCTGCGTTATTTTATAATTTTTCACATAAAAATATTTGTGTTATAAAAAAATTAAATGAATGAAAAACTGTTTGCGGAGTTCTTCACATAATTTCTTTTACTAACATTTTTAATATGACTGAAAAGGGAGGAGTATTGCTGCTCTAAGTTAGAATTAAAAAAAAATATTTCCACTTACCAATTTTTCCACTAAATTACTTACAGTTGCAATTTTCGATCACTATAACCATTAGTCGATACCAAATTAACTGTGAAGATCAATAAATAACATATAGCTCTAGTTACAGTTTTCGATTAAAACCTACACTATATGATTTTAATACAGGGTTTCTCGCGTTTCTTCTACATTATGTCTCTGGAACTACTAAATTAATTTTGATGAAATTTTAAATTTGTAAATAACCTAAAGATGAACTTCGACAAAAAACTCTGTTCTATTTGGTTCTGTCGCAGTTTGAAAAAAATAAGTCAAACAATAACTACCGTAGAACAGGAATTTTTATTTAAATTTACATCACCAAAGCTTTTTTATTATTTTACCTATAAAATGTGGTATGGATATTTCATTTTATAACTCAACAGTGAAAACTGTTTCGGAATGTTGCAAAGTACCGTTCTAATGTGACATAAATTTTCTTTTTGGATAAACTCATACATAGTTTCTCATACATAGCTACATTGTTTCATACACACAAACTCATACAAACATACAAACACATTGTTACAAACTCATACATAGCTACATTGTTTCATACACAGAGACAACTCTAAAAAAAGAACAAATACAAAAGCATTACAGGATAAAAAACAACCTTTAACTTTGCCTGTGCACGTCTACAACCGGGATAGAAAGAATAATTTTTTTTGTGTTTCTGTTTAAATGAGAAGACATAGCGAGGCTGGAAAAGTACGCAGCCTCCGGCGCAGCGCGCGAGGGTTGAAGGACTCAGTACCACGCGGACAGAGGTACTGCGAATTATTAACCTTCAAACTGTCACACACTTCTTTGTCCTCCGCGATATGTTGAGTAAAAGTAAATAAATCAGTTATATTATTACACTGGTTTTCGTCGCAAAAATTACGTTCATTGGTTAATTTTGCAAACACGATATCCATTTACTATCAAGTTTCAGGTACCAACCCTTGAAACTGAGAGACATTTGCAAGATTTCTCTTCTTTATTCCTGGTGAAATAATTTAAAATATATATGTCAGGGTGATGAGATTTGTTACTGCCACATCAAGTCCTTTTATTTCTAAGTGATATTAAGGGTCAATTTCTTTTATGTTTATTCTTTCTTTCTTTCTGTTGTCTACCCCAGCACAAAAGATGGTCACTGTTTACACTGCTTATGTCATTGAAATATCATTTAAAGTAAAACTATACCAATAGATTCAGCACTGAATTTATCAATCGAAGCTGACCGTACGAAAAATCAATTTCAAAAATGACTTTTAATAGGTAACAAACAAAATTTATGTACTCGTATAATTTTACGAAATTTTCTAATTTTATCAAGTTTTTACGTATTTTTGGCATAAGACGTGTTATATCGACTTCTACATAAAATATTTCTTATTTTTTTACCCGTTAAATTTGCTTTAATGTACATTTTTTCGTTATATTTTTCCGTTATATCCGAAAGACTTATTTTAGTTTATCAAAAAAGAGTGTTTCTTTTCCTTGATTCGTCAAATTTGTTGTGGTGATAGTAGCAAAACTTAATAAGAAACATATTTGACTGCTTCAGTAAATTAGGAAATTTCATATAAGATACATCTAGGAAACACATTATCAAAGACCCACAAAAAAAAATTATCAAAGAAAAACAGCACGACCCCAATTATACATATAAAATATAATACAATAATATGATTAAGATAAGACGTTTCAGGTGTGGAAGGGGTGTTTTTGAAGGGTGTAATATCTAAACAATTTTTTATCCCTCTGTTATTATAAGAATCGTTTCAGTAAAAAGGACGATGAACTTTTCCGTATTAATTAAATATTCTTCTGGTGCTACGCAACACCAATTACGACTACATAATCGAAAGAAAATTTTAGTATTTTTTGCAAATAAGAAAAACTTAAGTGCATTTACAGTATACAGAAAATAACAGTGTCAAATATTTTTGACGTTAAAAAAATTAACGAATATGTGAAGAACATTTGAAATAAAAAAATGGAAATTAACTTAAACTGGTCTGTCAGAATATCATTTGAAGCTTTTTTCCCAAGGCAATCAAATCGATAGAATGTGTTGGACTTTAGAGAAAACAGAGGAAATACATTACTATCTTGTGCAACCACAAAAAGTACATTACTACGCTGGATATAGTACTCGATGTGGTCTATGGAACTTCTGACGTGACGTGATATGGTCCATAATTCAAATGGCGCCGTATCATCCCACCACACTACTTAATAAACAATAATCGTTTCGACTCACGTGGAGCAACCATATAATTGAAATCTTTTGTTTCTTAGCGCACACGTGGCGATGAAGTATATCCTTTCACGTATTTCACAGTTCTATTAGAAAAACACTTTCCTGTCTAATACAGGCAGAAAATTGTGTCATCTTTCTTTCCTGAAAACATTAGGAAATGTATTTGTATTAAATTTCGTTTCGTGAAGTTACCGCTTCGATCAATGAATATTTATTGACAAATGCGAGTGACAGATAATATCTATAATCATATTGAATGTAATTTAGACTTGAAAATTTCTTGTTGAAGTCGTAAAGTGGTATTTATACAAATTTAAATACAATTATGAAGGAAATTTCTGAGAACGATCTCATCATCACAGATTTTTTCATGTGTTATTGCACACACATGGCAAACAACGCGAGTCTTCTAAAGGGAAAATCTATCGATAATTTTCAATGAAGTCGCCTTTTGCGTCTGACAGAACATCGGTCGCCATGTCCAGGACGGCGTCGTCCGCTCACCCGTCAGAACAGACGCGGCGGCGCGGTTGCAGCTATCCTATGCCGCGCGCGCGCCCCAGGTAGGGTCCGTAATGACAGTTAATGGGGGTACAGTAACATTGACAGGAGCAATATTCGGAATGGGAGTAGTAAATCGTGGGCGCCGCTGGCGAGAGCACACAGTGCTCCACCACGGCGCACTGAAGCGCACACCCCACCCGCCACTACCCCTCTCCCAGTCCAGCCCCGCCCCGTCTATCCACAATAGGATGGACATATGATACATGCTTCCAAATTCGCTATGGTTTTTCGTAATGAATGCGGTATAGAAAATACTGAATAGATCGGTTTCTTAAAATAATGTGGAATTATTTCGATTAATTCCACTTAAAAATTCACGCTATTTAATATTACAAAGAATTTTTTCTTCATATATGTCCAAAACTTTAGATTGTTACATGGGTAGCGTATTTTTCAGAATGAATTCTCCCCCTTGTTTCAGTGAAATTTCATTTTTTTAAATGTTACAACATGCTAATATTTCGACTACAAGCATCCTCCGACATTACAAATTCCAGAAGTAACTCACATAATATAAGACTCGAATGTTTATGCCAATAAAACACATCACAAATTGATAAAGTCGTTTTTCTGCCTGATTTTGAGAAATTTGTCCATACTCCACCAATACGCGTTATTCATTGTAAATCATTGTACTATTTACTGTAAAAATACAGAAGCAACTTCTTGAACCCAAATATTTTCCTTTTGATTCCTCAATCCATGGTTCCTCCCACTGTGGGGAGCGGGGCGCGTGGCCAGCGGGTGGGGCGCGGTCGCCCGCTCTGAGGGACCCGTCGCCGCGACTCTCGTGCGCCCGGCGCGTCGTGGGAATCGGAGATGATCGCGGGTGGGGCCACAAAGCACTTGGAATCACATCGGAATCTCGAGAGTGCTCTCATTTCATTTCCATGGGGGAGTTCACAGGGGAGTAATGCATGTGTCCCAAATTTGTCAATGAAGAAGCGGGCAAATAATACAATAATTGAGGCATGGAAATGGGAAACATTCTAAGTGCCAAAAACATGTTATTACTGGAGACACAAAAAAACTGATTATACCCCATTATCAATTATGAAAACGTATGGAAAAGTCATCTTAGACTACTAGTTTAATGTTGCAACTAATGGTGCTTTTAAAAAACTCAAATTTTATCCTAATTTAAGGTGTTCTGTTAAAAAAATGAAGTGCCAACCAGTTACTATATGAAGTGGTATACTGTTGAATTGGTGTACGTCAAAAAAAAAATATGGAGAATGTTCGGAATGGCACTTGTGACATCCAAAAAATCTCTCCAAATACCGTGGATAGTACCCAAAAGAGAGTATGTACCAGGGATGATAACTATAATTTTTTTCGCGCAACAACAAATTATCGAAAAAATAGTTTAAAAAATTACTATAATATTGATTTCCCTGACCGTTAGTGAGCCTCGTGACGATGTATACGCTCACTCCATCTTTTGACAGTCATATTCATTAAACTATCAACTTATCACTTAGACCGATTACCAAGAACGTTTGTTTTTAGAAAAAAAAACGAGAAGAAATATATGTTATAACGTCTTCCTTTTACATGCTTCCATTACATGGAATAATGGTGAACCTACAAATAAATTGTATGAAGATTCTTGAAATGTTTCGAGTATTTTTTTCTTTTTCGGCGAAATACTTCTAATGAATACAGTTTTGTCCCCAACTATTGAGAGACGGCGAGGGATAAATTGAATATTCTTATAGCTCACAAGTACTAAATATATTTGCACATATATGCAAAATATATTTGTAGAAAGTTTCATTAAATGTGAAATTATATCAATTCACCAAGGATGATGGTAAGGAAGCATTGTTCGGTATAACACCTTTCGTCTTTTCTCGCTGGTCGTAATCATAAATTCCCATTGGCAGAAATTTAGGGCAAAAACGTTATCCGTCACTTATAGTTGTGTATTCTTTGGGATATACTATATTATAAAACTGCACGAATCAACAACGTGCTTTACCATTTTTTTTTCTGAGGTTTGCGGTAATAAATTATTTAAATTGTTACATGTGTTTTGATTATCATGATAATAACGAACAGATTTTCGAGCGACGTCAAAATGAATTCGCTCACCATTTTTCGCATCACACGAAAATAAATAACTTCAACTGACTAGAACGTTTTCCCGCGTGGTTTCAGTGTCATGAGAACTCTCGATCATAGTAGACGGATAAAAACATACTTTAATTTCATCAAAATCGAGTGTGATCTGTTTTTAATGAAGTGTTGGTGAGTTCCTTTACAGAAATGATGTTTGACAAATGAGTTTGTGCTCTTCTACACGTTTGAATTCTATCAACTTCCCACGATATTTGTTCTTGACGAGATGAATTGTCCAGTTTCGCCAAGTCTATATAACTGTCAGCGAGTTTGATCTCACAATCAATTCTGAGTAATAAATAAATGTTTTAAAGCTTTAAAAATGTTCATTATCATTTTTCTGACAGGTAAATCTGACTCGCACACACGCACACCAGAAGAAAAAAGTTCTTGAAGTATTGGCGTCTACTTGAAAATACGTCAACGTCACGGGAAGCAAGGAATAGAAATATAATAATTCAGTTTTTGTAAAATACGTAAATTCTAATTCTGCGACTTACAAAAATTTTTCACGTGACTGAAATATATCCTAACAGCCTGATTCCTAATGCAAACACTATTAATGAAGACATTTCATGTTAAGAGAAGTGACTTAATATGAACATTGAAGCTTATGATGTTGCGTTGAATACGCAGGGCTATATTAACACATTAATGGTGCTAATAATATCCTGTTTTATCGTAAACCTTTTGCAGAGATTCGCATGGTATTCGCCCACTTTGTTTGGAGGAAGTGACGGTCGTGCGCTCGCCGCAGCCACAGAAGAAACCTCCCAAGCGGTGGCACAGTGTTTGCAGAGGCGCAGTAAAGGCGTGGGAGACAGGAAGTTGGAAGCTGCCTCCAGCACTGATAACCTCCGTGAGAGCGACGCCCCCGCCACCTGTCCCCGCCTTCCCACACACCCAGCTTCCCCACCCTCATATTCCCTATCCGGCTCGCATCCGGCCTCTTCTCCAGTCCCGATTTTTGACGAAGCCTTTGCTGCCATTGAAATACCACTTTTTCTATGAAGTTCCCTCCACTTTAGATTAATGTTAAGGAGTTGCAAATATGGGACATTGCCGTATGTCCTTCACCTTATTTTTCTCTGATCCATTCATCAATCCCATTTCCTTTAAAAATTATTTCCCACAGAACCGACAAAATAACATACATTGAGTCGATAGAAGCATGACCGGGGTGGCAATTCATGACCTAACCTGTTACCCAATTCAATTTGTATTTTTAAATAATTTATAAAGAAGTGGTACAATGTTGAAAAGTAGGATTACACCCCTGTGCAGGAACTTAAGTATGTAATGATAATACGATTGCAAATTTACCAATGGAGAAAAGGATATTAACAAAAAAATTTATTTAGAAATAACAATATGTATTAAAAATTACAGCTGATGAAAAATGTAGATTATGCCAGAATACATAGAGACATGACAAAGTTTGTAATTACATTCACTGGAAGACGTTCAGAAATCTAGATTTCCCAACCTCAGAAGTTTGGTATAAACACGAACCAAGGGATGTATCAACTACACAGGAAATCACGATATTTTTCAATCAACAAATCCACACCGACATATGCATCCCTACCAATAAATCGGATATTGTAATTAGGGACCTGAAAAACAGAACCTGCTTGCTGATTGACGTATAACTGATAAAAATTTAGCGCAGAAAGAAGCAGAAAAGTTGCTGAAATACAAAGATTTGGCTATCTAATTTAGCAAAATGTGGAGAGTTAAGATTATCCCTGTCATTGTAGGTTCCCTTGGTGCACTATCTGTAAATTTAAAGAAGCATTTAGATTCGATACCAGGCAACTCAAGTGAATGGGAAATACAAGAGATCGCTCTTTTTGGCACAGCCCACGTTTTAAGAAAGTTCATCTAATCCTTTAGAGAGCGGGTAGCAATCTGGGGTACGAAATTTGAATCTAAGTAAAAAATCTTGGGTTAGAAATTTATTATGCAAGTAAAAAATCAAATATAAAATCCGTTCATAATATAATACTACATACATATGATGATGATCCGAAACTGAGGTCGAAACGTTATGTTGTAATTTATGTTGTTTTTCTTTCTAATTACAATGTCTGTCGAATGAATTGGGTCGCTTTATTTTAAAATTATAAATTAGTTTTAACAGATGTCATCATGATGAACTTTTAGAAATAAGATACAGCAATATCAGGGATAGTAAGCTTCTCTCGGATGAAGATTCCGTATGATACTTTCTGTAATTCGGTAATATGGTAATTAATACAATTCACAACTAATTAACTTTTAGCGATCATTTTGATAAAACAGATCACTCGGAAGTCGGTTCCTAAGAGTGCATAAACTGGATTAGGGACTGAATAGCGGATGTTATTACACAAAACGTGACAAAAAACTAAATTACCTCAGAAAGAACACCGTAAGCCAATGCCATTTGAACACTTCAAGTCTATATTTTATGGATTTCATTCAAATTCGACCAGTTTACGAAATGAGATGTTTGGCGGGTAGCATTCATGCGCCTGAAGGAGATTAAAAAATACTCAAATATATTTTCAAAAAATGAGATTATGATAGAATGTAGTCAACCCAAAATGCCTCTATTCTGTGAATTTTATCGAAACTAACATTCAAGCAATTGTTTCTAGAAAACCATTTATCAACGTAAATTTAGTAAGAAAGGGAGAATACCGTTAAAACAGTTACCGTTAAACACAAACATAACGATAAAGGAAGAAGTCGAAAACATATCTGATGCGAAATGATGTATATAGCGGGGATTTCGGGCTTCTTGATTTCTTGTGAAAGAGCAGTAGTTTATGCATTAACCAATAGGGGAAAATGGAGCTGTGGCGTCAGCGTTTGAAAATAATATTCTTTTTAAAGAATCCGAATTTTTTTTTTCATTTCAGAGGAGGTAATTTCAGAAATTTCAGAGGGGTTATGAAACTCAAATAGATAAAAAAAGAATTATTTAACAAGCAAAACTTTCCTAATAGTGTGAGAAAAGACACTACATAAAATAAATGTTATTTCCTTCCGTAGGATTTACGATCTATTTGTCATGTAAATGTCTGATATCAATAAACAACAGCACGGATAGTAAACCACAGATTCAGAATCAATTACTTTACTGCAATCACGAGTTATATCATCATTGCACATATGGTTCGTTGAGTCCTTCATCCTCAAACACTAAACATAGCACGATGCACGAGAGACTCAAAAGCACTATACACTTCATTTTCGTTCATTATAGAAACTTGCGTGATATAGGACCTTATGAGATATTTAAGATTGAATCGTACAACTAAATCGACATTTTTTTGTAGATAATTATTTATTACTTGCTTCACAACGTTTCAGTAGTATATTGCTGCCATCGTCAGACGTAACTGCTGAAACGTTGTGACACTAAGAATGAATAATTGTCATCAAAAAAGGTCGATTTAATAATACAATATAACTATAATTGCAAACGTAAATATTGTCAATAATTAAGATTGAATAATCACTTTGATAAGTCTCTTTAAATAGCACCTCCAACAAAAGTCACCAGGTTATACTAGATAATGTGTGGTGCCTGACCTTTGAAATACTCTGCTCATTACTCTGTCGTTTCTCAGAAGTTTCCTCTGAAGGTTTTGGGCAGGTAAAATGATACGAGGTCTTAAATGAAGATAACGTCCACACAATTTCTCTGCTTTAGTGACGAAATTTAAAAAAAAAATTCGCTGCAATGCAGCATATCTTACACCAATTACAGAACATGTTATAAAAGATGAGGCAGAGATTTATTCACGGAAGTGGGTCCAATTATGAATTAGGATGTGAAACCACAGCTCAGATGAAACAAGGAAAAATTCAGTTTTGCGGGGAGTGTCGGTAGATTTCGAAGCAGTCACTTACTCATCACTCCCATAAGTTTTTAATAAAAATGCAGGTTCCATTAAAAACAATCACTCGTCACTCGTTTTACAAGGAAAAGAACGAGCATAGCAGCGTCATTTACGCAGTTACAGAAATACAGAAATATTTTCTGCACTTCGCCGAACTGTTCCGTTCAGATTCATTCCAAGTACGTACTTTCCAGGGTTACCAAATATGGAAAATTATCAAACGTGCATTACGATTTAATGAAGGTTCAACTCATTTGTTGTAACTGTTTGAAGACTCATAATATAAGAAAGATATGAGAAAGAGAGTGATTGGTTTTTCATTACATCTTCCTTTTACAACCAGTTGCATGTGCACAATACTTTCTCCATTTTTCTCTCATTATTTTCAAAAGTATATCTTCATATCACTATTCAGGAATAATTAGTGAACTTCTGGGATGTATCTTCTTGAAATATTTGTTTTAGTTCCGTTGTTTAAGTACACTTTAAATGGAATTTTCATTGAAATTTAGAAAATGTACTTTATGACATTATATGGATGATATATTGTCGGGTTTATTTTGATTTTAATACTTCGCAAGTTAATTAAATACGGCCGGAGGTGTAAAAATGACAAGCTATTTGTACACCTCAAGATCCCTAATGACAAAGTATTGTTTATTGCTGTTCATTTAAAATAAAAACAAATAAGACCAAGAAAGAGGTTAAAGGGGTAATGGCGTGAACATGACTTGGCCTAACCACCGTCTTCAATGACGGCGCAAAATAAGCCCGACCATTGCCATTTTAGATACTTCTAAGTGTCGTAATTAAGAATCTTTTTGATTCTTAATCGCGACACTAAGGAACTCTGACCGGCAGGTTTTGATCACTCGTGTGGCACGGGGCAGCGCGGTCAGGCGCATGCACTGCGATTAATATTTAAGTTAATGAGTACCGATTACGATCTCGCCAGGAAACGTATATTATCTCGAAGATAATTAAATAACCTGTATTATGAAATATTTTTAAAATTTTCAATTTACTTAATACTATTTTTTTGAGAAATTGAAAAACATTTCAAAGATCTATAGAATTTACAACCGAAAAAATAAATATCATAAAAATACAACGACTTGTATTTTTCGCAGATAATTCCATTATTTTTTTCCATACATTAAAGGAGAACGCCCAGAATGTAACTCACATAAATTCCCTGCATCATTGGTAGAATAAGCAAAAAATCGTCGAACTTTGCGTGAAGAAAACAATTGTGACGAGGAATACCCCACTTTTTTAGGAATTAGAATATAGTAGTTGAAAATGATTGCACGAAAAGATTCATTAACTTAATATTATCTAGTCATAATATGAACTACACGTATGCCAAGGAAAGAGGTTACGATATTTCAGTGTACTTAAATACCTCTTTTCATTCATGGAAGATCCTGTCATGTGAAGTGATTATGAGGCTGTGAGGTGGACCACAGTTGCTTGGACGCCCATGCATTGAGTCACATGAAGGGAGCCCATTAGAGTCTTTTAAAGCGCAGACAGTGATCCTCTAGTAATCCCTGCTTCCACATAAATATGAGTGAGAGAATGAGTTTTACGGTGGACACCACACTTATCTCAATTTCAAGGTGGTGATAAGTTCTTATATGGAGAGTCATTTACCCCTTTTTCAAAAGCTTAAGTTTCTTATACAGAATTCAACCCACAGGAAGCATAAATGTGGCGTGGACAGGAAGAAACTTAAATTATAAAAAAATTAAAAGTAATCTCTCCAGTACACCAACGTATACCCAGATGTTTCTCATGTACAATAAAATAACATAAATTTAGCCATAATCTTACATGTGTCAGACATTTTATTGATTAAGAGCTAAAGCGTTTTTCAACTGAATCCCGAACAACTATTGCTTGTATCGAGAACAGTGAGATTCAGAAAAAACAAAGTCATATCAAATACTTTTAATTTATTGCTGTCGCACAATGTTGCGAAAAACGTATTTTAAATATTTGTATAAGAGGTCTGAGGAATATGGCTATTTACGATGAGTGGAAAGGACCACATATTTGACAAAAAATATTTTTTGTTTAAGTGTACACATACCAAACCTAAGCGCGTGAGAACATCCATTGAAATAAGCAATTTTAAAAATATTTTCGAATTCAACGAGGTATTATATAGAGATTGATACTTGTGCTTTCGAATTTTTGGATTAAAATACTAGTAACACAAAAATTGACAAGAATTTTCTGCTACATACTCATACACACACACAATCGACCAAAGAGGACAATCGGAACGGTTAGAAATATATTTTCTCAATCTAAGTCGGATACAAGCAAGTTCCACCCTACAAGTTGATACTACGTCTTCCCAATTCAATTGAAAAAATAGTGAGCACAGTTTTCTATTTTTTCTAGTTTAGACTCTCCCCTCAAGGTATTTTTCCATGTCTTCTTGATTCGTAATTTAAATTAGTATTAGCACAATCAGCAGAGGAGGAATGACACTCCTTTTTGCATTTGAACATTAAAATGACCTAGATATAATAATGGTTCTAAACTGATTGTCTTGATATATTTATACTTGAAGGACAATAATTATGCGAATATAGACAATCAATTTTTAATGTATTTTTAATTAAACTTTTAATGTATTTTTAATTAAATTTTTAATTAAAAATCGATTCTCTATAATAATATTCGCATAATTATTGTCCTTCAAGTACTAGAATGACCTAGTTGAGGGATGTCAAGAGAACGGCACGCCAGCAGAGTTGCGTTCCTTCGCGTGGCCATAGATCTAAATCGATAACGGCTTCTGTAATCGGATAGCAGGAAGGGGTGAACAAATTTCTTTCCAACCTTCCTACCAAAGAAAATGGCGAGTATGTAGAACAGTGAAAGAAAATTTCTGAAGATAAATCAATATATTTCAGTTTTTGTTATTAACAAAATAAATATAAAGCAATACAAAATCAGAACGGGGAATAACCAACAAAATCATAATAAATAAAAATATTAATAAAAATGTATTGCGATTGTTGTGGTATACTTGGTAATTCCTCTTTACCTCTACGTTCTTTATACAGAAAATGACAGGATCATTCGCTCTCCCATTTCCCCAAGGTCTATTCCCTCCCTCTACGATAGCCTACTGGCCAACCCTGGTTGAAGCCTTCTTTCGAGGCGGCGCGCAAGGCGTGCCCTTCATGAGCACGCCGTGCTCTGATGCCCGAGCGTGCTCCCGTTGACATTCCTGCCCTAGTATGTCTCTCCCTCTCCATACGTTATCCAGGGTTGACCAAATCATCTTGCGGGTGGAAGTCCCAGCCATTTATTCACAAAAGAATAAAGTTATTACAAAATTCTGACCTATTTCCAATGAGAGATTAAGACACACTTCCTATGTTTATTACCTATGCGCCGTTTGACATATTCATGTTATAGAGTACAACGTAGTTAACTGATACCAAACTCGGAATTTTATTTGAAAGGACAATGGTTACTGCTAATTACAAATAACTAACTGTTGATGAAACTATTGTGCACGATACAATAAAAGTGAAAAAATGCGAATCTTGAAGACTCAAGAGTTAAGTGCCATTGTACAGTTAAAGTACCTTAATAATTTTGCTCTTAAACAGATATAAAGGCATATGTGTACAATCATACGTGCTCAATATGAGAAATTGAGAGTATTGTAAGAGTACTGAGAGTGTTTGTCACAATCATGATTTATAAGTACTTCCATTCCATGGTCAGGCACCCATTCTTCCTTGCAACTATAAATACTGTTGTGTTTAATTCTTTGCGCACTATTATGAATCTCCTATCTTTCACTCTTACGACATTCTTTGACAGTACCAATTTCATGCAAGTTATCGCACTTGAAAGTATCTTTACTCTAAAGAAATATGTAATGAATTCATAAATAATATCAACAGTACATCGTATAATCACGGCCGAACTATTCCTTCCCTAATCTTCCGTATCGTAACCACAGGTATATTACATCCATTATCTATCAAGACACGCATGAAATGAAGTATTGTGAGAGAGATTTACACCAACTTACTCATCATTCCTGTCTCTTTAACGGCTTTCCGGGATAATTTTAATAACATCTAATTGCTCCGTTATCTAACTAATAAAATGTTTATGTTTCAGTACAACAAGGATGATTTCAAAAATATCCCATTCATGAAGTCACGAGGTTTCTATAACAATAATAATGATATTTATTTTCGTTTTAACACGAATGTACAGGATAATTTGGTCACTCCAAAGATTGCAATTTAAAGAATGGACAAAGTATACGATGACAAGGTAAAAAGTGTTTGGATATCTGTAAATTAAAATGCCTACTCTCGCTTAAAAAAAACACACAAAACACTAATCATTGTCTTTTAACATTCACGATATCTTACAACCTGAGTCCCGTTGCAACAAAGTAAAGGAGAGTATATTGTTACGTACATGACGTGGGGAGCGTCACACCAATCTACTGCAACGGAGCTGTTCTGAATCTAAATCAATTACCAACAACACTTTTACGATTATGCTTGTAAGACGCACTTCATTTCTGTCGCGTGATTGAATGTCACATGATTGCATTTCTCCAGCAACTGTAATTCCACGCCCTTTCTAAACAAACCAAACATTTTAGTGGAAAAAAGCTCCAAATGAAACTTAAAATTTATCTCATTACTGAAATTTTTTTTCGTGTACACTTTATCACTATTCCATAAATACATTTTTCTCGCAAAAACAATATTTCAGAATTGAAAAGAGGATAGTTCGGATAATTTGTAAATCTCATCCCCTAAACTCTTTCAAACCATTATTTTAGGAATTAAATATTTTAACACTTCCCTGTATTGATATTTATGAAACGTTTGTGTTTATTCAAACCGAATTACTAAAGTGACACCCTAGATTCATAAGAAACTTCCTTGTTCACGAACACAATACTCGCTATAAGATTAATATTCATCGTCGTAGAGTGTAAACAACTCTTTGCCAAAAAGGGCCATATCACTCGGGAATCGTTCTATATAATTCCCTTCGCAATGACGTCAAAGGTGTTACTAAATTGAATATCTTCAAATCCGCGGTTAAAAGTTACCTACCGCACACTTACTTCTAAAATATAAAACAATTCATTGATTTTAATGAAAATAAAAATTGGTTTCTATTTCCCATCAATTTTTTTAAAATTATTCTTTCAAATATTGAATACGTCAATTGATCTTATCCTTTATTACACCACTGCTACAGTACTTTCAAAATAATCTATGTAATTTAAAAAAAATTCCTGCATACTATAATTGTTTTCTTATTATTCATATAAGTTTAGTTTTATTTGTATGCAACCTTGGTGCGGTTGTGTACATTAATTCTTAAGCCCCATCCTGGTCCGAATTTCTCTCCGGTTTTCCTTCTGGTAGAGGTGGATTTTATTAACAGGCTCTCTAAGCTCTTGCCTAGGGGCGGCCGTCTATTGTACTAGCTAATCTCGAATTTAGAGAAATTTTAATAGTTATGATTTATAAACAATATATTCTATTATAGATTATGAATAATCTATATTACGATAATAATACGTACTTGTGAACTATCTTTTTTGCGTTTAATGAAATACAAATGTGTTGGTATTCTATTGATATTATAACACGTAGCTAACTCTTTATTCTTATCTAAGGAGTGTGCTGAATTTTTCAATCCTCCTCTGTCTTAGGGTCCTTGATCTGAAGTGATGGGATGATCCCTTGGTTGCTTCTGGAGAGAAAAATAATTCATTCTCCTCCACGTGGTTATACGCAGTTTGTAACTGCTTTTTGACAATACGTTTATTTATTTATAAACAAACTTTTAATTCAAAGAAACCAACAAATGAAATAAATGAAAAATAAGTAAATCAGTGATAATAGTAAAGACGTGGACATATGATAGTAATGCCGAATTATACTTTTATTCAAGGCATCCTAACGATCACGCGAGATACTCATCTGGCAGAGGGTATTAGCTCCATACGACGATGGAACTCTAGGGTGCTTCTCTTGTTCTGAGTATCTCGGTCCCTGTAAACCAGACGCCCCTTTATTGTCCTATTTGCCATATTTATTCATTTCTCTTTAAGAAACTTTCTAAACTTCAAAATAAAATAACTATGTATTAAAAGACATTCAAATATTTTACTTCAATGCAAATGAATATCATACATCGAAATTAACGTTCGAGGTTCTCAGTATTTTCAGAACAGATCGACATCACGTAGGTAGTGAAATATGACATTGTTTAAATAGTTGGTTACCCGCGGCATCGCACGCGTGAGTTTTGGAATGTGTGTTTCTTTGTCCCTGGGTACTTATAGTCACGATCTCATAACTTACAGTATAAACCATATTCAAGGCTCTTTGTTTACAATCATGCATGGACTATTTACAATAACATACCATGCCTCTAGACTGAACGACTAACACCTGAAAACATTTCAATTATTTTGCAACCCATTTAGAAGTGAGATGTCCAGAACCCGCAATTTCGCTGTATCCATTGTATTCTCAATGAGCTACTACAATATCAAAGAAATATACTCTCAAAATTTGAAGTTGTACTCTTTTATTTTTTTTGTCCACTTCATTAATCGGAGTCAGGATAACACCGCTCATATAAAAAGTTAATCAAAATTTTCATAAGCATTTGTATGCCGGATCATATATAAAAGATGCATGCAGTTAAAGTTATTCCACATTCTCCTCATCACCTTCGAGAATTTAAAAGGTCCTCGTTCAACAGAAGTAATAAATCTAGAGTTACATAATGCGGTCATATAAGTAAACAACAAAACAATTAACTAGTTTACATTTTATCTTCTTTCAAAAGAAAAATCAAAGTCAAGGGAGCCTTACTATGCGATGCAAATATCTCAATGTAAAAGATGTGAATACAATTTATTAATTTTGACCAATGATCCTACGCCCGCGAATGCGATTCAGGGGGGATAGAAAAAGCATGTATTATAGACCTAAGTACTTTAACACCTGTTACGTTGAGTGATTTCGAAGTATTGAATGTTTTTGAAGTGTTGAAGAAGAAATTATTCTTTCTTTTCAATCTATAAAGCTAGCCAAATATTCGTAATATTGACATATATTTTCAGAACATTACGACATTCGTAAAAGTATTCGACAGGAACATTATATATATTACCTAATTAAGTAAATAATATAGATATATTACATGCTGCTATTGGTTATTTGATAGATTTTACTATAAGTCTTATCCTTAAAGGAACCGGCGTTTTCCAGTATATCACGTAAAATGGATCAATCGTTTATCACAGCGAATACAACATAAATGATTATATTCTCCTTCAAGTTATAGCGTTATTATTTCCATAGTTTTCTTAAACTTATTTAAAAGACTAATTACTGTGACACAGTTTGAAGGAAATTAGGATTATTTTACATGTTTTTAGCGAAGATAAAGCATACAAACTGATGTTCTCATTAGTAATTAATTCTGATCTCCTGAAGCATGAAGACTTCTCATGTTTGATAAGCACAAAACAAGGAACATAACAGATGGAAGAAACCCTTGATGTATCCTTGATGCAATTGAAAGAGATTCTGGTAAGTAACCGTTGTGAAGAATCTTATAAAGTGCTTATAACCTTGTATTACTAGGTATAAGATATGTTTGCAGGAAGCATTTACGTCGGTGATTTCCTTATACAGAACCTTACGAATGTACCGTAAATCAATAACGAATCGTAAATCACCTTCGTAAATGAAAGGTAAAGGTAATAAGAAACTGATATGGGCAATATATTCGTCTGTTAGGGAGGAAACTGGTTGTTCTCGGGAGATTTGTTTATGTTGACTACTACTACCACCACCATTTACTCCCATGATTTCTCGCCTTCCACTCTACTAATAAAGCAAAAGTAAATATTACTTAGAGACTAAGCAAATAGTAGTAAAAACGGCTACTCATAACCATGGAATAACCCGTACGCGAAGTTAGTGAGAGGTAGTTCCATGGCAACAGCTAAACCATGTTGACCCCTAGTTTAATCTCGAAGTACACAACAAAATGATGACCCCAATATAGGTTCTGGACGATATATTTCAGTGATACTATTATTGCATGGAAGGTTTAATACCACAAATGGAAATAGTGTATATTAGTTTCCAAAAGTAATATTGAAGAAAATTATTTCTGGACAGTTCCTTGAATGTCGTGAATAAAACTTTAAATAGTGGTGTATCTCAATCGTGTGAGAAGGAATATTAATTCTACTATGTTTTAAAATATTGTAATTCTGACATTACAATTCGAGTTCCACATATTCGAACTTAGTTTGTAGTTCCGAATTATGACGTACAATTTGGATAACTAAAATATAAAATTACAACTTAACTTGATTACTTCATGCTCTTGTAAACCCTTGATCAGTTTATTTACGTCAAGGACAAACTTCCATTTTTCATCCTACTATCTTTCAATTTGGTTTTGTTGTGCATGATGCAGTTCTCCAAATGACTCATCTTGCGTTTCGAAAATATATGTATAAAAGATGCATTATAAAAACGTACTGACTTATAACTGATACTAATACAGATATCACTAACGTCGTTACACGTTACACTAGATTCGACGTGCCAAGTGTTTATCCGCAATACTCCCGCATTACTCCGGAGCTAGTTACGCCAGCCTTAAATCACCATTATTTGTATTTTTTCCTTGCTTTTAAAGGTTTTAGGCTAGAAGTAACTAATCCAGGAGTGGTCCAGTAGTACCGATGTTACGCCGAGATTTTTATTAGGACGGCTGTAAAACTTTTCCTTTCCCATTTTATGCAATTTTACAACTCTCTTCTAATTTACAGCACTATCCTTCACTTTCCGAACGAAAAAAACAGCAGAATTTACCAAAGATATAATAAAATTCAGCGTTTATTGAGAGATGTACATTTCAATTCTAGTATTATTTTTTTAAATGTCATCGTTTAAAATTTATTACTTGCAAGAATACTCAGGAAGCGACTTTTTGTCGTTAATTATTACTTTACAATTTCTGTTTTAGAAAAATCCTTCTCCGGATAAATAGTTCCGACGAGTTTCCTTGTGATATGGTATAACTTTCATAACTCTTCAAGACTCTGCCTTTTGAATTTACGGATTTAGCTTATTCACTATTTCATAAAAGTTTTCTGTATTTAATATTTTTTATTGGTCCCGAAATAATTTATACTATTGTGAAAAACTGCTCCTCTGAAGTCTAGACTTATTGAACTTTTTTGAATTTCATCCTAGGTCTAACCAGCGTCTTATACAAGTCTCCTATCTGTCTATTTGTTCATTTTCTTCTCTGGATTATAATAAATCGGGCAGTGATATCTCTTCTCAAAACTAGATTTGGGGAACACTTATTATGTTGTTTCATAATTGTACTTAGCTGATAACTGGTTCCTTTTTTGAAACGACATTATATTGTTCTGTCTTATTAGTGATAAAGTACTTGAGGTTTGGTTAAAAAGAAGAACAAGACCACTTTCAGTTTCTCAAGGACGCAATTCGGAGTGGATGGGGAGTTAAGCAAACTCATGTTTGTCTGATGATGAGTCTGCCAATTTGTGGACACAGGGCGCCTTTTAAAAATATTTAACTCATGGCATTTCCTGCACAGCGGGTGGCAAAGTTGTGCGTCTATATTCCGTCACCAGAACCTCTTTTATGTTAACAGGATCCATTACAGGGTGATATTGGTCTTCGAGGAGGAAAGGTTTTATAAGCCATCTTGTTGCGTCACTGTTTCTCCTTCTTGGACCCCTGGTTTGGAAGTAGAAGAAGAAGAAAAAGTAGTAGTAGTAGTAGAAGAAGAAAAAAGTAGAAGAAGAAGAAGAAAAAGTAGTAGTAGAAGAAGAAAAAAGTAGAAGAAGAAGAAGAAAAGTAGAAGAAGAAGAAAAAAAGTAGAAGAAGAAGAAAAAGTAGAAGAAGAAGAAAAAAAGTAGAAGATGAAGAATATAATGATGATGATGAAGAATATAATGATGATGAAGAATATAATGATGATTATTACCTATTTTGTCACAGTGTCTTTCTCTGGATGGTTGTAGTATTTTCGAGTAATTTGGAATATTTCGAACTTTCATCGAACCATGATTTAAACGAAAACATGAAGTTACCGGCTGTCATATTCATGGAAACACGAATACTTCTTATCGACCGTTCAAAGCAGCAGTAAGCTTCCCCACACATCTCTCACACCATCAGGGATAAGTTCAGACCAAACAAGGACATATTACATGAAGAGCGTCCTCACTGCACTAAACTGTGGTATCCAAAACCAAAGAAATGTGTGACACGTGTCTGATCTCTCTGAAATCCATCGGACTTTGCCTGCGCCGTGAAGTATTTATACAGCCATATTTTATTCCTGAGTGTATCCACGGTGAGGGATGAAGAAACAGCATTCTCCTTGATTAACCATAATGATGAAACATTCTCTTTGCCAATAGAATGACATACGCGATGGATGAAGAACTGGATAATCGAAAAGTAGAAGGATCTGGCTCGTAGTATTAGTTGTTTTAGGTAACAACTATGTGTTTCATATTTCCAACTTAGGATTCCTGTTGATAGTTTTTCTTTGATCAGTAAGAACAAACCTTGGTTTACAAAACTTTTCCGTTGGAAGGAAACACTGACATTGGCGCTTGTTATGTTTGGCATGAGGAGTCACTTTCGAGTGTTCCATGTGTCTTTTCCAAATACCGTGAAGGAATATATCAAAATCGATGTTCATGTTGTCCGTATATTGATTCTCATATCAAAATGCTGCGTCTCAACAGAGCATACTACTTAAGTACTCACGGAACGTTATTTTGTTTCCAAAATACCGGAGATTAAGTTTACTTAATGAAACTGTTATTCACGAATTTATAGCCCCAAGTATATAAAACCAACTTTATTCCGAACTAAATAGGTGTCGCGGAACACATGCGAGTAATAGAAATCTCTTAGATTGCGGTGAACCTCACCGCCAGGTAACAGATTAATCATGTTACGTCGAATGAAAATGGGAGACGGGACCGGGGTTCGAACCCGGGACCTAGAGCTCTGCGCGCTCATGCGCCTACCGACTGCGCCACCCTGTTCGCCACCCGGGCCCGTCTACCATTCTCATTCAACTTGTGAAACCCAAAGACCTCTGAGGTGGTCTCGTAGAGACTAAACTCCATGGCGCAGTTGGTAGGCGCATGAGCGCGCAGAGCTCAAGGTCCCGGGGTCGAACCCCGGTCCCGTCTCCCATTTTCATTCGTCGTAACATGATTAACTGCGAGTAATTTGGGTAAGCTGTAAAAGAAGGAAAAAAATTAAGAGTATTTACGTTATAAAATTTTTGTAGTAATTAACGTTAGACTTCCAGTACACACACATCGGTTACATGTCCGCAACAGTGGTTTTCAACATTTACATTATGTATAAAAGAAGCTTGACTTGGCAATAGAGCCCTATTTCACGATCACTGAAGCTCTCTCGTGCACGCAGATCTGTCTTCGTGATTTCTTTTCCTTCTCCTTTCAATGTACGCGCGTCCCGTGAATACAACTGTTCTTTTTGAGAAAATTTCGAGGAATTTTTGAGCTCTAAATAACATACCAGCTAATTGTATGCCACAAACATCTTAACTGCGTTGCCACACATCACATGCCATCTAGTGGTTAGACGGAGAGACACGAAAAGCTGCAAGAGGGTGGTCTTTTAACAATAATTAGTACATTGATAATACGCAAGATTACGCTGTGGTGGAAGGTCAGATGATCTTTGTGACGTTTCTTCATCTTCTAGCAAATGGTTGATTTTGATTGAGAAAATACGACATTAAGTTACTTATTTTAAAAAGCATACCGGATGATTGCAATCTCCTGCAACTAAATTAACTACACGGAAGATAAACAGCATTTGTGGACAACTGGTACATTAATTGAAACGATTATTACAGAAACCCATCAAGCGCAAAAACATTCGAAAAATGAATTACAAACGGAATATTATTCACTGTAGGTAGGCGCATTGTTTAGTACAGAAACCAACCGAATAGAGGGAGAATATTGCGTTTATTGCAGCAACACGTCAAATGATGCCGCTTAGCAGGTTTCAGCGCTAAACCGTTGAGATTATTGGGATGTTGTTCCTCAGTACCTTTGTCACTCTGNGAGACAGATTGTATTCATTCAGTCACGCTCATCGCTCTTACAGAACTAATTATTTGTTTTGATTAGCAGTAATGTTTATTATATTAGTTGTCATTTTAATATGTTAGTTAAATTTAAAAAGTGTGTGTATATGGTTTTGAGTGAATCATTCTGTGTATAAGTCGGTCATGTAAAGTTCAGTAGAGGAAGAACCTGAGCATAAAAGACGTGTAATAACCCATAAGGATTCATACGAGTGTAATAAAATTCCTAAATCAAGAGTAAAAGGTGAGGCCTCCGTCAATTATAAAAAATGTTTAGTTCCTCAGAAAATCAAGCTAATAGGAATAACTTGTAAGCGTCCTAACAAATGCCATTCAGAAATAAATCCAACTATTATAGATGATAATTATAGAAGAGAGATTTGAAAATACCTCACATTATCGGCTATGAAGAGTTCTATTTTTGAGTCATCTACCACAGACAGATGCGTTGAAGATACCTCATATTAAAACTTAAATGTGTGTTTTTTAATAAAAGTCACGATTTTTTGTAATTTGAACATTAAACTTTTTAAAATTAAAATAAATAAATACTACTATTTACAGAAATGACAGACTTATTAGCTAAATCCTTCTAAAACCTTCTTTAAAATTATTTTCTAATATAACAACGAAAATCTTTGACGTTTATTACAGAACCCCGTCAAGTGCAAAAATTAAAAAAAAAACAAATTTTTGTAGTTGGTACAAATTGTTTTCTCTAAAAATACTTTTTTTTTGGTTGGGGCTTTAGGGCTCGTCAACATCGAGGTTATTAGAGCCCATTCTAAAAATATTTGATGTTATAAGTATTTTCAAGAATAAAATACTTAAACTCGCAAAAATATTCACTATTCTAATAGGACAGTTTTTTAGTTTTCTCAAAACAAACTTTTGGCACTTGACGGGTTCCTGAAATAATCGATTCAATTTCACATCCTTATACAATATTATGAGGTCAGTATATGCTTCCCATAATATTTATCCTATGGAAAAGTTGAGTAAATTGTACAAACAGTAACAACTATTACGATTCAAACTAACAGCGTTGGAGAATTAAGTCCATGTGATGCATATGGGTAGGAAAATATTAAATTGATCATCAACAATGTCTTTAGACTCCTAAATTTGTGGGTTAGGTGAGTGAAAATATAACTTTACCATTAACCGAATTTTCTCAATTAATTCGACAATATTATGAACGCTGTGCAATACAACTGGTATAAAATCACTTACATTTTTATTTGTATATACTTCATATAACAGATAACTATCGATATAACTTAAGGATTTTGGATCTGTTTACCATACTCTGTTTCATACACTCCTGAAATGAACTATTTACCAATGTGAAAAAATACAAAGCAAATATGTTAGGTATAAATATTTAATTTCACATTAATGGATTATGACATGACCTCCCAAAAGTTAGGAACACAATCTGAGGCAACTTCACCTCAGAGACAGCCTTTTTATGACAGTTCGTAAGAACAGAAGTATCTCAATTTACGAGATGTATCGATAATACAACATTTATTAAAGAATCACAACAGCAGTAAGAAACACACAATTGCCACCCAAAACGTACGATCAAATCGTAGCACAAACTAAATAAATTCGAACAATATTGTTCGTAATTGAAAAAATAATAACTTTGTTGTAATTAAAATGACTTCAATCACCTTACAAGGTGATATCACGACCAAAAAACCTTTTTGTTAACAACTTGTCGTGGAAAGCGGGACTAGCACCGAATTTGTAATTTTTCCTATACTCACAAGCTGTGAAGACTAATTGATGAGCGTAGAGAAAAAACCAACGTAAAGTTGATAAATTGAAATTGGAAAGTATTTTGCTTTTTATTGTAGAATCTCCATAAACAATGCGTTTTCGAAATTCCACTTTTAAGGGGGTGCATTGTGCTAGATGTTGTTTTTTCCATTTTTGCTATATTTCATGAATTAATTGGAACATTCTTAAGTACGTTTTGTAAAATGCAACCAATAAATTTTACGAAGTAATGGTCCCGAAGCGATGTGAATTATAAATGTTTACTCACAGTGACATGTATCGAAAGTCTGAAATTCAATGTAATATATCCAATGTATGTTACGATATACGTTGTATGAACACATACGTTACACACGATATACGCCGTATAAAGGTAATTAGTATTTTGCTTTACCCTTTTCAGAAACGATTGTTATAATCTTCTAATATATTTTACAGCTATTCACTTCGTAACATTTGAATATTTTCAGACGAGTGAAACTTCGGGTTCTCTGTTATTTAATTCTTGTATTACCAAGAGTCTTCGGAAGGGCTCCCCGTATTCCCATCCTGAATGACCGTCGAGCGCCACTTCGAAGACGTCACCACGGCAGCTGCGCCGTCGGCAGCCGGTAGTCGTAATAGATCACCCGCTCCCTACGACCTGGTGTCGCTTCATAAATCTCGTATTTGGCTATGCTAATGGTATTGTCTTGTAGCATGATATAGAGCCCGGAGCATGCGAGTGAAGCCAGTCGCCGTCGACGTCGCGCTACCGCAGCTCTCGCCTCGGGCATCTTCTATCGGTGTTTAATTTTCAATTTAAAGTCCCTTTTCGAGTCCTCCCGCACGATCAACCCACTGATACGAGAAGCCCCGAGGAATGTGTAATTTGGAAACGGATATTACATTGCGAATAGTGGTGGAAGCTTCGGGAGGACCGGTACTTCGAATGCAGGCCACTCTGAGACCCATCTCCGTACACACGACACGGTAATTTCTTGTAATGAAGGTGAGATGCACAAGATAGCGCAGGTAATTACTTTTCGTGGGCTGGCTGCTGAGTGGCATGAGGGCCAGCGACCGCCGCGCCGCGCTGTCGAGCGAGGCAGTCGGTCGCTGGCGCCTGGGCCACGGGCGACGCACGCACAATCGAAGCCTCCGTCACAAGATACGCGATAAGGAGCCCATCTGCGTGTGCTGGAAGCCTCTGTTTCGTAAGCTAACAACAAACTCGCTGGTGCTGGTTCACAGACAATTCCCCCATTGACTGTTTTGTAATCGGAACTCGATATATCAGTTTCAGATGTTCTAATTACATTTCCATTATGCATTTCTAATTGTGAATTTGCAGATGTACTCATTGACATGAAAACCGACAATGTTGGGTGTTTTGAAGAAGAGGAATCTAGTACCATATGAGAGGGAAAAGATGCAGATTCAGAAAATATTCAATTAACCTTTCACATCGAAAAAAATATGCTATAAAATACAAATATTTTTTTAAGAATATGATCACAAAATATTTAAAAAAATCAATAGAGTATTTTAGAGTGAGTGTTATTTACGAGTTTAAAGTAAAATATGTTATTCATACTATTCGTAACTTTTGTGTCAGGTGTCTTTTGCTTACCAACAGTAAGTGTATTGCTGTTGGTTTATTACAGAGAATTGCTGAAGTGTGTTGTTTCTTTCAAAACATTTGCACTGCCATGGAGAACCGTCGTGACTCGTTTTGAAAACTTGTGCCCATATGCATTAAGGTTGAACGGATAATCGATGGTCACGCGCTAACTGTAGAGGCCACTCACGCAAGAGGATGCGTGGTCCTAGTGTCGAGGGGTCTTCGAAAAAGGGCACACACTGGCCAACTCACGCACGTTCCTCTCACAGAGGCACACTGACCTGGATTGAGCCGCTGCAGGGAGAATCAACGCGAACACGCTCCAATCAATTGACAGAAAACCACTTTGCTATACATCTGTGGCTTTCGATAACATGCAGGTAAACTACACTCGACTGGCGTAGAGACATGAGCACAAAGAAGAAAATATTTGACACAATTCTACAAATATTCGATAAAAATTTACCCCGAAATGCTTGGACGAAAAATCTTCAGCACCAGGAAACGATTGATAATTGGAGAATAAAATTTTAAATGTGATTTTGTACAGACATATTTTATTATGACAAATAAAGCGTAGTGTAGAATTAATAGAATATTTCATAGTATTATTTACCATTGCGTAGATCTCGGTAACATGTCACAGTCTTCCTTAATTTCCCTGGTTTCCATGCAACACCACAGAGTGATTTATTCATCCGAAGTTCTGTTAATGTCACTTATTCCTGTTGTTCTTTTTTTCATTTGATTATATCTCAGAAATCCCTATTCCTTAGCTTTTTGCTTATTACCAGGGGACTTTCTCCTTTATTTTTCATCTTTTATTGTATGTACGGCACATTATAGTGGATTTTCCTTGTTCTCCTGGTTATTTTCCATGGAACAACTTTTATCCATTACTTTCTTAATCACACTTCTATATCTTAATGACTTACACGCATATTCCTCCATTAGGTCGTATTAGTCTCATGTCGTATGTAATTCACCCAATTGTCCAGTGTTAAATTTCCTGTCCTTTCCGTCCACCAACCTCTTTCGAAACTACTTATTTCACAATCATGTAACGTGTGCTCGAAATATTTTGAAAACAACGTTAAAACAATTTTTTTCTGTGATGGCTTCGACTGAACTATAAATCTCTGTTATTAGTTAGGAATGACATCAAAAATATCTTCTTTCACTAACAACAACTATTGGTCCAAGTCACTTTTCATGTTGGGCTTATCATACTTTGTTTCAAAAACTGAACCTTTCTTCTCTACGATACAGATAAAAGAAATGTGTATAGAAAGATGAGCAGTTATCTAAAGTAATCACTAAGTTTACCAAATCATCAATATTAATAAATAAATTTTTTAGTACATATAAATCAAAATTAGAGCAGGATACTTAAGTAAGAATGGCAAAATCACTCCAGCAAAGTCGCGGGTACACATCACGTGTATTTTTTTTAATGTTTCTAAAAACCTGTGAAAATACTATTGTGAAATTGCTACGAAAATTGAAATTGAAGTATTCTGGATCAAAGTACTGCATGCAAATGGAATAAACATAAAATAAAATAAAGGGGGCAAAGGACAGATATATGGTGCATATACATTCTTTTTCATCATCATCTCCCTCTGGGCACATTTCACCCATTCGATGTTATAAACACATCTTTCTGTAGAACCAGGGTCAAATTCACTGAAGTACAAGCTCTCGTTCTCCCATCTCTATTCGCAGATTCCACCAATGCAATTAAAGTTGCATTTGACTTTAATTAAGATCTCAATTTTTGCTCCTATATCTTATTTCCTGATTATTTTCTTCCTTCGTTGAAATAGTCTCATACCACCTCTTCTTCTCTTTTCTTTTTTTGCTACAGTTTTAGTATTCAGACAAAAATTTCAATAACAGCAAATCAAACGTTTCGGTATCTGGTAAAAGGAATTACAATACCATACACCACAAAGGAAGAAAACCCGTCGTGTCCAACACTATTTTGGACAATAATTTGAGCATAGCGTATTGCACTTAAAAAACAATTTAACGTCAAATAATGTTATAAAATCAATAATTCATTTTAAATACATATAAAATAGTGCATAAATTTTAAGTATACTGAACGTTAAGAAAAATTGTATGTCTGCGATGCCTCCCACCCTCAACAATCCTAGAATTCCAACAATCCTAGAATTCCAACAATCACTGCTCTCTGGCAACTTCAGCACAGAGTAAATCAATCCGATTTCTTTATCTTCCACCGACTCCAACTCCATAACATAACAATCAAATTAATACCATAAAGAAACTATTTTAACATGCATTATAATTAAGTTAAATAAAAACACTTTGTCAAAAAAGCAATTGCAAACCATGTGGGGGATGATAAACTAAGTTATTCTTCGGAAAAGAGCAAGGGACCTTTCCATCAATTCCGACCAAGGGCGAAAATAAATGCATTCATTCCAAAAAATCTAGGACTTTTTACGATCATCTAATAATAAGAAATTAATTGTGTATAACTTAATAAAACGCATTTCCTTAGAGTCCGTAAAAATATTTGAAATGTCTGTTCATTGAAATTTTTGCAACGATAATTATTCTTCTCATTGAACGTGATGTGCTAATTTTATTAAATTACAAAGTACAGTGCGTGATACATAGAAAAACATAAAAATAGACAATTTTTTGCGACTTTAATAAAAATTCAGACACGATAAAAAGATTTGTTTCTAATCTATCAACTTAAAAAGCTTTGACACATATAGCTATGTGTAACGTAGTACCAGTGTCCTTCGTTTTGTTTGTGAGACTGATCTGTTTTTAAAAGAGAAAGTGACGCTTCGGTCGCCGGAGCTGTAGTAGAACTACTTTTAGAAGTGGAAGGTTCGCATTGCTCGAGCATTAGCAGATCTCGTGACTGTTTATCTCCATTTAAGAGGCGGATTCATGCTGCCTCGAACAGAAGTCGAGGGGAGTAGCTCATGGTATGCTACGGTGATATTGAAATTACCCCCGTGACGACTTGGAGGAGTAACTTGTTACAAAATAGTTTGTGCATTTTATGCTTTTGTTGTAAACCTATTTTGTGTTTGAGATTACATTTAATATACTGGTAAATTCTTCAGTAGTTATGTTTCTTGTAATAGTTTGTTACGCCTGATGACGACATACTAAAAGTCGAAACATTGTGTACTTAATAGCACACAATTCGAGGGGAGTAGCTTTTGGCGTATGCCACAGTGATATTGAAATTACTCCCATAACGACTTGGAGGAACAAGTCGTTACACTACGTCTCCTGGGTCATTATTTACTCAAGCACAAATTTGGGTATCTCTTTTTTTTTCGACTATACTACTTACAGTAGAAAGTTATGAAGAGTCTATTAGGTTTTGACTTTTTAACATTTCGAACCGTATTTTTGTATCAGGATTTCCACTCTCCTGTATTTCCCTCAGATTATTGCGATGATTTCTGAAAAAAAAATTCTTCGCTTTATCCCGCCTTCCGAGTAATATTTAAAATTCTTTGCTTTATCCCACCTTCCCAGTTATATATTTTTTCCTTCATTGTTTTAGGTGCGATCCTTGGCAGATCAAGCGGGTAGCAGAGCGTTGAGGACAGACTCGCAAATTCAATGTCAACAAGTATCGAAAAGATGGAGAACGGAAGAATGCGTTAAGAAGAAGGGGAAGGACGAACATTGCTGAATTACGATTGAGATAATATCAAGTATTTAAGGCAGATTTTGGCGAAATATCGCGTCTTGGAATCGAAGAAATAAGTATTATCGAAAACAACTTGTTTTTTATTGCTCCAAATTTATATTGCCTGTTCAAAAGACCGAACACATCTTACGTCCAGGACCATGTTATAGGTACCCGCATTAATTTTATTAATACACGACGGTCTAGTAAAAATCAATTACCCGCTTTCTTCACGGTACGAATGATGAAACCGATGGAAGAAAAAAAAATGATGCACGAGTTTCTTCTGATCAGAATGTGAGAAAAGTGTGCCGCCAGAGTAAATAGTATTTTATGTGACTAATTAAAAAGCGAAATTTTAGGAAAATGAAGAGAATTGCTGATTACCCCATTATCTTGGTTATAAATAAATCTCCGTGTTATTGCCCCCCCCTCCCGATGATTTTTTAATTTTGTTTTCTTCTGACAAAAAATAGCGGGGAAGTTACCGGAGTAATTATTGCATATATTTTTTACATCAAAGTTTAATGTATAAATACAAATATTCATAAATGCTAATGAAATCCAGGAAGTGGAGATTGGGTGAAGGGATTCGCATGAACTGAGAAGTTGCCTTGCAAAGAGGTCATAGATGGTAACTAATGAAATACGTTTCTCAGAAAAATATTTTTCCAGGACTATTTTACACTAACACCTTTATCCCAATGTATCCATAATTAATATACGTTTCTGAAATTAACTGCTTCAGTTTATTGGTAAATAATTCATTAGAATGGAAATAAATTTTGTCAATGAATAGGAAAAGTATAGTACATCTCAATATATTCCTGTTCATTACAGAAGGATTGTAATGAAAATGGTTTGTTATTCTGTTTCACAGAAACATTCCGTGGCAAAACAAAGAGACAGTTATTTCTTTAGCAGAAATTAAACGAGAATTTAATAGGCTTCTTGCAGTTAAACCAGAAAAATATATTTTTAAAATTATTTTAATATGCCAACGTTTTGATTATTTATTTTAGTCATCCTCAGGACTTTAGTTGGTATATGTGGCTGGGTTGATATGTTTTTTATTGAACATCGAGGACTAAACTAGTCAAAACGTTGGCGTAATGAAATAATTTTTTAAATAATTATCCGGTCTAACTGCAAGAAATCTATTCCCAATTCTTAGTTATGGCCGATAACCTTCGGAGTATGTATAAGAATTAATAATGGTGTATTCAATGCATATGGGAAAAGGGACCGGGGATCGAATCCGGTAACTCCAGATTTGCGCACAGGTGAACTGTACCCTACACTGTCCCATTCTTTCCGAGACCTCGTCTACCAAATTCAACTTGTGTTAACCTACAGACCTTAGAGGAGATTTCATACTAGACTGTCCCCGTTTCCGGCGATTCCCAGTGGGAATACTTGGTTGTGGGTGATTGTGAGGGTTATTCCAATTTTGGAGTTCCATAAATGCACATAATCTCTTAAATACCGGTTAACCACACCGCGAGGTACTCGATTAAAGATGATATATTGAATAAAATGGGAGATGTGACCGGGGATTGAATCCGAGACCTCCTGGTTCACGCGCTGGTGTGCTACATGAGAATTTGTAGACAGTGTGTTGCAGAATCACTTGACACCAAGCCATGTCAGGTAGGTAGGTTTTAATTCAATGAATATAGAAAATAGTAATGAAGTATTGAGGGTTTTTTAAAGAAAATTTGTCACCTCCAAATAATTCTATATTCATAAATCGTTTGAACGTCTCAAAATAATGGTGCATTTTCACAAACACTATACTTGAAAGAAGATAATGGAGAAGGAATAGTCTGCTCTATCGCGGAAATTCGACTTCGTTCAGATGAAACTGCACTAAGATGATTGAACGATACCCGTGTTTATCTTACATTTGAAAAAAATATGAACTCATAAATAATTGAATGACTTAAACAATCATTTCTGACATTTATATGGCTCAATCTCTTGAACTGTTTCGTAATTCCTCCACTTGTGAACCGTTAACCCCACGAGAGCGCTCCGGGTCATCGCACGCCAGAAATCGGAATCAGTTTCTTGTAACTCGCCGCGAGCAGCAGGTGAAATCCATTTGAATCCGTCCCTCTTCGGCGCCGGCGCTCGCGCCCTCTTGCCGCGCCGCAGGCTGACAGCTCCGGCGAACATCTCAATCGCGCGCGGCGCGGTGGCGGAGCCGCTTCGGGGTGGCTGGCCACGGCCGGGGGACCCCCCACAGCCGCTGGGGAACGGAGACGGAATTCCGAAACGTGGAGTGACCAACTATGGAACAGCGAATCATCGGGAGAGTGAGAAACAGGGGACATGTTCAAATCGGAGATACATTTAAGATAACAGGTTCGAATGAATTTGAGAAACGATTCATTGTATAATGATAATGATGATGATAATAATAATAATAATGATAATAATAATAATACCTTAATAATCTGCAAGTGGACAATGCTTGGTGACAGAGAAGAAAGACATAATAAGTTTACATAATTAGTTTACTGGCAAAGTTTACATAATAAGAAGTTAAATAACATATCCAGCACCCAAATATTTATAAAACACCCACACATGGTATAAATTGATTAGAAAATTAGTACAACGAGAAGGAAATTACATTTAAATAATTAATTATTTACATCAGGCCCATATCTGTGTATATTCCAATATATACACAAACATTGTTCCGGGACCTCCCACAGCTGGTGGGCACAACGTGCAGGAGATCGTTGTTTAAGGGTTAGGACGGGCGATGACCTGTGTAATGATACAGACACATGTAAAATTATAACATGAGAATTGTTGAAATCGGAGATATATTGGAGATAAAAGGTTCGAGAGAATTTAATATATTAGTTTTTTCTAATCAGGGATTAACAGTACATGAATAATAACATACACCATGTTAGGAGGGTACATTAAAATCCCCGAAAGACAGTAAATAACAAGCAGATCGTTTCTTAAGGGTTAGGTTGCAGGGTAGGTGCAAAACTGTTCTACCGTTCATAAATTGGAAATACAGAGCAAGGACAGACCAGAATCTGGCAAAGTGTGCAATATCAAGAATTAATAAAATATTAAAAACATAAAAGGAAATGAGATGTGGAAAATGTGAATGTGCAATTCGGAGGGAGTGGTTAACAGCTAGATGAAAACGGAAATGAAAGAGTTCATTTCTTGAAAGAGCGAAGAACATAAGTTTTCAACAGATCAGAGAAATAGTTTATGCTTACAGCAAGACAGGGTACTTTCAAATAACACAAAATATAGGTCTCGAGTAATAAATTGGGTAGTAGATTGTGAAACAGATTGAATGAGCAAAATGCAATTAACTTAGGGAATAATTTGCATGATGAAGAGCATAGAGAAGGAGAATTAAGATGATTCAAAAATGTACACTTACGAAACCACCGTAATCAATATATGGAGTAAAGAACAAGAGAAATTCATAAACATTTTCCGATGGAGGAAGTTGTGTATTTTAGCATAAAACATAAAGGTTAATGTATTTTAGCATAAAACATCCCGTTTATCTAAATTTGTCATAAGGAACTGAAAACCTTCAACTATGAAGTACATCTAATTGATGACAAGGGAGAATACAATAGACTGTCATGCTGCCCACACAAGAACAGAGTTGGCACAAGAGGATACACCACAGACGAAGGAGCTGAAGAATAAGGAAGAGGGTGAAGTCAAGAGGAGCAACACAACGCAGGCCACACCTGGCGGGCATTGTGCATAGCAACCTGCAACCTGTTATTTGATTCTTCCAATAGCCAATTATCGACGATGGCCAATAGTCCGCGGGACGGCGCACGCCGGGCAACAGGCAGCGTCCACTGGGGGTTGAGCGCTGCAGCCACCACCGCCGGACCCACGAGGGACTTTTTTCCCGGAGCTTTTAAAAGCGTCAATTAAGCGGTTCGCGTTCCGGATTTTCCCCCTCTTTCCTACTCGTTTCTTTTCTCCACTTTTTCTTCCGCGGACCTGCAGCGCCGTGTGCCGCTGTGTTGACTGGCCATCAGGCCAATTAAATGGGAAGGTCCTCGGCCGCGTCAGTTTTTGTCTTTAAACTGAAAAGCGATTCTCGTTGTCAGCTGTAGTACGATTTATTGCTAGTACAGAAAGGAACCTGCGGGCGGGAAATTACCCGATGGTATCGGCCCTCGGCGGCGCGCCGCATGTGCCTTAATGACGGCGCACGCATTCTTGGGTCGGCGTAAATATCAATTTGGGCGCATGGCTGGGAGCGGTGGCCGTCACCCTACGCCACCCCTCCTTACATCCCCCACAGGCTGACTGCGCCTTCGGACCTTAATATTTACAATGATTTAATTAACGGAGAGGGATCCAGAACTCGTTAGGTGGAGAAGGGGGGTGGAGAGTCCGAGAGGGTGAATTCCCAATTACTCTTCAGGGTTAGAGGGCAAGAGGGTGGGCGTCGCGTTGAGTGGTTGCAGGATTCCAATAGCCCGTGGGGATGACTGAGTCAACGGGGAGACTTCAACTCCCTACTCGCGAGGGGGCAGACATGGGGCTGGAACGATGACTGTATTGCAAGAATATCATGTGTGCATGTACTGAAAGAAAACATGGTTTGATCGCCATATTCACAGAACATTTAACATCCTCTAGGGTCCTATTTAACTTACCGTCACTGGTACGTTATTCACAATACTTAATTAGCGTGTTACTACGCAAGTGCAATATTGAATTTGTAGTGCTACTCAAATATTTTAATTTCAGTTTAGAGTATAAATATATATATTGCGTTTTCCTCTATAACGNAATTAGCGTGTTACTACGCAAGTGCAATATTGAATTTGTAGTGCTACTCAAATATTTTAATTTCAGTTTAGAGTATAAATATATATATATTGCGTTTTCCTCTACAACACTACTACAAAAAATCTCAACATGTCCTACAGTTTTGCAAAAATATCAACTTGTTCTTACAACATCTGTATATCAAAGTTCTCCTTTGCATCATACTGTTAAGAGTCAATAGTACAGAGATGATATGCAGCTAAATGGCTTCTCTTTTAGTGACATTAACATTAATCATTGTTGACAACCAATAGTTATTTTAAACCATTAAAAGTGATAAATTTTTTTCAAAGATGAAACGCAAATAATTAAGATTGTTGTTACCAGTCATTTCATAAGCACAAAATGTATAAATTATTTTGACAAACACTGGGAACTAATCATAAAATTCGAAATATAACAAACCCCACCTTCGAGACTTCTTACGAATGGGTATAGAATGTTCTATAAACTGCTCTTGATGCAAAAAAAGTACGAATGTTACTCTTGCGCTCACCCGTGGAAACCAGACTCGGGGAGTATGGTCCAAGTGTTAAGTCTCACAACATAGAAGCGTTACAAGTAATTCAATGCATTTAAAATAAACAAATTATAATGATGATGAAGAAGAAGGTTATAGTTCTGGGAAAGTTGCATTGCAAAGTTTTTGGGGGAAAATATTTTTTTTTTTTTTTCAGAAAATAAAAATACATTGGTTCGGGGTGTTAAGGTATGCGGTACATACAGTTGATATTTTGAAATATTACTCCATAATTTTTTCAATTATATAAGAGATTAAGGGTACGTGTTTTGGCAATAATGAACACCGGAGGAAAGTCTTCTTTAATTTAAATCCCACCATTAATTTTCAAATGTCCCTACGGTACAAATCACGACAAGCTCAATGGTTTCCCAGACTCATCCGCACCTTCAGTCTTGAAACAAATGAGAGAGAAATGTCTCTGATGGAGATTTGCGTGCCCTTTTTGGCGAAGTCAGGTGAGTGGGCAAATATTCGACCTAACCATCCAAAACTTTTCGGTTTATCGATTGAAAACAATCGGTTGACCGATCGCTTCATTGACGTTTCAGTACACCGATTGGTTTTCGGAAACTGACTTCTTAACCCAAATCGACTCGACCGAAACCGACCGAAAATTTGCTCGAAACAGATTGGGAATCGCAGTAGAGAGACTGCTGATGTGGTTTGAAGGTGAGTGACTGAACGCGTTTAAGATAGAACGTATTTCGCCGGTCTACACTGGATTTTTTTGGAAGTGTTATACTGTCAAAATTTTCTGAGTTTAGCTTAAATGCGGTACGATAGTGTAACACACACGCGGGTAACTTGAATTTAAATCTCTTATTTATATAACACCATTACTAAAGTGCAATATTCACTTACTGATATTATTGCAAAAATGATGGTAAATTCAAGGGATTAAAACTTCAACGATTATACAAACGCGACGAAATAATATTAATATACTTAACACGTCATTCGGCGATAATCCTGGTAATGGCAAGATGTCGAAAAAGGTTTCTTCACCAGTGGATAATACTAATGAAACGTTATGTCTAGAAACGTTCCCGAGGGCAAAATAATACGCTAACCGTCAAGAATCTACTTGTGGATTGAGGATAATATCGCATTTACTTCATTTTCGCAGTAGTGAGGTATCGCAAAACGTCTAGATATTTCAAAATAAAAATTTAATATGTGTTAAGGTCGTTCAAAGCTATTGTCAGATATGTGTGAAGAGAGCATTAAATACATATGAGTAACTTTTCTTTTATGAACTAGGTAAATGTGGTTCGAAACAAATGTATGTTTTAAGACATCTTTCACGTGTATAAGTATATTGATATTTTAGGATTTTATGACATTTGAATTCGTAAACAATTCAATCGAGATTGATTTTCTGCAACATTTCTGCGAATGTTTCTTCTAACTTTCATTCGCTTAGTAATTTCTCTATTAAACTTCGTTCATGCTTTATTTAAATGGATATTTTAAAATGTTTTCATTGTTTTTCTTTACAAAGATAAATTCCGTTCTAAACAGGTTTTTAAAAGTAAATAAGCTTTGTGCAATGGATTTGCACCAGTTTTTCTTTCGAATAGTTTTTTCGCAAGAATTCATCAAAAACTTCGCGTATTCATTTATAAAATCACTCGACCTGATTCCTAAGCGCTATGAAAGGAGATAAATGTACAGAGGAAAAAAAATAAAACGCATGCTCCCGATGCAGGCAAAATTGTATACTGCTCATTTTCGAATATTTTTGATGTTACTATCTAAACATGATTAAATATTATTAAATTTACGGAACACGTAGAAATTTTATTTGACAAGAACATGAATCAGCCCCATAAAATATTGTATCCGAACGTCTGCAACAGAATGGTAAATGAAAAATATTTAAGTCAGTACAATATAACTGTCATACCACAACATACGTAAGATACCATAAACTGACTAACTGTAAAAAGTAAAGGAAAAATAAAAATGTGTTTAAGGAATTAAAACAGATTTTAAAAATCTGTACTGACCATACATTAATGGACATAATGAAATGCCGAAACCTGTCAACGGTTGCAACTAGCGGCGAATGACGAATACTGGGTACCTATTGTGAGCAATATGGGGAAAAAATATTTGAAACGTCGTAAATGCAGGAATATGAGAAAACATCTGATTTTTCATTTCGAATACAACTTTGAGAAAATGAAATATACATTACTTAGAGCAACATTCGTGAACAAAAAAAATGCATTTCTTCCATTACTGTTTCTGAGAACTTACTTGTGTTTCCAAAATAAATGTTTTCTTCATTGTCAAATTGTAATGGTGATCGTCAACGCAATATCGCGTTACCGTACGCTTTGGCAGGGATTTCTAACCACTCTCTCTTTATTTCACGCATTTACTCGCATTATATCTAAAGGTGTCAGTTGCGAAATGGACGACTATGCCTTCCTGGAAAGCGCAACATAGTACGAACGTACGCAGCCCAGTCACTTCTCGCCGCACATGATGTAAACGTGACTTTGCGGCTAGATTTTCCCTTTTCTTGAGTCGTATCTCATTTCTCTCAGTGCAATGCAAGTTACTGCTCACCATATTGGTCTAAATACCCATTGACCTCCCTTTATTTCCTAAGTACATTCATTCTCATTCCCGATTACATTGATATTAAGTATAACCTTTCTTTGCTATCTTGGCCACTGTTAGTTGTTATTTCAAGGACGTCTATCTCAAAAATGTTGGAAATAATAGTAGACGTTTCTTGTTGCACAGTCCTTTTAATTATAATCCATTAGTAACCTGCATGTAGTTAAATATGTGCGACAACTTTATGTAAAAATAATACATTTCAGAGAAAATATTCGAGATACTTACGTAATATTAATGTATCTTTAAACCCTCATCGAGAAAGGTTTTATTTGCGTGTAAAAGTTTTTATAGTGTTGTTAGGCTGATATATGATGGATATAAAATAACGTATGAATTTTGTCTCCCCGACTTCAATGTATATTTTATTAGGTAGACATTTGATATGAGAACTGAGGCATTATAATTATTATTTTATTATAAAGACCGATATTACCCTATGCTCTGGATGTGATTCAATGTGGACCCTTCATTCCTCTATCTTATTCCTCTTCTACGTAATCTCATCGTCTGCTCTTTGCTAATTGCTGTGTGCTTCATCACGCTGATCTTCCACTAACCAATATTTCTTCGTTTTACCCAAACTGGACATTTGTCTCATTTCAAATAATTAAAATCTTACATTATTTAACAAAAATTCACGACACCATTCATGACTAAAAATAATTAAATTTTAATTTTTTTAGTAATGAAATATGCAAATAAATTCATTGTAATTGAGACAATCTTCTCGTATAGCGAACTGTTAAAAATATTTCGACAGCTGTGGGCTAGTGGTGGCTTCTTTGCCCCCACGATATCGGTAGCGGTGAAGTTTTCAATTGGGGCTTCCTTCACCTACTCCAGACAAATATCAGTTCGGTACCATAAGTTCCCCGGCAACTCAACATCCCTCCTTCTTAATTCCCTCAGCAAAGTCACGGTTAAATGGAAGATCAAACCACAAAGCCTGAAACTCGCCATAAGACATGAAGTAAATAAAATTTCTGAGTCGTGATAAAGAGTCATATTAATCGTATTATTTGGGTGATTTAAAACAAAAAAAATACCAGCATTGGATGAGGCAAAAAATATATAGGACGTTCAATGAAATGACTCAAACGGCAAATAGCTGCTGGAAAGCCCTATAGGGAAGATTGAGAAGTGGGTGGAAACAGGTAAAACAAGGCTCACGCACCAATCACCACCATACAGAGCAGATGAGTGTCCGAGACTTTCAAGTATTTACTTTATAATTTTATTTGTAAATATTACATTGTAAATTACACCACTGGAGACGACATGTTGCTGAAATTTCTTAACTCTCTCCTCTACATTTGGGAACATTTCTTCCCGTAAGATTCCCCTTCTCTCACTTTGATACAACGCTCGACTTATTAGTCTACGGTATCTATCGATGCCTGTAAAAAGTAACTTTGGCGGGAAGTAACCGAGAGCAGGAACACTGGTTTGTGGGATCATCGCAAAGGGTCGGTGAGGTTGCTAAGTACGATTTTCATTATTTAATTAAATTATTATTTTTGCATTTATTAAAATAATTAATAAAATTCAAATTGATGCATCAACCTCTTATTGATTATAAGGGTATCGTTGAGCTGATACCGTTTTCAATAAAAAATGCTTCAAAATTAAGCAAACTACATTTATACCTCAAACTGTTTCAGAAACCGCGCTAAAGTCAAGACGGCGATGAATTCTTCGCTCTGTTGGCTGGACATTCGCATTTCATCAATTGTTAGTTACCGTCACATTTTCACAGAATCCAAATTGTCACACATAATGTTTCAACGACTTTACCATGATAATTCTCTAGACGTAATGAAATTGACTGGAGCACTTGGATTCAAATGAAAGGTCTTGAGATTGAGAATATTTTAAAATATTTAGTGGATCAGATTCCTTGATGAAATAAATCAGCTCCATTCTTAATTCGAATTTCTCTACTTGAACGGGTGAAGTACTAAACGACCCTCGGGTACTACGTAAAGCAACGCTGTGATTCGTTTCATCCGAGCCGTCAGTCATACACTAAGCAAACACTGTGTCACGAAGACAATTTAGCGCAAACGCAATGAAAAAATATATACAGAACAGGGACGAGTACACAAAATCGGAGGTGCTGAGAAAACAATATCAAAGGAGAATACAGACATGTACCCTGTATGAGAGATTCAATAACATACTATTTTGTTGTATTATGTCGCGCAGTTGTGCCGCTATCGTTTGCTAAAGGTTGGTTTAGTTCGCCTATCTATGTTTTTCTGTGGTATTATTCATTATATCCCATTACTCAATCATTCCCGTCTTCGCCAATATTATAACTTAGCATACCTAGAAGTTTCCTTTTTCCATACAAATACTCCTTCTTTCAAAATTCTATTTCATCTTTTATTTGTGCTTTTTTTTTATTTGATTCAGTATTTCTTTACCAGCACTGATGTTTGATAAGCGAGAAAAAACCTTTTTTTATTGAATAAATTACCACGACGGAGGAGACGATATCTTTGTGTTATTTCTAATCGAACCACCCCTGTCTACACCTCGCCTTATATAACATTCATTATTATCGATTTTTTTAAAATATTGAAGTCTCTGAGCACCGCGCTGGCCGAGATCTCCTGCAACGCTCGTGCCAAGGTAGCTGTGCCGCGTTGACTTGACTCTGCAACTCTCCCAAGAGAGCCAGCCCTACGAGGCTCTTATTCCCAGACGACGCTTATCGTACTGCTCAGAGGCGGCGCGCGCGAGCACGCTACATGATACGCTCGGCACTCCGTCGTTTGTTGTTTTCAACACGTCTCACCACCCTATCCACAGCTAACGACTTGTGCTGCTTCCTCGTGCATCCTGCTCCTCCAAGTCAATTCCGCCTCCCTCTGCCTACTTCGCAACCCCTGGACTCCACAACCACCCTCAACGCAGCCCTCACATCCCCTCCACCCCCGGATGGTCGGTTGGTGAACGAGACTTCGCTGAAGAAAACGAGGAGCGGACGCCCCGACTCAGAAGAACGTGATATGAGGAATGCGTGTAACAAGAGAAATACATTAAGAACAAGTACATCGTACAAAAGAGTCGCAGGGAAGTCACATAAAATAGGATACACGACGTGAAACTGATGAAAAGTTGAAGCGAACTGAACCCGAGGAAAGTGGGTGGACAATACGAAAGTGTCTGAAAGCGATAGACCGATAAATGACACGGTTGAAAACGGGTCGTGGAGGACATGGCTATAAGACGAACAATCGACGAGAAAGATCGGAACACGTTCAGATAATAAGGTACATGCGCATGTGTGGCTGCTACGTGTAAGAGACTGGCCTCCCGCCACGGCGATGGGCGCCAAAGCTATTCGATAGTGTGCGGGCGAGATATGAGCATGTAATGAGCGACGCGCTTGCGAGGAGGGACCGTGAAGAGAGGCGTGATATCAATCTACCGGGGGCAATCAGCCACCGAGTTCTCGACGACCACCAGTGCTGCGTCAACACCATTACCGTTCCGGGCAATCCATTTCAAGTGGTCCGGTTCAACAATAAACTGTTCTTTAGCAATGGACTATGTTCTAAAACTATTATGGATGAGAGATCTGGAAATAAAACAGTGTCTTAAGAGAAAAAGGAGTGTTGATAGTGGAAACTTTAAAACAAAAGTATTCACATGACTTTAATTTCGAGTCTTTTTCTCAGTTATACAAAGCTACAGACATAATGCTTGTAGAGTAAACAAAACCATACAAACTTTTCGTGAAACAACGAAGGAATTATTGATTTACGGAACGATTAAAACATCTGTACCTGTGCAATACATATTTTTCTGTCCAGTAACGGTTGTTAAATTGAAGGTTACCTAATGCCGCAACTGGGGAACATGCGATCCCCTACCCCAAAGTCTTACAGTTCGAATACCTCAAATGATATATGTGTTGGGAAGTGATTTCTTCCTTCATATCGTATCATACGACTGACACAGAGAAGCACATGTAAGACCACGTTGCAATAGGCGATGAAGTGGAGCCGTAAGTGAGCCAGATATCTGTCATCAAATCATCAACCATAGTGAGACTTATAGTTCCACACTCTGACTCGATAACTACTTGAGTTACAAGACGAGTATTTAGGTCTCAGAAGAAGTGACGGAAAAATTTTATTTTTACTACCTAATTTTTAATCGGGTTACAATGCAATTTACTTTCACAATTTTCATATTTCTGACTAGTTTTATTAATTTGTCTTAATTAATCATTTCTAATCCATATACTCATTTCTAATCCATATACTTAATTCATTCATTTAATTCAAATCTAAATCTAATTCAACGATGTACTTTGCAATTATTCACTAATTTATTAAAAAAATTCCTATTAGTTTCTTTTGAACGAAAAGAATTTACTTTATAAAAACTGTAATATCCCATCCTTTCCGTTAGCTACGATATTTGTATTTATCTTATCCACTGACTATGGTGTTAATGCGATGAGGAAAGTTTTCGATAATAAAATTAAATTTGTTCATCAATTTTACCTTCTCCCTCTAAAAATATAAAACAATCGTTCTTGGTTGAAATAAAGTTACCAGTTCCGACAAAGAACATCTTTACTCACTTAACTGATATCTTTCTGCTTTGAGCTGCGACTCTCTTCTCCCGCGGTTTAGACACTCGACAAACCCGTCATGTTCAAACTCAGCCAACTCCGCCTTCATCACGTAAATGACCAAGTAGTTACCTCATTTGCCACAGACGTCGCTATCATTGTCACCTTTGTCACCGTAACTCACACAACCACCAACGTCGACATCTTGACGAAGTTCGTTATGGCAGTGCCTTGTCTATGTTATGGAGGAGCAGGGGTTGTTCTAAACGAACCGCCTTCTCAGAACAGTTCTTCATTCGTAAGCATTGGAACAACTGGGTCGTAACTATTACTGACCATAGTAAACCCTGTCAGCCTGTCACAGAAGCGTCCCATACAATGAATGGACATAGCGGTGAAGTTCGAGTGCGGAGAAATTAAAACTATAGATCATATATTTTGTCATGTCCGTGGCTTCTTATGATATATAACTCGATGCCAAATCCTGGCGAAGTGTTCTTGTATTACAATTTGAAAATTACAGGAAGTGTTGACTTGTATTTCAACTGTTTAATGTGTGGCTTAACTTTAATGTTAACTAGACTAGAAGATCGAACGAAAAATGAGTAAATATTATTAAATGAACCACAGTCATGTTTCAAGATGGGTGTCCCGGATCGCTCAAACAAACAAAGTATATCCAGCAGCTGTTTTTCTGTAAAGCAATACATAATTGGAGGAAACCATCGCAAAACCCCGAAACCCGTCTAATCCGAACCTTTTATAATAATGTCGCTTTCTCATGGTTCTTTTTTTACCTGTACGGAGACGGTCAATTTAGGCAAAATCTAACCTCGCAAAAATTCCTATACAATAAAAATTATTGAAATACATTTAAACCATTTCAAAAAAAATAAGATCGATCCGACATATGCCGAAAACTTCATTTCTATAGGATTTTTTCAAAGTGGACAAAGTGGATTGTCTACTTTGACTGAGTAAAGACTGTTTCCATACAGTGCGATAGATCCAAGGTGCATGAACTAAATAATTTTCCTGGCTTAAAAACTGCACTGGCTCTTCAACTACATAGAAAATTCTGTCATATTGACTAGTTTTACAATTCCAGTTTTACCGTTAACTGATTTAACTTCTCGTTTTCATTAGAAAGCAACACGCAACGAACTTGATATATCGTGTTTCTAATTTTACGCAAAATTTATAAAAAAAGTTATTGCGCAAAAATATCATCTGTCAAAATAAAAATTGCAACTAATTTTTAGACTTATCTATTTACATTGTCTTTCAAAAGAGAATGATCCTCCTGTTCAAATGATCCATCAGTCTCTGGAAATTTTTGAACATGGGAGTATTGAGTCTCTTAATGAAAGAAGTTACATTATAACATTTTATTCTCAACACCGCAATTGACCAACAGCGGAGTGGAATGAAATTAGGTAATTATAAAATAACTACTACAATTAACGTCCATCATTGCAAAAAAATTGCAAAGAAGTAAAAGTTTCCAGGAAAAGCCTAAGAAAAGGACGGGTGCAAGATAGACGGAGAAAAGAAAAGCATAGAGAGTGGTGGAATGACAAGAAGAAAGGATCACCCAGTTGAAATCAACGTGTATGTCCGTATAGTGGCTCATACGAATAGTAGTAGTAGTAGAAGTAGTAAGGTCCATCATATAATTTAATTAAATAAATAATGAAAGAAAAAAAATATTCGTCCATGGAAGGTCATAAGTCTTTCATTATTTATTTAATAAAATGATTGGTTCCGAGTGACTTCTTGTTGAGATTTCTGCAAATGGCACACTCATGGTTTCTCCTTATTTTTTACGTTTATCAACGAAGTTGAAATTATTTCCTGTGATACAGAAGTAGGGTATACGTTGAAATATGAAACAAAATTAACTCTATGATAGGATATTGCGACTATTGCATCATATTATTGCGCGTCAACTGTTATATAAATGTTATACATACTTTTTTTTATTGGGGCTTTACGGCTCGCCGACATCGAGGTCATTGAAGCCCTATATACTTACTGATCCGATTGTCCAATGGTTATTTGGTAATAAGTAATGACTCAAGACACGATACTCATAGATTTGACTGAGTTTTTCCTCAATACCAATAACCTCACATTTCGTATTGTGCGTCAAACTACATCTGCCCTCTACTTCTCTTGTTCTCCCCCTTCCATCACTGTGTTTTGGTTCGTTCAGCGCGTACTCTACAGTGTTTGACTAAGATAAGCGCTCCGGAAGTTCACGCTTAACCGGGCGCTAAAGAGATACGGTGAAGTCCTACATTCTAGTCATTTTGTCCCTTTTCTAAACCAGCATTTCAGCATAGCCGAGAGTGCTCAGTAAATGTGATTATTCTCGCTTTCATGTGAACGTTTTCGTCGTATCGTCATTTTACGAAAATATCCTAGAGATAAAATTATATACTTATTTCATAATTTTCCGAGAAATATTAGGAAAACAATTTGAATTCGGAAAAGCACATTTAGTAGCTGCACTTTTTGGACAAAGCTATTCCAAAACCCATATACCGAAAAAAATACCCAATTGGATGAATGAAATTCTGCAATGAGGTAGCTTGAAACCAAGGGATGATAGGATATTCTACATTGTCACCAATTTCACCATTGGGCTCTAATGACCTCTGATGTTGACGAGCCCTAAAGCCCCAAGGAAAAAAAAAAAAAAAAATTTCACCATTATAAGAATATACAATAAGAAAAAGGTTTTTTCCTGACTCACAGACGTAGGAAGAAAAGTAATAAAGGTGGGAACTCAAGCATTCTAGAGACACTCTGAGAGGATTTTTCGATATTTCATTTTGAAGGAAAACGTTTGGGTAATACATTGATGCAAATTCTATTTTTTTTTTAGAATTTTCGTTGTATCACACAAAGGTATTACCTAAGTTCTTGTTTGTTAACACAGCTGATTCAAATAAAGAAACATGAACTTGTTTGTTTCATTAATATTTTAATTATAAATGTGCGGAAAATGATTAAAAAATTTCAGGACTTGGTCATCCACTCTATAACATTTCCACTTCAACCTATCTTCTGGTCTTTCGAATTCCCATTCGATTATGAGAGGTATGGAATATTGTCTCATTTCCGTCTAAAAAATATTAATTTTTACGTATTGTATAATTTCCATATAGTATCTAGCTTGACTCTTCACATGACGTGTATGAAAAAGTCGAAGCCTCCAGTAGTAAAATGAAAGATACATATTTATTCAGAAATAACTACCGCTAATCTTTAATTTGATGTAATAGTAACGTATGTATATTTGTATACGTATAGTAATTGGATATTTTTGAGGATTGCACACGGAATTGACTGTCAACGGTCTCACCAAATCACAAAAACACTAAATTCCCACGATCAATGTCGTCAGTATTCCCCTAGTATTATATAAATGATTCGTTAGGCAACTGATTACTGAGCAATTGAGGTATATCGTCTTTGTACTTAGAATAATTTAAATTGATTATTTGATATCGAGTTTCATTTGATATATTGAGCACGTGAATAAATAGTCAATACGATGTTGATAACTCTAAAATCTTTTCTTGTAGAAAACGCTAAATTTATTTCAACTTGTCCGCGAGAAGATGCCTCTCCAGTATTTTCGCAAGGTGTACCCGTACTAAGCAGATCAGTAATGACGATCGGCAAGACACAGCCAATGAGGAGGCAACCGTTGACTAGTCTCGGACCGATTGACTTACCAATCCACTCCCGGAAAGATCAAACGAACCCGCGCGGGCAAGAGGACAAGAGGAACACTGCAAGTCCAAACCGATCAGCATTTACAAGCAATACGAATCAACTCGGATTTCCTATCCAGCACTAGCACCTCAGTTTTGCAGTTGTGTGTTCTTTCCATCCAACTAAGTTCTTAGAGAAATGTATGGCGCATTGCATCAATGTAGGCTATCGAATTGACGACTCAAAAGATCTCAGCTAATTGCATGTTTTTTAATTTCTTCGTTGTATTCTTTTCTCATCAGCTCTCAGTACCTGACATTTTAATAGTATTATTTAGGTGATTTAAAATACACCAAAATGTTGAGTATTTTATATCACTATTTAATTTATTAATAATTGGGCGAGGCTTCTGGCAGGAAGTTTAGCGAAGTACCTCACACTGGAAGTAGGTTACGTCGCGCCCGGGCAGACTCAACACAGAGAGAGAAAGAGATTGGGGACAGACGAGTTCACACACCAATCATCGTCTAACAGATCATGTAGAGGAACCTTCATAGTCTGAACAAGATGACATTGAAATAGGAACAGATAGTATATGTTTGAGGGAAAGTGAAGTGTATTACAACTTACTCACTAAATTTGAATCAGTTAAAAAATGACTGTCTGAAACTGTTGAATTTAGATCACTGTGAAGCAATCACGGTTAACTGACAACCAGTATTTCGATGAGGTTGAACTCCAAGAAACTGCCATCGCGAATGTTCGTACTGACTCGTTCACTTCGCCGTTTACTCCGTTCCAGTGAAAGAATCGGATAACCACGTTTTCGTTGTGTGTCGCGTGTTCGTACCCACTAAATTTAAATTAGTGAACGAAACAACTAGCATGACTATTGTCTGTATTGAAGTCAACATTCTGTAGTGTTCTCTCCTAACGAGATAGGGAAATCTACCACCTTACAGATCTAAAAAAGCTACCACCTCACAGATGCAGGGCCACAGCAAATGGTTTTGCAGTAAAACAATTACATTGACGGGTCAGTTTCATATGCTTTTTTTAGTGAAGGTATATTATTAACTTTCATTCCCGTATGCGAGTGGTTTGACAAAAAAAATTCATTTTTATTAATTTATAGTCCATACGTGAATCGAGCTTGCGAACTTCAAGAACAGAATATTGACCAGTACGCTGCGGACTAAGGTGAAAGCTGTGAAAAACAATATATGTAAAACATGTCTTCGTGAGTAACGTTCTATGTTGAAATAAAATTCTCTCTTTCAGGGTATAGAAATGGAATTTGCAACAAATATCTTAAAGATTGCTTTTACTTTTGTTACAATGCTTAAGATTTAAACTCTCACGGACTGCGATTAAAATTGAAGTGGAATGTTACTTACGCCACTACTCTGTCCACGTCCAGTAATATATTTCACCATTATTTAGAACATAGAAGAAAAAAGTTTATCTTTTATGACTAAGTTATCGTACATTCAAGATTGTGTTATTGACAGAAACAATCTCTGTATTCACAACATGCAAGGAGGGGGGCTTCACATTCAACTAGTCAAGTTAATATCGATGAAGATGATATTTTTCATACAATATCAGATTTCAACACAAATTAATAATATCTTTATTACGTACAAGCACAGAACAATAAATTAAGCAGAGTTTTACATACAAGTACCCCCAAAAATATTGAAATATCAATCTATTTTTAATCATAATATCTTAATATTAATTGATACAGAATTACTAATAATGTAGAATATCAAAGTTGAGGTGTATTCACAGTGTTTTAAGCTGAAATACATAAATGTTAAAATCAAAGATAGTTAATTGAGCATGTCCACATTCAACAGAGTGATGTGAGGAGTGAATTAAGATGTATAACAGTGAATAGAATGTAGAAAAGATTCCAAATCTGAGCAAAATATGATAAAAACACTGTTATATTACTGCAACATTACTAATAATTTAACACCTTGAAATGGCATATTAGATTAACAAAATGTTATATAATAGTTGGAAGAACACTCATTTAAGTTAAATAATGCAAAAAAAACCAAAATTAGCACAAAATTTAAAATAATTACAATTTTTCATACCAGTGTTTGTTGTAATTTTTTCTACAGTTACAATATATTGTGGTCTTACAGGTAAGGGAATGTTTCTTCAGAGTCACCTTAGTTGATGTAACAGTTTTTGACTTGAAGTGAAGACTGTAATAGCATAGAAGAACCACTTCATGATGAATGCTTGTTCAAGTAGAGCTAGTGGTCAGGCGACGTAACAAGTATACTGATGTGGTTAGAGATGCTGGTACGGCTGAACACTCGAACTCAGAAGTATTATGAGTATTTCATACGATGGGTGGCGAGGCCAGAACGACTGGCCTATTCAAGACAAAATTGCAATACGTTAAATTCCCCCCTTTGCTACATTACGAAGATTCGAAATGGAGTGAGAGTGACCTCAGGTCCGTCTTCTCTAAAGAAAACGTTTCTCGGCTGGATTGGGGAGAAGTCACAGAGGTTGTATTTCTTGAGTGTGTTCATAAACTTCGTTGTACTGCACTAGTCAGTTTACAAAAATTATCAGGTTTGTAACAGATTTTCTTGTATATTTTGTTAAGTTTCGCCCACTCCTTCATGGCGCATCGCCATCTTGTTGTGTAGTGTTTTAGAATGTCTTTTTTTAACTGCATGAGCCACTGAATGTGAATTGGGAGCAATCAATCTATTTTTTTGCTTCATGCGTTAAATCAAATTATCATTTTAAAGTTAAATCCACTCTCTTAAAGAAATAAAATCCAAGAGTTTGTATAGTAAAATTTACATATTGATGCATAACTGCTACATGGCTCAATGGGCGCAGATTCAAGGTACCCCGGTTTGATTCCCAGCAGTTCCGTAAGTGCAATATGTAAATAAACTTTCTCTCTCCGTTATTGATGACCTGTAAGCATGGAGTACGAAAATACTTCGTTAATTGAAACAGGTCCAGTTAAATATAGACATCATCCAACGTTTTTCTGTTGTGCAAACGTTCCACTGACTAAACCAGCTGAATTTCACTCTTTCTTGGTGCAAGCATCTGTACTGCGCAGATCAGTGATTCGAAGCTGCGAATCAGAGGTTTTCCACTGTTTCAGATTTAGAAATTATTGTACAATATTAATGACAAATCAACATACAAAGAGAATGTGGCGTTGAGAGTATATTAAATAGTGATATAAAATGCAGCAAGTAAATTTTTCTCCACATGGAAGAATAGAAATTTTCTTGTCATAAAAAGAAGAGCATACAAAATTGGTGATTAAGAAGGGTTGGATAACACAGATCCTATTGTGCTTCGGATATGCTGACACGCTACCTCTACTGACGGTCTAATCGCCAAGGGATTGAGACGGGGAGAGAGGTCGTCCGCAACGCGGCTCGCGCCGACCTGTGCCCGCCGCCCCAGACCCGCCCCCGCTCCTCCCCCGCCACGCCTACCTCTTGTTTTGGAGCCCCTCGCCGGCAATCTGCGGCGTGCCGGCCTCGGTATAGTGTTCCGATATAGGGGATAATTTTCTTAAATAAGGTCGTCTTTACAAATCGGGGCATCCGGTTGAACGTCGGGGAATGAATGAGAGGGTTGCAGGTGGCAGCGCGGCTCCGACTTTGTCGGGGGTCAGTCATGCACAAAAAATGACGTCATTATTGTGTGAGGCACGTCGCACGCAGGCTGAGGATCAGCGGTGGGCAGGCGGGATCAAGTATACTAATAATGATAAGTGAGCATTTTGTAGTTAGGGACGTCCGAATCATAACAGCATTTCAGAGATATGATTCCAAGAAGTTATTAAATTCTGATGCACTGCTCCGTAGAGATATTGCACTTGAAAGTTATCGGAAGAGTAATCTTCTTGGATGTCAGTCTATAGTTTATTTGCCACGATAAGTAAATAAATTTAGTCCAAAAATCAGTCGCTAACTGCACATGACCACGTGGAGGAAAATAAACTCACTTACTTTCCGGAAACAAGCAATCGACCATTCCACCATATCCGATCACGAGCCCAAGGGCAGTGGGGGATTTAATATAAAAGACATTAAATAAATACGTAGTGCTATTCATTTATATTTTCAAAATGAATTGTAGATAGTATGTGGAGTAAGAAGTCGAGATTAATAATAACTGAAGAATTAATAATATTCCCGCACATGGAAAATCGGCCACTATCCGAAAGAAAACCGGAGGAAAACTGGGGTAGGATGGTGCTACAGAGATAATGTACTCAACTGAGCACAAACTATTATGAATAAAAAGTATCAAAACGAAATTTAATTGGTACCTATAGCAATAATCAGTACAAAAAAAAATGGCGTGATAAAGTAAAAGAGGAATTAACATTATTTACATTATCTGAAGTCATACGGAAAACATTTATTGGGAGATTGAAACTATCATTATTTTCTTTGATTGAAATCAGTAAATTCTTTCACATTATAGACACAATAGCGCATTAGAAAGCTTCTTAATAAAGAGTTGAATTCGAATCAAATTGAAGAAGCCGGGGGGAAAATTACATTGATACACTCTCAATCACGACAAAAGACGGAGTACTCCCAATGTACTCAAACCCTTTAAATATATTATTCTTAAATTAAAACTGTTGTTTCGAGTAATTTTCTCGCATCTCTCCGTTCCTCTTTCGCTGAGGACCGCTGGGTGAAGAGAAAAGAGATGCTGAGGAAGAACACGTGTGCGTTCCTTGGCTCATAATACATGAATGTGTCATCACTATTAATCACCCTGGATAGCACCGAAAAATAGAGGCATTGCCATTCCCAGTAACTGACCAAAGAAGTTTTTGTTGCGTCTTCAAGTTTCGAACTCTCGACCTTAAAACCCTTAAACGGCTTACCGCCGCGTAGAATATATCACCAACTGCTGAATATGCGGAACATATTGTGAGGAGTGGGATCAGAGCTATTATGAACAATGGTGTATATACATCCAGGTGAAAATGGGGAGGGACTAGAACTCCAACCCGGGACCTCCTACAATTTTCACCTGGCTGTAGATGCAACCTTTCGTCCACGAGTTGGTACTCGAAAGTTATGAGTTAAGAATGGTGTAACTCCAGTTTTTTTAAAAGTAAGATCACAGCGTTTTAAGCATCTTACACCTTTCAATTTTGTGCAAAAATGTTGTGAGCACTTCCCTCAATTTCTTTCAGATAGGAACATTATCCATTACCAGCTAGATTTTTAACTATAGAAGTTGATGCATAATTGTAGGGCCTAAGTTCTGATTTTGTGTGCTTGAGCAAACACTGTAAATTCTGTTGTAATAAACTTAAACAGTAAATGACTCAGATATTGATAAATATAAAGTTAAGCTGGCTTTAACAGTACAGTATTAATTGAGAGGGAGAAATTGAGTCTGTTTTTTACAGAAAAAAATATTTTTAAGGACGTAATGAGGGAGGAATATCTTGAAACATCATTGTTGGAATAATTAGACAATTTTATAAGTATTAGTGGCGATCATTATTAGAAAAATTATGAAGGTACCAAAAGGATGTAATTTGTTTTCTATCTAAAGAAAGTAAGTTTTTTATTACGGCGTCTATCAGGTCTTCGTACCCTTTTTTAAAGTGTGATTTCCTTGACTGAATGTGTTCCTTTAAGTATTGTCTCTTAGTGGTATGGAAAAACGCCTGTGTGCAACTGTATGGAAAGTGTGTGTTTGCGAGTTGGGAGGTGTGGTCAGTTATTGTGGATGATTGTATCTGTATGAGCAGGTTATTTATAAAAAATATTTGTGGAGCGTATTGAAGGGGGTTTTGAGGGGCAGAAATAAATGCGGACAGTGCGCCTTAATCTGCTTCGTTAAATTGCAATTTTATGAATTGCATGTGTCACTCAGTCATTAATTTTTCCTTGTTCAGTATTATCCACATTATTTCTGGGGCTCCCAGTATTAACCAGGTAATTTCACTTTTTGAAAAAAAAACGAGATATTTGTGTTTTGCTAAATTTCATTTGATTTAGTCCAAACGATTCAAAAATGTACATTCTTCTCGAATGGAGTAGCGAAAATTTACTTGAAAATTATTTTTAAAAAACAGTAATAACCTGTTAAATATACGTTTTAAATATACATTTAATAGGAATTAATATCTAACTCTAATATAAATTTCCCAAAAAAGCAAGTTACTTACATGTATATGACTATGAACGTAAGAAATTAGATAAAAGGGCAAAAAAATCAAAACTCGATGAAAGTAAGGTAACTCGATGAAAGTATTGTTTCTACATTTTTCTCCGAAAAATTCATTAATTTTCGAAGTTTAATATACAATAACATAGTTTTTCATCTTAGCTACGAAGTACAATAATAGCACATTATATCGTAGCTAAAAGCAAAGGTTATATCAGAAAAGCGTTTTGGAAACTTTAAACAGCAATAACTCGAAAAAACAAACTTACCTGGTTAGTACCAAAAGCCACGGATTTATCACTAGAGTTTTTTATATTATTGTTTCACCGTATTATTATAGTTGTATTCTTATGTTATGTCAAAGACATATTTACTCATTTACTATTAAGGTAGCTGTAATCTATATAAATAAAAAGTAAATGCTGTTCGTTAGTAAGGGCATCACTTGAGAAGGGCTGGACCCATTTGGTTAATTTAAAAAAATGATTAAAATAGTCAGAATAAGGTTTTTATGGAAAGAAAAATATGAAAAGTTTCCCGGAAAATTGAAAAATTCGGGAAAAATTAAAAGTACTTTTTTCTATGAGTCTTTTGTATGAACTCAAGCCCATAACTCACGATTCAAACGATGGATATGTGTAATTCCTTTTTTGTTTTGTTCGTTATGGTCCTGGAAAAGTTTTCAGGAAAAAATTGGGAAAATTACAAAGAAAAGTCGGAAAATTCAGAGAAGCTGCAAGAATCATAATTTTTGTATGCATTCTCGATCCTAACTGACGATAGGAACGACATATTTTGTTGATTCTTTTTTGTTTTTGTTTTTTCAGGTTTTCACTTGAATTGTGATTCTGTTGTAAGTTCATTGCAAACGTTTGTAGATAAAATGACCGTTACGTTTTTAGTTTTATTTTGTTTACACATTTAAAATAGCTTTTCACAAATTTACAAAACGATCACAAACAAATTTATTGAAATTTGGACAGTACAACGTCTGTCGGGTCAGTTAGTTGCAAATATTTACGTTTCTTACTCGAGAAAAAAACTAACGTTTTCAATTTTTGAAAATACGTGAGCTAAAGCAAGGAGAGATGACGCGATTGCGCACTAAGAGGATGGGGGAAGGAGTTAAGTGCTCTTGCAGCGACTCCAGGTAGTGGTTTGCAACGGCAATCGTGGAGTGTCTATTTGAACGTGCACGTTGATTGTTTCGAGAATCTAGGGTAAAGTATTGCTATTTAGTTTTGTTTTCCCAAAAGTGGGGGCTTGAATTTTATAACTCTTCCTCTGAATTTCTATATAATGGTAGTAGTACAAAATATTTGAAAATTAGACGATTTCTCATGAGCTACTAACCCAGAGTAAGCGCGCAAACACCAACGGTTATTTCTAGAAGCGGCTATGTTTCAATAAATGTCTGCACAACGTCTCTTACCGAAATGGCAGAGTTTCCGTATCTGCTACTCAGGAGAGATGGTGCATTGTTCCCATTTGTTTCCATGTTAGGAGGGATTACCCAATGAAGGAAAGAAAACGGAGGGCAACGAGAATGAGTCAACCGCATCTCTGGAACTCTACCACAAGGCAACTTCTACCAGTGATTGTATTCAATGTGTTACTTGTGGTTGCTCGAAAGCAGCGACATTCACATCAAAAAGTGGACAACATCGATCATCAAACATTGAAACTGTAGAAATAAAATAGACTTATTTTAAACTAAACGTGTTATCAAGTAACTTGATGTTATTTTGTCATCTTATCTGGGCTTGCTTTTTCTGATTCTTTAACTTTTTAGCTTTAATTAAAATTTATATCTTCTAAAAATTCTTTCATTTTTCTGATTATTTAATCGTTAGGTTAATATATATGCTCCTAAAACTATAGTACTTCTTTACAAAAACCTTACAACAATGTCATTTAAGTGTAATGATAATTTTAACCATTTAATTGTAGAAATGTTTTATTATTTATAATCAATAATTCTTTTAAATATCTCCTACCCATGTGCACAATCACACCGAACCTGTATAGATTGCTTACTTGGTTTTATTACAGCTGTTGCATTAAGTTAAAGCATAACATCAAAATAGAAATGGAAATACATAAAAACAAATGAAGTCAAAATAATTCACGGATCTTTTGTAGCAGACGTCAATGATGAGACGTAAGTTTATAATTCTGACCAAAACCGAAGAAATCTTCCGTTTTGCGTCAAGAAGATACTAAATTCAAACTGATACACTGATTTGATGATTTTAAAACAAAAGTGATGACTTATATATCAGGAACAGATGAAAGACTTGTTCGATTTTCCTCAACGCAAAGTAGTTAGTTATATTTAGCTCGTCTCAAAATACTCATTTACCTTGCCAGCGTCAGTCAACAAGTATTTGTAGCTCAAGTTTTCGACTTGACATCTTTATAAATTCTGAATAATCATTGACAAACGACAAGCAAATGCTAACAAACCTCGAATGAACAAGATATTCTCCTTGTCTATGCATAAAATTTTGGATCCACGAAAAAGAGAATTAGTTCCTCTTCTTGACGCATATGAATAACTGTCCAGGTTTCCTCCAGTCATTTCATGTATCAAGAGATGTAACAATCTAATAATAAAGTAGTAATGAATACAGTACATTTGCGCTTCGTTTGATATTCACATATCTTGATTATGTAAATTCCTGAACGAGTCCAGCCTTCTCCGATTCAACAGGTGTAGGAAAATATAGGTCGGAAATGGGTTTGTAAATTAGAAGGTCTGGGCGTTGTTTATGCATTGATTAAAGGCAAGACGTGATGTAACGCTTTTATTGCTGGAGACGGATGTTCGTCGTTGGTTTACGGTCGGGGAAATCGGTGAATGCCGTAAAGTCGGTGTTCTTATGCCACATCCAGATGGATTCACGTGATGTTCTTGACCGCGTCGCAATGTCATTGGCGGGTCCCCGCGGCACGCGCGTCCAGCGGAGGTGAAGGCGGTGGACGCGATGGTTGTGGTGTACGTGGCGGGGGTTGTTGGCGAGGGCTACACAGTGGGTTTGTGTGGTTTAGTACGAAGGTCAAAAGGGGTCACTCACCTTAAACAAGAATTTCCACTAAAATGGTTTTATTTCTTAAAAAGTATTTACCCTCAGAAAACAGTCTTCAGGCATTTATTAACAAGATGAATGATATTAATTTTGCTCAATTAAACAATGTGTTATTAAAAACAACAAAAAATTCAAAAAAATGAATTTCCCACAGAACGTTTCAGTGATGAACCCACGAAAAAAAGAAAATCAAACTGTCAATTGCGTTTCCATATACTTGATTGATAAGCAATTTACATTGACAGTAATCTTATAGCACAAATCATGATGAAAGAACACATAGCTTAACATAACCATTCGATACACAAACTGAAAACAAAACATACAAGTTTGTTGGTTAGTTCGTTAAAATCGTCCGAATACTACAAGAAGAGTCCAAAAGTTGACTACAGAAGTAGTTTAAAAACCTTCTGGCATAAAATACTTCCTTTGATCCTTTTCGCATACAGACTTCAAGTAGATAAGGAAACCACCTCAAACTATTTGTGTGTTATAATACTATGGAACTATTCTAGACATAAAGAATTTAAATGTGTTATATCAAACTTTTCAATGTTTTACAACTTCAGGAAGGTATATGTAAAAATTACTAGGAATAGAAGAAATAATTACATGATATTTTAAAAACAGCATACTGCATAGTGAAATACAAATAGAAATAACTATTTGCATTCCTATACACTATTTTCTTAAAAATTCACGGTATTTTATGTCTCTTAAAACAAGTTCATAGAAAAAGGCGGATTAATCAATCGGTGTCCTTATAAAGGAAACAAATGGATCGCACGAGTAATTGTTCAGTTTGTTAGAATTGAGTTAGGTCCCACAGTAATCGACTCGTCAACTCTCTCGTCGAATCCCTGACAGACCCAATCCTTGTACAAAATGTTCCGTGCAACTTAATAGCCTACAACTTCTACAAGTGCATAGAAAGACTCGAGCGCCCCGTGTCCTTGTCGTTCCCTTCGACATTCTTCAATCGATTTCGAAATAGGCAATCATCATCTCAGGAGTAATCGACGAGTTTTCGAAGTAACAGAAATAGATATTCCAATCTAGCGAATGGCCTTCAAACGAGACGAGGTTTAATTAATTAACGATAAAATTAACAAGACGTTACAAGGAGCATGGAAGAGTCACAAATGTGTGACTGACGATTTGTTTGAAAATGAAAGATTAACTATTTTGAATGACTCTACAGCTTCTCACAGTATTATCACATTGACATTCTTTGATGAGTTACTCATAAAGATGAAATAACTAATGATGCAAACCACCGATAATGAGTTTCATGGAACTACCTCTAGTAATTGTTTCGCACTAAAAAACATGAACGTCTACAGAATGTGATTTTATTGAATATAAAACATCCTATTTACTCGTTACTGTAAAAATGTTGAAAGATATATTTCTCAGGGCCTATCAGTGCAAATCTAAGTGTTTCGGGAGGCAATTTTAATGACTGACACCGAAATCAATTACTAAATAGTTGAAACCTATGTATTAACGTACATTTCAGAGCAATTTCTTGTGGTGTCTTATTTGTGCCTGGACAGGACATGTGTCTCTCTAATGCGAGCTTTGATCTCTCTGCGATTTGGGTGCCTGGCAGGTTGCATTCTTCCCCGTGCCGTGCAAACACATTAGTAAATGTTTTTGTCCAGGGTGAATTGTCAGGTAATATTTTAATGACATCAGAATCCATGATAATTCAAAACTATTTGATCATATTGTATCTAAAATAAATCATTATCCTCAACATTAATACGTAGTTTTATTCGATACATGCTAAAATGTTATTTAAAAATTCGAACTGGGCATTTTCATCGTTATAGGGAGAGATCGTTGCTTAAAGAGAAACCAAAATTTGACAAAATATGTTTAAAAATTAAGTAAAACTGTAAAATAATACAACGAATATTTATTACACGAAATATTACAATTATTAACTAACATTACATTTGAGAGAAAAAACTGTTCTAGTATTTTCTGGTTTATCTGCATGTTCTTTCTCCTATTACACCTACTATTTTTCTAATTTTTTACATTAATCGAAGAAACCCGTTCACCCTTGTTTGCTTCCTTTTCCTCTTCGAAATCACTGACCTGACTTTGTCCTGAATCCGCAAAGAACTGAAGCGACTGAAATAACATCGTTATAAAAAGAGATCAATATCGGTGCAGAGAAAGAATAAATATATTACTGTTATGACAAGCCAAACAGCCTTCGTTCATTTCGTCATCGAGAGAATATTAAGACAGTATTCCTTTGTCACTTTACCTTAAAAATGAAATTTTTTGGAAGAAATCGGATTATCCGGGTATTTGATTATCCGGACTGTCTCCGGCTACAATTGATGGGGATAATTGAAGTTCTACTGTACTGTACGAGTAGCATTTATTTGTGTATTGATTCACTGGACTCTGTAGTTAGGCGGGACTAACAAGGTAAGCCACTAATCTTAAAATTCAGCTTGAATACCTTGGGTGGAAGGAGTAGATATTTCACGTCAGGCTTGTCAGTCAGCCTTGTCTGGCCTGTCAATCGTCGGAGCGTGAATCGCAAGTACTCTCCTCTCGCGACTTCCAACTTCATGTCTAAAAGGCTGGAGTAGCTATTCCTCAAAGTGTTAACATGACTAAGCTCTAAAACGATCCACCTGAAGCGTATTGGATGAATGCAGCATGTACTGAAAGACGACGAGTAATTAAGAAGATGTATTGGAAACTACAAGTATCTTATTGTAAACTTTCCGAGATGAAAAATAGTGCACTTTTGTTTCTTTTACCACAATGAATTGAGTACCTTTTGGGGCACCCTTACTTTTGCTCAGTTTTCCTCGTCATCATCTCACCTTGAAACCTAGTACCAATAATGATTCAGCTATTAATATTTGAACCAAATGACCTAAGAATATTTCATCACAACTTTTTCTATGCTTGCATAATATTAATAATATATTCGTTGGAGACTGCGTTGGTCACATATTAACATTAATAATAAATGAACTTTGTGTGTATCTAGTTTCATATGAAATGTTTAAAGAAAAATGGACTTCCAGGCCCCAAAATTCATGCGTTGAATTACAAATGATGTATTCACATTTCCCTCTCGTCACTCAACTCTGAAACCTGTTTTGATTTGTTTGGTCGTTATGCAATGTATCTTCGAACTCCTTAGATCCTCATTCGATGAACTAAATGCATAGCGCAGCAATATGCTTTCGAGAATGCGTTGGTGCATGCGTTAGTACACAAAACCATCTGCGCTACTGGGCTCGGCAGGAATTTCAGCGTGTTCGAGGTTGAAGTTAGAAAACACTTCAGTTTCCGACTCGAAGCGTGATCAGGGGGAGAGTCAAATAGCTCAATTGAGGGAAGTATTTCGGACACACTTCAAAGTACTTGAGATGGATTAAGTTTGTTTTCGTTAGTAGAATAAATAAGCTCCTTGGAAAACTCAGATTTCCCAAGCCCTTTTCCTTTCAAGAACATCGTTCGCTTCGAAGGTAACCCACAAAGTGAATATATCTCCCTTCGACTAATTTGTCCCACCGTGGAAAAAAGAAATTGAAGCACTATTTCACACTGTTTCACCCGGGATTAATTCAAACTCATTTTCATAGATTACAAACAATTAGTAAGTTCTCGTTTTTTAAATCGCAAAAAAGTAACCACAGTATTTTAATTTAGGACATTTCGCAGGTCGCAATCAAGGTTAGTCAAAAACCAATAACTGGAACTAACATCGTAATTATTAGCGAAAGAATATCTTTCAAGTCATTGGCCGATAGCAATTTAAGAGATCCGTCTTTCATCGAAGAAAACATTGGCATTATTGTACTACCTGATGAACAGAACACTTTTGTTTACGTCTACTTTTAGAAATGAGTTTATCAATATGCTCGACTCTAATATTTCGAATCCCTTATTTTGAAATAAAAAATTTCAAATAGAGCTGAACTAATGTTTTACATCAATGAATGTATTATATATTTAGTATAGTTAAATATATAATACGTATGTTACAAATCAAAAATGGTAACAGAAAGCCAATGAGAGTTTCAGAATAAGTACAGACACGAAATATTTTTCAATAGAAATAAATTATAAACAATATAGACTGGCATGTATAAAACATTTGTAAAAAACGAAAGCAATGAAGCATTTCGTGAATACGTTCTCTCTTTCTCGAATCAATTTTCCCCAAAGGATTCATGAAATTCACTTCTATTTTGCAACTCCTTGGTACTCGTGAAATAATTATGTATGACCTCAGGCAAAATACAGGTTCCAACAAATATTGACCAACTTCAATTGTCTATGAAACAGGCAATGAGTATTCATAATACTATACCGTGTTATATTTTTCTTGTCAGTATGGATGGTCTTTCATATTGGACATATTTCTTGGATCTTCGTACATTTAGTATACTTACAGCTCATTATTTAAACGGTTTTTTGTCTCCTTCGTCGCACAATAAACAGACTCTGAGCTGTTAAGGCTCATTGGTCGTTGACTCAAATACTCCTTTATCTCAGCGTAATTTACCATATAGATTAATTCTATGACAACGTGCACCCCAAATAGTATATCTCCTAAACGGATGAATGTATCGAAGAACGATTTTCACTCATAGGTCGAGCCCTGGGGGCTAAGAAAAGAAGGACCTTGACCCGCACGGCACGAGGTTTTCCGACATCTTCGATCACGGGTTCATTTCTTTTTCGGTATAGTCAAATTTTTTAATATTTCCGGCGTTTTTACGCTGCTACTGTTGGTTCAAATTAAGTTATTGCAATATCATTGTAGTTTTCTTTCCTCCAACTTCGTGGAATCACTCTAGACAAATACGGGGTTAGGCAGAAAAGTAATGAGACTGATTTTTTATTTACCAAAGTTTTTATTTTTTTCAAACATCAATGTTATCCCCTTCAAAGTAGTTCCCTTGGGCAGCTATACACCGATGGAGACGTTGTTCCCACTGTTGGTAGCAGCGCTGGAAGTCTTCAACCGGTATGGTCTTCAGTATGTATGTCACTCGCTTTTGGATGTTTTCTACAGTCCCGAAAGGACGACCTTTGAGGATATTTTTCAGTTTAGGAAAAAGGAAAAAGTCACAGGGACTGAGGTCAGGTGAATAGGGGGGTTGGGGAACCACAGGAATGCCTTTTGAGGTCAAAAATTCTGTTATGGAGAGGACAGTGTAACATGGGGCGTTGTCATGATGGAGAATCCATTTGTCTGCAATGTCTGGTCTCACGCGAATGACCCTTTTTCTGAGCCTTTCAAGGACGTCTTTATAAAAAACTTGGTTGACAGTTTGTCCTGGTGGAACAAATTCTTTGTGGACGATTCCCCTTCTGTCCGAAAACCAAATCAGCATTGATTTGATCTTCGATTTGCTCATTCGAGCTTTCTTTGGTCGGGGAGAGTTTGCAGTGTGCCACTCCACACTTTACCTCTTGGTCTCAGGATCGTATTCAAAAATCCATGATTCATCACCTGTGATCACACGACTAAAGAAATCTTGCTCATTAGCGATTCTGTCAAGAAGATCAAGAAACTTGTTTTTTCGATTGTCCTTCTGCTGAATTGTGAGATTTTTCGGCACCATTTTCACACAGACCTTTCGCATGTGCAAATGTTCACTCAAAATTTGATGAACGACAAATCTGTTCAAATTTAATTGTTCACTCAACATTATTAATGTTAAACGACGGTCTGATCTCACAAGAGTGTTCACATGTTCGATGTTTTCATCGGTTTTCGAAGTTGAAGGCCTTCCTGAACGGTGTTCATCTTCAACGTGTTCTATGCCTTCCAAAAATGATTTGTGCCAGCGAAAAATTTGAGCTCGGGATAAAGAATGTTCCCCGTAGGCCTGTTTTAACTTTTCAAACGTCACACTTGCCGATTCTCCAAGCTTAACACAAAATTTAATGGCACAACGTTGCTCCAAATTCCGATGTTCCATTTTGCTTGACGCACTACCAAAACGCAACTTCACTAATAGCAGGCACAAAAATCACGTAGTTAACGGAAGAAGTTGATTCGCACTGAGCTACGGGAGGGTACTGATACACGTGCTCTATCAAGAACAACAGCGCAGCGTTGCCGGTTTGCTTGTAGTGTTGCCAGTCACATTACTTTTCTGCCTAACCTCGTATAACGTTTCTTGAAAAATAATAAAAATACCAATATCTCTAAAGATAAGGGAACTTGAAATCATTTAAATGATCCGAATGGTTATTCTCGCATCACGACTTTTCTTGATGAAAACCGCATTTCGACATTTTGATCCGTTTAGGTGATTTTCAGGGGTTTCTCAATGATTGATTCTTACTTAATCATCCAGTATAATTGAATTTATTTATCATGTTATCACAAATTTAATTCAATAAGATAATTAAGAGTTTTCATTCCGTACGCTTTCGATCAAGTACGTTTCCATCGTAGTTGGGCGTATAGATGCTTTTGGGTATCTATAAATCGAAGGAATAAAAGGTGTTCGTTCACTCATGTTTCCACAGAAGTTTCGCATGACTTCATTATAAAGAGTCATGGGACAGAATGTCCTGACAACGGGTGGCAATTATAAGGTTTTGTACATTATTTCAATCTGAAATCTGAAATCGAAAATCGCTACAATGTTAGACATCCAATACAATAATTACGACAAAATACAAATGATAAATACTAATAGAATGTGATCATAAACAATAAAAACATTTTGATTTTAACATTGAGAGAAACATCAATATTTGATTTAACACATATACTATATTTTGAAAATCTCAGTAAAAGGTTTTCGAATAAAAAAAACCTTTAATGCCAAAATGCAGTTGCAAATTGCGTATGACCACGTGGGTGGCAATAAACTAAGTTACTCTCCAGAAACAAGCAAGGGATCATCCCATCAATTCCGATAAAGGGCCCATGGGCAGTGGCGGATTTAATATTTATAAAAGTTATCATGTTCTCTCAGACAAATTTCAAAAATGAAACAACCGGACTGAAATGTTGAGGCTCATTACAAGCTTGACGTACAATTTATTGACGATTACTGCATTCTCCATTTCCACCAGAAGCGGGAGGGTTAAAAGCATAGACAAAGAAAAACTCCCGAAAATCCAGAAGAGAGAAAACAAGCGAGGAAGAAAATGAGTAATAATAAGTCGTTTTCCGCTCATTTCCTGGCTTTCACAATGCAATGTTTGCGCGCCGTATCTCACCCGTCATTTGGTAGTTGTGCATCTCTCCAGCAAAAGAGAAGGCAAGGACGTAGCAGATGGGGAAGCCTGCCGGACGTGACACTCGGCATTACTACTGACGGGATCACAATGCTTTGGCGACGGCGTCGCGTTGGCAATAAACTGCCAGGGACGAGTGCCAAGAAACCTGAGAGCATAAGCTCTCGCCTCAGACGCATAATGGGAAGTTCCAAGGATTTTTTATGGTATGATATATTCAGAGGAGGAACTCATTAACATTTCAGGGAATAATATAGTTGAAGAAGGAGTCGTAATATGGAATTTCCCTCCGCATGTTGGTGATAAAAGCAGTAATAATGTTCACAAATGATATATTATCACATTACTGATTTATGTGAATGGCTACTTGGATATAAATGAGATAGGACGGTTCCCGTAATGCTAATTCAAACTATTTTATGTAGGAGTTTTCATCAAAATTACTCGTATGGATTTGGATGGGGGTTTTAGAGAAGTCACAAGAAGCAATGATTGTTTTTAAAATCCCGATTCTAAATTATTTCTTTTAGTATGAACTATTTCTACAAAGAACAACATGAAAAAACGATTCAAATTTTGGATCAATCAACTTCACGAGATGGAATTTTCATGATTCAATATGATTCCGAGACATTCACCACCATTATAATCTTTGATACGAGGAACAAGAGTGTGCAGGTAGTTGTACCCGAAGTGAACTTAAAGGAAATATGAAATCCTACAGGAGATACATTCACGACCCCAGAGCTCCTACGGAACAAACGTTTTAAGCAATCCTAACCTTTAAATACATATGACCTAATTTATGTGGCCCAGATCTCTAGTTTATCAGGATCAATTTTCTCATCAGAATGCATATTTTATTTAAATTTTTGCTCCATAATGTAGAAACAATTTTAAATAAAGCCGTGCTGCTGAAGCGTAATGAAAAGTAAATAAACAAAAATAACAATATGACTGGCGACACAAACAGACTTTTTTTAATACGCTAGATTATTCGGCATTAACGTCTTGATTCTTGGAAATGAGCTCATGTTTGTTGCTCGAAGTCAATCATTCCCTTAAATTAACAGGTGTTAATGTTGTTTGATACCAACAGTGAAATTACATCTCATTCACCTCCATCTTTAACACTGTTTCCGTAACTCATTTTCATTGTATGGACAGTGTAGTCAGTCTGTTATATTTAACTCCACTCAGACCGGTGAAGTATATTACTGTGTTATGCAAGTGCGTAACAACCTTATTGAATACCTAAGATATTTCATAAATGCTATTAATAAATGCCCCAACTGATAATAACACACAAACTATTGTTAATGGTTTCTCTTCTATTCGTACGTCTCAAAAAGCAAAATTGGTAATTTTAAGAGGATATTTTTTATTTTACAACCTCATTTACCTCATTAGACAATTTTCTATCTCCCTTCGTAATATTTCTTTCATTGCATGGGATAATGTGATTCAATCACAAAGAATTTAGTCCCGAGTGAGGGGTGTCGTGTGATAGATGGTTTGCTTCGGAATTGATGAGTAGCAAAATTAATATTGATGGGATTTACTTTCATTGGGCAAAACTACTCTGCCGCATTTCCTTCCCCATCCCAGCACCAAATGACACACGGCCGGTACTAACAAAGAAAACAGTATACAGCATAAAATATGTCACCCAAAACAAACCAAATAAATTGAGGAAACATTTCTTGATGTCCTCACAATGTGCTCGTGCAGTCAACAAGTAGAAGAGTTGACTCAATATTCATTTTCTCAGACTTTTGCTTTTGGAAGAGAAATTACCCATGAAGACAAGGATGATACATTGTATTTGAAAATCTTCCATCAGCACTTTTGAAATAACAAGGATGAAACATTTGAAAAGTGCACAGAATAGTAAAACCTCTAAAATGAAAACTGAGAGTTACTCATGTGCCTATTCAAATGCGTACCTAAAGCATTTAATGTCTTCAGTAATTCTCATCACAGGAGTTCCCTACGAGAACTGAAATATGAGAGAGCGGTATAGTAAATGTGTTAATAAAGTAGAAAATAATTCTGGAAGCATTCTTTACCCTTGACGTACGGGCAAAAAAATTTGTCATGGAAGGAAGCAAATCTCGAGATTTAACTTTCAGAAACACGATCTTCCTTATGCCCTTCTACCCCTGGGAAGAACAGGCATGATCCGTGTGGAGACCAGTTCTTCGTTGCCTCGATCCGTCCCGCACTTCTGGAAACAATCAGCGCAGAGACCAGGATATCGACGAGCGAGTTGCGTGGCGGCTATATTGACTGCTCAGGCGCCTAACGAAGACGCTTGATTGAGGTGCCATGTTGAATCACTGCAGACAGAGGACGCAAATGAATTCGAGGGCCCCCGCCAGCCTCGTGTCTCCGGCGCGTCCGCCAGCGCGTTTGCCGCGCGCCACCCCGCCTCCACCTCGACCTCCGCACTCGCACCCGTCTCCGCTATTAACATTCCCGTCCGACCCGATCTAATGGAACTTGCTTGTCCGCGGACGCTGCGCTTGCCGCCCGCAGGCGATCGCGCGCGCGCCCATCCCCACCCTTTTTCTTCCACCCGCCGATCGCTCCTCACCGCCAACACCACCCATCCCCCACCACCTTCGCACTCTTCCGACAAGCGGATTTCTACTTGCAGATGATGATGATAGCGGACAGCTCGTGTGGCGAGAAGTGGTGAGCACATGTGCTCTTAAATGTCTACCGGTCAGATCGCACACACGTCGCTACCCTAAACATGGCTCATCCTCCAGCTCAGACCAGAAGCAAAATGTTGGGTAAATTTAATTCTCCTTCTGTTATGACCGGTATTTACACGATAATATTTCTTTCTCATATATCTTCAATCAAATATCTGCGGTGAATGACGACAGTGGAATGCACAGTTGAACTATGAGCATGTGCGTGATGGGGTATTCGATTCATACTTGAGCTTGAAATAAATGTTATAGTCATAACATAAAATATTTCATTAGTGATGTCAAAGTGGCTTTCGACTACTCACGGTATCAGTGGAAAACCGCATTAGCACCACTTACAAAATATTTTCGGTTCTGTCTATTAAATTTATTTCAAGTTGATATGTTCTCGTTGAGAGAAACCGTGATCATATCTTTGATTCAGAAATATGATCGAGAAATACCAGCCTTAGGAATGTTTCAGTTCCAGTTGCATCGACAATTGATAATATGTCTGAAGAAAAATGCATATCAACACCCTCGGATTCTCACTGGAGTCAGAAACCAACCACACGACGTTGAACACACAACTTTGAAATGAGATTGTGGTTGAAGGTCAGAACAGGAAGATGTAAGAAACAAGTAAAAGCATTTGTGAATAAACATTTGAACCTCTTCATGGATGAACATTGGTGCTTCATTTTAAACTTATATGATTTACATTTAATTTAGCGTATTCAAAGTGTATATGGAAGTTATGTAGCGTACACAAAACAGACTGTTAAAAATTCCCTTGAACTGGAGTATAATGTCCAATACAAGTGATTGATTTAAGAGTGATTCGATCAAAAATTATTCAAAGTATTCATAACTAAATACCCTACATTTCTTTCAATGATTGCCGACATTTTTGAATGAGTCTCTTCTGTAAAACTCAAAGAGATCCAGAATGTCATTTATTAAATATCAAGAAGTTGGTTTGACAGTAATGTCTGACAAATGGCGTAGTGTTAAAAGCTGGAGATCGAGGACCTGCAAACTGCAGGGAGCCCTACCTTTAGAAGCAAAAGGAGACCTTCTGTCCACAACTCACCATTAGAACCACAGGATTCCAAGAACCAGGGTTGAAAGTGGAAGGTGATAATGGCAGTGGGTCCACCGGCCCTCTCAGCTTCCCTGCTCACGTCCGTCGTTCTAATCTGAGGTTCGACCGTAAAGAGCCAGAGAAAAATTTCCCAACATTGGTGAGACCAGGTGGGAGGCATTGCCGATATTTCATGTTTTTCAGCTCCTCCCTTCTCGGATATCAAGAATTTTTTTTTGCTTGTAGATGTTGTAGACGCATATAGACGAATTTATAAACCACCCACACATCTAATTAACCCCCGGTAATTCCCTCTTTCACATCGTTTCAGTAAAACTCTCTCTCGAAATCCGTTTCACAATGTCATCTCGGCAACCATCAAAATTGCGATTCAGTGACTACCCTAAATCAAGTTCAACTTCAGCAGTGTGATGTGAATATGGTATATTCCTGTTCACAAAAAACAAATTGTCATGCAGAGCACGTCTTCGGCATCAGCGACATCGATCTGTACTTTAGAGCCTCCATTAACATGCACTTAAGTTCGTTAGAGTCTCACACTTACCCCTCAATGTGATAGAGCTTCAGGTTCCGCATGCGGTGTCTATCACATTCACGGTCTGGTACGTGCTCAATTGTAATATGAAACGGTAAAATCTCAGACATTGTTACAACTTATAAGGCATTGGTAAGAGTGAAATATTGAAACATACCGATTTTTTTAGTAGATTATGCCCGTAATAATGAGAACAAAGGTCAAATATTACCTACTAGGACGCATTGGAAGTATTTTTTAAAAGTTGAAAATGGAAAAAATTCTGTAGGATTGTTTGTAGGAAATATGTACGGCCCTGCGCTCGAAGTTGCGACGTAGCATTGCTACCGAAAGCAAGCGTTCAGAATCAATTTGAATGTCCTCGTTACTCAGGTGTAGTTCTCGACGTCAGAGCTACCCTCCGCAATTATTCATAGTTCGAAAAAGTTGTAATGCAGCAGATAGTAAGGGCGTTGTCAGGATTATTAGCATATGAGGGCAAGGTCTTGACACACAAGCGGATGGAATAGACACATCGCATCTCTGCAGTAAGGGAACGTAAACTTGACCCTAACCACTAACGAAGTTTCTGGAGTTCCTAAAAATATTTACCTACCAACGAGAACTGCAGATGGAAATTTTACAAAGTGCTGGAGTAATGGCGATATCACCACACTACATTTCTCATTAGATATCACAAATTATTAAAATAGACTGTCCTGGAGCTCATTCCTAAAGATCCGAAGAGATCTCAAATTGTTTTTTCGATCGATTACAAAGCATCCCTTACACACACACTAATTGGAAAGTAATGAAATATATTAGCGAGGCAAATATGAACTTGCTTAACAGATCGATGATTAATTCGGGAAATTTGTATGGGATTCGTGTCCATTCTTCTTCAATTTTCATTTCTGTAACGTTCGGGGGAGGGAAAGTACCCCTCACTTCCACCCTTTGGCATCACTCTTAGCAGATTGATAAACAACACCTACAAAAGAAAACCTGTCTTATGCCAAAAGTACGAAATTAATGAATAAATACTGTGTATTTCATTTTTTTTATCTTGTCATGACTACAGTTTTTGTAACCACGTTTATTCAATACGATCTTGGAGACTTATGTTATGATGTGTTTCCATACAAAGTAATCTGTATTATAACTACCATTTTTAACCTAAATTTTTATAGTAAAGATTGTAAAATAAGTATGTGACGTACTCGCTGACTCTAATTATTAATTATAATCCAATACCTTATTTATCCATAACTGCAATAAACAAATATGTAAATGGGTCTGTTCCATAAGAGCTACGTTTTCTGGGGTTTCTCTCAGAATGATGGAGCCATATAAACGAAAAACTGACTTGAGCGTCCTACTTGATCACCAAAGAATATTCTGGTATACATGATATAAACGAAGAACGTCCAAGTTAACAAAAGACGAATCTGGAAGACAATGAATAAAATGAGAGAAAGTGCTCTGATTAAGAAGAAAATGAAAAAATATTTATGAATCTATTGTTTGAGTCAGTACAGGATTTCAGTCACGGATCATGTATGAATACGTTGCTCAGTGATACGTAAGACGATGGTATCATAAGGATTGCAAGACAGGAAATGCTTCTTGTTTTGTTATTGTTTATTGCGATAGTGATGACAAAATGTATTTTCAACGTAACTTGTACGTAATCGTTAATTGTAGTAGAATTTGTTCTTAATGTATTCACAGAAACTACCCTTCAAAAATTCGTTTCTCCTTACTGTTATTTTTGTAATACATCTCCATAATTTGTCGTATACCCTTTATAATTTTGCATAGTTTAGAGTAAAGAATGTGCGAGAAAGTGTGTAAAAATTGATGTGACATCAGCAAGAAAAGAGGCAAAGGAGTTTGCTTTCTACGAAATTGTTTTACACTTTTATTTAAAAACCTGCGGTGAGAAGGCGGGTATAAATATTTTTTTCTAAAAGGACAATAAATGCTAGGAATAGTTTAGCTGCTGGGCTCATCGAGATATGTTCGAGTCCATTTATAAGCTCTGATTCCCAGGTCAGAGATACAAACCGATAAGTGTGGCTCTCAAATTAAAAGCAAGCATTAAAAACACACCAAGAGAAGATTGCGTAATTTGTGCTGTAAAATTGCTCTGGAATGATATACTTTTGTATGTTTACAAGGTAAAATGGTAAATTTTAATAAAACATTGTATTGGACGACTTACTTTACGAACTGAAAAGTACAGGAGGCAGAGTAAGGCCAATCTGCGTCTGTCAGATTTTCTCAAGATTTTGACCTGAGGTTCGTGAATTGTGAGCTAATTCTTTTTTCATTTCGCACTGAAAGAGTACTCAAATTATATCAACTTATTTTTCTAGGCTTCTCACGAACTCCATCAAGTTTCCGGATTTTTTTTCTACATATTATTATTGTAATACATATTTTGATGTTCACATTACGACCTCGGTGAGACTTATAGATAAATATAAATAATTATGGAGTCAGTGAGATCTAATGCCATTGTGTTTTGAGTTTGGTCAAAAGGAGAATCGTTCACTACATCAGTATTCAAAATTATTTACTGCAAATTACATGTACGCAATGCTAACTGTTATAAGATATCTCAAAATTTGCATTAAGTACATTAAGTTAATCTACATGAGCGTGTAAGGTGCTAATTAAGAAAATAACCGTTTATAAAACTTTAATAATTATCTATACTTTTCATATTAAAAATAAATATCGCAACAGTAATTCATAAATAATGATGTATCGAAAACTGCGAATCATTCTTCATATCATTTAAATTCAAACAATGTATTTGAAGAATGGTGTCTTAGTTTGATTAGAGTTTCTAGTTTTACGAGAGTTTTCTTTGAAAAACATTCTTAACTATCCAGAAAAGCAAGGCAGATTTCGTACGATTTTCTATATTGAATCTGTGGCACGTGTGATAGATTTTAATGTCAACCATTAAAAATTACATGGAATTTTTTTTTAAACTACACCATCAGATTTTTTTAATCCATACCCGCACAACATCAAGGAGGTCTTACTCAAATATTAGCCCAGATTCTTTGATTTATTGTCCAGATAAACAATAATGTCGTTCTTGGTCTTCTATCGCATTCAAATATATTCCTTTTAAAAATTATAATATTACGTTTAATTTATCGTTGTCAAGTAAGTATGAGGATTTGTAGGTTTGTCGAGGAATCGATATTTGATAAGGATCTTTAAGAACAGAAATAAGGAACGTCCTCAGAACAGACAGCAAGGTTGTTCAAAGTCAATGTCGTCACTCCTAACAGTTGATTAAATCGTTTGTTTCATTCTAAAAACACGAACATTACGCCCTGCATATGAAATATATTAATAATAAATGGTAAACTCCTAACAAAACAGTTTACTTCCCTATTTCGTGTTGAATGCAGTCAACGTCAAGCGACTAAAACCAAATCTATCCTAAAACGAATAAACTTTACGATAAACAAATTAATATACAAAAAAAAAAAGGTAGAGCCATCGATTACTTTTATTATCAATCTATTCTTTCTTCTAATAATTTTGGATGTCAAACTTAGGAATACAACGTTTACACTCCAAGGAAAGAGACCATAGTTTAAACTTGCGGTACATTTTTGTGTTTATTCCTCATCCCACACAAATGATTTGTAGAAAAAACAAACAAATATTTTCTTCCAAAAAAAAAAAACGTTCCGGAAGGATTCGAGACTCAATCGTTCCGGTTCCAACGTAAGCCATGAGGAGTGACAAAACGTGTGACGGCAGATAACGGAGAGGAGATGCGGCGTACGCAGCCGCCCGGTCAAGGCTCGAAGACGGAGGGTTAGGGCTCCACTCCTTCCTGTGTTTTTACGACGAAACCCAGAAAGATACGACTGGGGCCGCGGACCCCCGACCGGCTGAGGTATTGTGGCGTCGCGCTTCGGACAAGCACTCGCGTGGGCGGCAGTAACGCACCTAGTGAATTTCACACCCACGCCTTCACACCCCGCAGTGCAGATTAATTGCAGTAATTTGTACGAGACGGCTCTTCCCCAACCTACCTTCTCCGACGCAGTCGCGCTCAGCTTCGTAGCGGAGGGGGCTCAGCAAGATCTCTCAACAAAAATGTTTCCCATTTACCCGTAACTGTCGATCCGTCTGAGTGAAATCTCCAAGGTATTGAAACCGGGGAAGTTACGAGATATCGTACATAATCCACTCCACTCGAGAGAAAGTTTTGACAATTCTTTTTCTCAGAAACAGTACAACACAACTCTGATCAAATTCAATATAACATTTTGTAAAGTACTGACGTGTGTGTATATAGTATCTTGAAAATTAGGCGACACTACAGTCTTCCATAAATTAGAAAGGTTTAAAGTTAATGAAATATAGAAAGCAAAACAAAGTAAAAAGTAAACACAATATTTTCTTCATTTATATAATTTAAGATTTGCAGATTATATTAAAGACAATCAAAATCACAGGTAAATCACTGATTTATTTTCAGGTATCACATAATGAGTAATATCACATATTTTAGTAGTCAAACTACAATCTTTTCCCTATACTTGACTGAGGAAGGTTTCGAGCCGAAACAGTTTCGTTTAATTTAAGAGTGATTTGTATGTGTTTTACATTCTATTTTTCATTAACTTCAATTTTTTTAGAAGTATTTTCAAGAACGAAAGTCAAAATATTTTTACTCGATGTCTGTGTGAAATAAACATTTTATTATTCAGCTGATAAGCAGATATTAACAGTCTGATGGGAATGAGTCAATGGGTAATTGTTACTTTGCGCACTCCTCCACTTAACGTAGAAAATACTCGTTTTAATATGAGCTTAGAGTCATGCTTTACTAAGTTCCACACCATATCCGACATCCGCGTTTTCCTCGTACGTTTTTGCCAGAATGGTGCTTAAGTGGATTTACGGTACCGCACTAAAGCACACCTACATCAGAAACAAGAAAATACGTAGGAACGAGGCGCCTAAAGAATGGTCACAACGGTGACAGAGATAGGATTTGTAACTAGGATCTCTTACTTCGTAACGATTTGAACTAAACAAGTGTAAATAAAGCGAAAAGTTCAAGGTCTGAGTGTGACCTGCTTTTATTGTGAAATTTCCTTGAACCGCGGATGTCCTTTCTCCTCCATTCGGCTTAATAAAAACTTAGCACGAATAGGTCTGATATTAAAAAATTGTTTATCATAAACAATATAAGATTGCATCAATAATTTGTGACAGATCGACAAAATCTCTTATTTTTCACGATAATAAAAACAGTTTCCGTGAAATACTTGAAACTTGGTAACTGAAAACGTTTCCAAGAGCGGGAAAAAAACTAAAGATAAATGGAGCGTTTTATCTAGTAGACAATGTGATGTGATGTTGGTAGCTGTACGTAATATTCAACATTCAAAGTTACCAACAATTAAATTACCATTCTTAACTTCATTAACAAATAAACATTTCTCGCCTTGCACTTTATGATTTACATTAAAAAATCTTCTACAATATGTCCTATACATAACAATAGGTGATATTGTTTCTATAACATGACAATTAATTATATGAAATGAGTAGTTCAACAGCACTACACACATGTCCTCGTTGGTTCACCTTTGAAAAAAATTAAGTCAATTCACCTCATTAAATTTTGGTAATGCATACAAGCTTTTTTTTCTAATCCTTTCATTTGTTTGCTGAAGTTTAATGAGCATTTTTTAACCTGCCAAACGTTTCACAGTCGTTAAGTATACCTAGAGTGCTAAAAATCATTGTGCAGTTATGGAGGTCAAGATACTGCACATTCAAATTTCAATTGCATGGGAGATTCGGCAATATGATTATCCATGTGTTGAGTCTGAGCTTTAAGTACATTACGCTGGTATATCTCTCCGGCCAACCACCATACAATTATAGTGTCACAAGCTACACTATAACATTTAAAAAAAGTAAAATTGAAAATTATTTGGAAAAGAAAATAGGTTTTGGGAGCAATTTTGATTGTTGTGGTTTAACGCATCCCTCTTTCTGATTTTTTTACAGCAATAGAAGCAATGTTTTGGTCCCCACTATTCCCTTCTTCCAACCAACGTATTCTTTACGAACTAACTATTTTGTAATAAAACGATGGATGATTTGACTTCGTACGAAGCAGCAGAAAGTATATCCAGAGATAAGTTCTAACTACAAATATTTTTTGTACATTAATAGTAAAATTAACTAAGACTTTACCAGTGCTATTGTGTATTTAACAAAAAACCCAGCAAGATAACTGGTTGAAAAATCTTTGGAAAGAGAATTAAATTTGAGAATATATTGACACAGTACAGTTCTAAATCGAAAGAAATGAATGAAAGTTGATGAAAACGTGTTACGCTAATACAAATGGAAATTTTTAGACAGTAGGCTCGATTTTCTAGTAAAGGATTTCCAACCCTCAGGAACATCTATTGAGTCATTATATTCCTATTGTGCGAGTCCTTTTATCCCTCTTGAGCATGCTTAGTCACAAGCAAAGGATCATTCTTGGAGCTTAATAATATGCAATTTCATGCAACGCGCCACTCAACAGAACAAGCATAGAGACCAATATTCTAGCAAGCACGTCCTGATACTTCGTGAACATTTTAACATTCTAATTGCACAAAATAAGACGAGGTCATAATCCATCCTAAACAAAAAGCAGTTACTTGCATGTTGCAGACAAGTTCTTTATCCACTAAATCTTTCGCGGGCCTATTAATGAATGGAACATGATTGAGTTCGGGAGTCTTTGGTAAATGCAAGTAATGGAATAGAGATACAATAAATTAGATATTCAAAAAATGTAATAAAGGTTCTGTAACTTTTACGGCTCAGAGCGAATCACGCGGGAAAAGGATTTGTTTTAATTCTGATTAATCATTCAATAAAATAGAATACCCATGAACCGTTATAGCGTTCTCCCAGATAACGGTCTATATTTGATGACTCCAGATAAATTCCGATTGATTAACATTCCTCTAGTGTGAGAAGTAAGGACGAAATTGAACTTTTGGTACTTGCTCAACAAATGTAAATTTTTTTATACCTTTTATGGTTTTCTAATATTACTTTTCAAGTGCCTCGAATGAACGAGTGAAACTAATCCAATGGAATGAAACTTTCGAAATCATTGTACCTTTCGTTTTACATTCGAATTCAACAGAACCACGATGTTTGTTCAATTAAGAGCGTTAAGATGTGGGGAAAACCTTCATCTTCTTCATCTTCTTCATCTTCTTCATCTTCTTCATCTTCTTCATCTTCATCATCTTCATCATATTCATCATCTTCTTCTTCATCTTCTTCTTCATCAGGCTCTACAATTCTGATGGGAGAGTTTTGGCCTTCTCAACATTCTGCTTCCACGCCTTCCTATCTTTGACCTTTCTGCGATCCACTTTCATTCTACGTAAATCATTGTAGACGTCCTCAGACCATTACTTCTTCGGTTTTCCTTGAGGTCTAACACTTAATGGTTTTGCATTCCCATACCTTATTAACAGTTCTTTGTTTCCCCATTCTGCAGAGATGGCCAAACCACCTCAATCTTTGAGATTGAATGCATTTTTTTTGTGGGGCTTTAGGGCTCGTCAACATCGAGGTCATCAGAGTCCTTAAAACTTGTACAGGTAGGGAAAATGCTGTTACGCACTAGGGAGAGCCAACATGACTCTCCCCGCGTGTGGGACTCGCCGAATGACTCAGCCATACCCACTAAAAACCCTCCTGAATTACAACTCAAAACTCAAATCCACACATATCTCACGACTTTACTAAAAACATTTAAAAAAAGAAGAAGAGGAAAGAGGAAAATGAAAGATACCCTAGCCCTAATAGCGTCGGGATCGAAAAGAACAAGAGGTGACCAAGGGAGGTCAGAAAAGAGAAAGGAAGGAGCATGGCACAAGTAAGTGGAAGTAATGCCAGACTCAGCTCGGGGCCCCGTGTTCGCCAAACACGTACTTACTCGATGTAAGTCCCCTGGGGGGGAGATTGAATGCAATTTATTATATTTCTATTATGAATTAGTTTAATTCTGCATTTGTTTTAATTCACCAGAAGTCACATTCTTCTCTTATAGGACCTCATTCCGTCCAGACCTACCTAAGTTAATAGACGTTAAAAGAATTGCTAATAATTTGAGCAATGTCCTTTACTCGTAAGAATGCGGCGCCCCAAACAGTTCGCATGACAACATACGCCCAGAGCATTCTCGTTTCTTATTTTCCACGTCCAGCGAAGTGAGAGAGGAGAATGGAACTTCTTACTCGACAGAATATCTTGTTATTCGTCATCAAAATTTGGACGAATACAAAAATAACTTGTTATTCATGGCAGCTGCTTCATGGACAATGGAAGATATGTTCCAATTCATGACTACGTGGAACTTGACAGAATCCGTACTAAACCTCTGTCTCATTTTCCAGTACTTTCTGACAGTATGTGTGTCAGAAGAATAAATAGTTTTGCCATTTTGTCAATTGAAAAGAAAGTTGCTACAATCTTTGATCGACAAATTTAGCTCACTCAAAGTAAGAAAGCACGGTTTGTTTAAATTTGAGGATCTATAAATTTAAATTCAAAGCACTCATTAAATTGAGATGCAATGTTATAACTATAATAAATATATTCATTTCTCTGAAAAATTACTATACCCAATCACTGAGAATTCATCTCCCCTATATCAAATTTATCTATATTGGCGTGGGGGTGGGGGGCACCCACGTCGTGCAAGAACCGTCCCGGGTCGAGAAACTCTCTGCTTATATGAGCTCATTTATGTAATGAAGACTTAAAGCTTTCTTGACTTTTAGCAGGAAGCATCAATTTTTTTCCTGTTTTTTAATCTTCTTCAATTACTGTATGAGTAGCTGTGTTATGTACACTCAAAGTACATATATTGGAACATGAAAAGTTACAGGCGAAATTATGAATTTATAAGATATTGTTTACCATTTAAGTTTTTTCCAAAATAAATTATTATTCAGAGTGACTCCTCGTTTTCTTTCTTAGATTATAACGGGGTTTTTACGAGCAAAATACTATATCAATATTTATTAGCCTTTTTCTCATATAAAAGCAGTGTATCATACATCGGAGCAAGGATTGTTTATGCAGAGATACGAATGCAAATGTNGCAAGGATTGTTTATACAGAGATACGAATGCAAATGAGAACGAACATCGAACTTGAAATTGCAGCAAAAGGCGAAGGTTATCAAAGGGGACTCGAATTATTCTTTGTGCGTCACTGTCTGAAACCTTCTCTGGAATATTCCATTCGAGGAGCTTCCTCTGCACTTCTCTGTCAATTAGTATGTATTCATTCACCAATATATTCGGATTCGCGAGTCTGTCACACTGAGATGTCAGCGAGATGTATGAGTGCCCACTCTGAACAATAATAAAAAAAACTTAATGAATCCACGCAGATGGTAATATCCATTCAGTGTTGCGCCAAATTTCATTCTTAAGTCACTTATAGAATCTTCCTCCGTTCGTAACGTAATGAAATACATTATGAGCAGTGGTGTACTTCTAAATAAAAAAAGTACCGGTGTGCCGATCCTTCAAGTATTAAAAATTGGTGTATAGGAATCACTAAACGGAAAATGGATAAATATAAACTATATTTTATACATTTTTATAACAATTTTAAAACAATTTCACATTATAATTTTTCTACTTACTTATAAATATTTATATTTTACTTTCACAATAATTCCCATAAGGGATAATGTACATAATATTTCGTTCATGCTTTTTTCGTTTGTGGATCTACTGCAGATCTGTGACTACGTAACCAAGTTTTAACACATGAATTTGGGTTCCACGAGTCTAAGGGTGTACCATGTAGTTTAATAAATAATAAACTTGAAACATGGTCAATAAGAATACACGACCTCTTATCAGTCAATATTAAAGTCATACAACTAAAACCACGTTCGCATTCTGAAGAACTACACGCAATCATTTTCGCAAAGGACATCAATTCTTGGAAATCTATAGGAATTTTTCCATTCCATTTGTAGTATTTGTAAATGGGAAATGTAGCGTGCTATTGAAGTTTACCTGCGTGGAGCGATAGGAGGAAGGTAGGGTTATTGTTAGTAGGTGGGCCGGTTAGCTGGGTTTATCGACAATTTGGCCCACGTGGAGGTGTGGGTAGAAGTGGTTAGTAATCGAGTTATTGATACTAGCAGGAGGTGGATAGAGAAAGAAGGGTTCGCTTTTCAGTAATTACAGCTATATGAACTGGTAACATTCATGTGAAAAGCTAAAAAAATTTCTGGCCTCACCAGGAATTGAATCTGGGATGACTTGGTGAATAGCAAGAAAGCTACCACCTGAGCCACTAGAGGGATTGAACGACCTACCATTACCTAAATAATCTCGGTACGCATTTAACGTTTTTTAATGGTATATCAAAGCGTTTGCACAATGACTATTTCCACTTTTCCAAATTGCAATTCGTTTGGTTCAAGAACCTTTAATTCATCCATACTTTTTACGCCTGTACCAGAATCTTTGTCAGTAAGCAATCTATGTTAGAAATTGTTTATTAAACTAGTTAAAAATTGATTTCTATTAATAATACTTACTTTTTCATTATTTGTTAAATCAAGTGAGTTTAGCTTCATTTAATTAATAGCATGTTTAGCTTCTACTAATTTATATCCTTTGGAAGAATCCTTAAAAAGTTCCAAATGCAAAATACAACGACGAATCAATTCATCTACATAGACTATTGTGACATTTCGATTTAGTAATGATTCAGGCAGAATAGTTATTTCGAATAATAGATCATACATAAGAGCTAAATTTAAAACAAATTGTTTCGATGGAATTCTATTATAAAGTCAAACGAATATAGCTTTTCTGTCTTACCACGCTGTTCATCCGTACTAACTTTTGAAAATGAAGACATAATGAGGCAAACTTTTGCCGTACTGCAGATACTGTTCGAAACGAACTAGCTACCCATAGCTTATTAAATATTCTTCTTCTGTTGTTGTTTTTTTCATTACTTCTTCAATGGCTTGGCCACATGTTTCTAATTATTTTCGTTTTTTCGGCGATTGACTATATAGACTGTATAGTATAAATATTTGAAAATGATTTCTCCCGTGCACCTCTGATATTGCGTCTCCCACTGACAATTCTAACCGAAGATTTACACAATGCCAAAGGATTGAATTCGGAAATTTATATAATAAATGTTTTCCAACCCCAGAAATTTTGCCTAACATAACATTCGCACTTGTAAAAGATATTAAATAGTGTTGCAAATAATTATCATTAAATCCATATTTATTAAGGCACTTTAAAAGAGAATCAGTCACTGTAAAAGCTGTCTGATCCGGTAATTCTACTAAATCAAGAAACAAATAATGTGGATTTTTCGTTTCACCTATTAGACTTTTTAAATAAATAATAAATGCTGTCTTTTTACTGAGAGCAGTAGCTTTATCAGACATAATCGATATATTTCCGCGAACGTTTAGAATTTCTTGAACCAATTTTCGGTTCATTTCATAAGCAATATGATCGATTATGTTAGTAGCACTATACCTTGAACTCAAACCATGAGCAACACTCAGCTTCATTTAATTGTTGAATTTGAAGCAATTCAAAATGATCAGAATATGGTCGATCGTTCTTAGCTAAGTAATATAACGTCCTGAATACTTGACATGTACTATTCACTTCACGATCTTTTAAATTGTAGATTAAATTTCCCAATTTTTGTTCAGTCGATAATTTTAATTTTTTTCATCTTCAACGTGGGATGTACCACTTAAATGGTTAAAGATTTTTGTGTGCAAATAGTCAATTCCGAATTCCTACCCTTACCGTAAGAGGAATTTAAAGTTTGTCGAATAAACAAATGATTTTTTATTCGTCATTTGTGTATATCGAATGAAAGAATATCCTGTTACTCGTCATTTAAATTTAAACGAATAAAAGAATAACATTTTATACGTCATTCAAAGTTTGTCGAATAAAAGAATAACTGTTATTTGTCATTTCAAGTTTGTCGAATAAAAAAAAACTTTTTATTCGTTATTTTTTCTACGAAGAATAACGAATGATTTTTCAATTTATAATATTTTATTCATGAGAATAAGAATATTGCCAACCCTGCTACAAGGAAACAACTCGAGGGCCCTTCGACTCGTGTCAGAAATACCATCCCCGAGACGAGTGCAGGTATCCTTTAAATTCTCGTGCTCGCTGATTCACGAGTTGCTTTGGCAAGAAAGAGAGTTTTTGCATAACGTCCATGCTTCCTAGCGTATATGTTATGTTAAAGACGCTTACCGCGTAACGCACAAGTAGTGTAATCGATGAATTTTGCACAGCGTACTTTCGACTCAAATCATAATAAAAATAGTAAATCGAAACAAGCTGCTTCTCTGTTAGCGTACACAAGTAAACTGTACTACGAGTGCACCAACACGTGCTCATACGGCACACACAACCAATAAATCTCTTGCATACCCTCTCAGATACCAACATAACCTCAAATCCAGACCAGACTCCGCCACGACCTCTCACTAGCATACCACTTACATCATAAGCAAACTGGGGCATTGTTAAATACTACACTAGGAGCGTTGGCACACCACTAACTTCTGAGAAAGTGCAGAAGCTACTTGCATTTGGGTAGCGTATACGATAGCTCGCCGGTACGCTATGCAAAAACTCCCTATTGTGTGGGTCTTCACAGGCATCAAGGCGCTCTATGCAAAACTCGCCTTGAAAAGGCCTACTACGTGCACTTTCACGACACTGGTAACGACAGCACTTGTATGAAGATGTCTTATTCATATTGTTTAGTGCGGGAGTTCCACTCAAACATCTCGTAACTATGCATACATCATGTATTAAGTCTGACACTAAATGAATAATTTCAGCGCGAAAATCAAGTCACTCTTTTAATTCCAGAGTATTGTACAATACTAAAAATATTCAACATTTCATATTTCTAGCTTCGCTAAGAGTCATATTTTACCAATTCGCTTTCACAATAAAAATGTCACACCTGAAAAGGCAGTTAACGTAATGCGAGTTGATAAAAAGAATGAAATATTTTCAAACTATTTTGCTAAGTAGATAACTGTTCCTTGAAAATTAACTATTTTTATTGCGTACAATGGGCGCACAAACATCAACAATAAAACAAAAATACATAAAAAAGTTTTGTTCACATTCGTATTATTGTCAAAACCAATATTTTACAGATGTTGTTCGAAAAATAAACCAGTATACGATAAATAAATTGGGTACTATTAATAGATGTAATTCATGCAGTTGCATTTCTCAGTTAAATACGTATATCCTAAAGGTTCATTATTTTTGCATACGCATGCTACAGGTACACATCTTGGTATTAACTATCGATTCTTTTGTTCGAATATTAATGGTATGGTAACAACACCCATGGTTTCGCTCCGCCTATTTTCTCATCGCAAATTACACGTAAGACCATTATCATTCTCTGATGTATTGATTTTTAAAACACAAATTTCTTTTCTTGCACTGCTAAAAAGTCGTTTCTCTCGGTAAATCAGAGATATTTCTCTCCCCTAAGCTTTTTACAAGCAAAATAAGAACTTGTGTAGAACGACACACATTACTACTTCAAAGTTTAATAGAATGTATTTTTTCTAAATTAAGTATGCGCTGAGATTCTCATGTAATGAGAAAAATTCCTCATGGAAAGGTATCAGCAAGAAGGATTAAATATTTGGTATAAATACTTTACAAATGTCCTAACGACTGTATTCAATTGTTCTATTTTTTAACAAAAGAAAACCCTGAGTTCTGTTTTAGGGTCTGAAGTCATTTTGGTCCTAATTGGATCGATTTTTAATAGACTTATGTATTGACTCTAATGGAGAAATCCACTGAAAAGCTGTTTTTTTTTCAATGATATAAACTAAGACAGGATTTAACTGCGGACCACAGTAGTTCTACTAAATTCCATTTTTTCACTTAATAGGTTTCAATAAAACCAGTAAATTTTTCGTAACGCAAATTTAATCACTCAATCGTCGTAAATTAAAGTTGGAATTACTAATTTAATATTTAATGCTCAAAAACACTTTCGAAACGCGAAGACATATTTCATTGTATGATTGACTAGTTTACCATTCCGCAAGTTGAAGCTTTTTCATTGAGCATGGTGGAAGGTATTCTAGTTTTTGTTCTTGGAGGACCAAGATATTTAGCGTAGACAATATACAGCGAAATTACGTCCTCATACTGCTGTCAAGGTACATCGAGTAATTGAAAAGACGTGAGAAATTTTAATTATAGACGTAAGGAAAATATTCCAAATTACCAATTTAATAACACGGATCATTATCATAATTTTACGTTCTGTGAGATCCTTCCAGTCATATACCAGTTCCTTTCTACTAATTTACTTTTTCGAGTTGAGGTTATTAAAATTTCTTATGATTATTCCAACGACGCCTCACAGTACCAAAAACTGTTTAACCTAAAAAAAATTATTTCACTACTTTTTCCAAAGCATGCATACTGATTTTAAATTATCAATATTAAATAATGGTCGCTGACGTATTTCCATTTGCGTAAAAATGTATGAGAATATCAAATATGAGAGTGTTGAAGATTCAAAACTAGGATTCGTCTACTATTTTTTTCCATTGTGTTGATTATTATTAATTCCAAAATAAATAAGCATAAACTCTATCTCAATAAATGTTTAAATGAAAAAAAATAGTTTCAATTTATAGTTTACAGCCCATCAAAACCACCCGTATCATCAAAACCACCCGTATCATCCAAACCATCATATCTACCCCTCGTATTACTATCAACGCTACTTTTATTTATTTATTTTTATTTAATGTCTTTTGGCAAATGAGGTTCAGGTCATGAGGCCTGCTCTTCCACCTAACCGTTGGATTTGAGTAAGGGAATTGGGAAGGAGAGATGTTGGGCTGACAGGGAATTTACGGTACCGAATCGACATTTGTCTAGAGTAGGTGAGGGAAACCCCAGCTGAAAGCCTCACCTTGTTCGTCCCAGCAGGATTTGAACCCATGCTCTATCGCTCAGGGGGATCGTGGAAGTGAAGACGCTATCACTAGACCACTGCTGTCGATCACTGACTGAATTTACTTCAATTATCAAATTCTGAATGAAACTCGGCAGACAAAAACTAGCTCCGTCGCTAAACTGACTACTTGATAAAGTTATAACTACCGTATCAATTCCTTCCAATAATTCATCTCCATAAAACACAGAATACTTCGATCCCAAGGATCATGTTGCTTCCATCCACTCCACACAGACAAGTTTCACATTACTCCTTTCTCTGCAAGAAACAGAGATGCACCTGGCAGGTTAATTATGATATCGCAATCCCAAAGACCAGTGGAATTTCTGACTTAATAAACCTTTCAGATGTTTATAAAAGTTATTATTAAATTTCCATTAGCAGAACACTCACTTCATGCCCATGGCGCTTTTTCGTGACCGCCTTCTGCGCGTGCCTCACTCTCACTCTGCGGCTGCGCCCACGCCTTCGTCTTGTCCCTCTCAGAGAGATCCTCTAATACGCGCAGATTCGCCCCCCCCCCACCGTCTCTACCCGTCCACATCGACTAGTTGCCTCGCAAATCACACTCTCACGCCGATACAGAAGATTGAGCGCTGCTCAACATTAGGAGAGGCATGCTCGCAACACGACGCTTAATTAAACGTGCACACATTGAAACAGCTGTCTGCTTTTCGAACCAAGGAGACCAAGGAAAGAAACATGTTTTCACGGTGTGAGGATAACGGATACCGATGCTTTCTGATTAATGTAGTAGGCGAACAGAATGTGACACTCACGTATCAATAATAGTTTTGGACGTGTATTTATCATACCAATCTCCGTGAAATGTTTTAGAATTATTTGTTTGTGAGGACGGTGTTACTTCTCAAAAGTTTCAGTAGCACTAAAGCAAGTATTTGAGTACATTGGTCACTAGATTATTTTTCAATCATCATGTCACCTTCCGGTACGTGTTTTAATTTTCCAGCAAATTGGTTTTTAAGTGAATAGATAATAGAGAAACCGGAATCGATATTATTGCCCATCAACTATTGTAAGGGCTCTTGATATGAGAGTTCGTACCAGATACATCTCTTGGACTTTTATAACCATATAATAAAATAACGAGCTACAGATTAACGACTTTCAATTTAATATTCTTTGATAATTTTTCCAATACCCCACCACTACCGAGTACCAAGTATCATTCATAACCATATTGTAAATTATGTAAACTCTTTTGGGTCAATACGAATCACCAGAATATTTTCGAGAAGTTTTTGATGATAAATTAATATTATTTTTTGTATTTTCAGAGAATAACCATAATATGGGCGAGTATCACCATATGACAATTTTCTAGTATTTCTCAATAAAAAAATATGACTTGGTAACACGGAGGTTTGCGACCACGGTACTAGACTAAGCGAAATAACACTGGAAATGAAACACACATCCCCAGGATCTTTTCTGTTCTGCGAAGTGAAGCTTACGAAGTTACGTCACAAGAAGTCAGTCTTCAGTTTATTTGCCAAGAAGAGAATAAATAATTAAAATCCAGTATTTTAAGATCAGCAGAGGATTCACACAGCTTCTCCAAAAGTAATATCATCACTGGAACTGCTCCGGGGAATCATTCAAAGCTTCGGTCGAAGTAGGCGAGGTCGACAGCTGGAGTTTCTCTCACCTTCTCCAGAGCAATGTCCATTCCCTTACGTTTCCCGGCAAATAAATATCTCTTCTTACCAATTACCTCACCCACATCCTGGTTAGGAGGATGACCTGTTCTTCATCATAACACATTAAATTAAATAAAGATGTCGCTAAAAAGTAGGGGTTTTCTGTCGTATAATGTCTGTGAAGTCATATGAATAAAATTCTTCAACTCTCATTATTTATTTTTAGTAGAACTCCGGTCATGTTGATCAATTATCTACATCGATGCGTGAAAATTATTGTTGTATGTTTAATTACAGTTTTTATTTTTTTCCTCAGCAATTTGATCTTTTGTAGTTATATTAACTTAAAAGTAACTTATTTTGGATGCAAATTCAATTGTTCGGGTAGTTGATAATATAACAGGTCCGGATACTCCGAGTTCTACTCTAGTTCATCGTCGACTGCACGAGTTATAAGAGTGAACGTGAACGTGTTTACTCAGTAGTTCTAATTTACCTCCGGAGAAACGTTGAAATGCTAATAGCAAAGATTTGCGGTTCCGCCTGCTCCTCGGGTACATCATTTCACCCTCGCTGCCAGTTGAGTTATAACACGGTCGTCTCCTCAATATTCTCGGAAAACACGCTCGTCACTTGCGTTCCACCCACAAACGAAGCGAGTCGTTCCATTTGACTCCGACACTTTCACGCTCAACAGAATCAGTTTCACGGCGACCAGACGAGTCGCATCAGCATCCATCGCGAAGTCGTCGCTTCCATTATATGCCGGTTGTGCAGCGTCTGAACGACTCTTTACCGCCTATACGTAGAACGGTAGCCAATTTCTTTTCTTTCTGTGGTTTCTTTCTGATAGAACCTGAGTTCAAGCCTTGTCGTACCTTACTCGGTGAGGTTTTCAACAGGGGTTTCCCCTCACCTACTCCAGAAAAATTTCGGTTCGGTGTCGTGAGTTCCGTGGCAAACCAACATCTCTCCTCCACATTTCAGGGGTACGTGGAAGAGCAGACCCCGTAGACTGAACCTCACCGTAAACCAATAAATTCTGCAGAATCTTGATAACGAAAGCAGCAGAATTTTCTTTTGCTGATAACACAAAGAATACTAAAGTTGTGGGAAAAATGTTTCTTGTTGAAAATTGAAGTACTGGATGTAGGACGAAAACGCGGATTAATGGAGGACAGAAGCCAGGCATTACAAGAGATTGCAGTGAATTGTTGCAACTCCAGAATTCATGACGAAAAATTAGAGTTCGGTACTCTATGGCGAAGTACTCACAAGTACAAAATGACATGGGAGTAAATGGCATTAATAGTACATGTAATTTGATTATATTATACTTTTATACTATACCAAGTTTCTTCTTTATTTTCCTTACTGTATTATATGTAATTATTACGATTTCTTTAATGATCATTATACCATACTACAGAATTAGTATCACATTATAAGTTAATATTATTTCAATTAATAAGTGTATGTGCAAGATCATTCATAAAATTGTGATGTCATTTTTTTTCAATATTAGTAACATACTTCTTTACTTCAATAGTAGTGGTTGTATAGTTTTGTGTTAAAATATTTTCAATTTTATATTGAATGAATTAGAAGTAATTTTTTTAGTTTAGAATCTTAAATGCGTTCATAAACAGTAAATGGGTTTATCTGGGAGACTATTACAAGAAATTTCATATGCAGTTACCGAAAGCAGATAGTTTAAACACACTTGCGGTCGTTTAATTTGGAAAGTATTTGTTGTATACAATACAATTGAATTTGGAATAACATCTCAGTATACTTATGATATACAGAATGATTCATTAAAAATGAACACTTCAAATATCTACTAAACGGATGAACATATTGAAGAATTCATACCTCAGTAGCTAACAGCGAGACATTATTTGAATACGTCAAACTATCAGTTCTGCGTAGTTAAATTATCACTTCGATATATCAGTTTGTGTGTTCTCTCTACATAAATAACTCTAATAAATTAAAAACAAAAATGCACTTCACTCGATCTTTGAGTGTTAGAGAAGAAGCAAATAACTGCATTTTTTACAAATAAACAACTTTTATTTGTTCATTGTTTTCACCGCTGCAAAAATTTTAGCAATCTAAGTACGTCATCGGCTGACTTCCGTGGATGATATTGTACACAATGCTTGGTGAGAGAGTGCAAGATCTAATCAACATTTTTGTTACTCTACTTATAGCAGTAGTTCACTTCCAGTTCGATTTAAGAAACAGATTACAGTAAATTCTTGGAGAAAACACATTCACAACGATTTTATCCGCCTACATACACTACTTATTTTTACACGATATTGATGCTACTTCATCATATATTCACTTTTCTCAACAACAAATTCTTAAATTGCCCCACCTGGTTAGTTTATGTTCAAATTTTTCTTGCGAGTGTGTATCTTTATGCGCTTACTTTTTTAAAATCTTTTCACTCATTTGCAATATGAATGTCCGAATATATTTAAATAAATAATAATGCAGTTCTGATAATCTTCCCAACAAGTGTAGTCCATCCTTCCCCAGAATTTTTCTATCACACGCTCATATTCTTGTAAGGAAAACTGTGATGGTGACAAGGGCTTTAATGACCCTGTTGTTGGTGAACTCTTAGCTCCAATAATAATAATAATAATAATAATAATAATAATAATAAAAATAATAATAATGTATTTTACAATATGAGAAACGTAAAAAATGTCAGAAACGCTTCAGCTGTGTAAAAACGTATAAACAATTGGTCCGTGTAGTTCTTAAATGACCAATCAGTGCACCAGACAGTATCCTCGGAGTCGTAGCAAGTCCAGAACTGATAATTCCATTTGCATTATTGTAAAGTGCGGTGTGACTGAGCAGACACAGCGACGCGCCGTTAGTCGCGGAGGCGGCGCGTGGTCGTGGTGGAGGGGGGGGGGGCTGAAGAGTACCGTGAGAAGCCGCCTACATCCGGAGGACTCTTTGACGGCCACTGCTGTTGGAGCGTTGTAAATCTCGACACCGCCGGCAACGACGGAGGCGCCGGCGCCCCCGCGTCCACAATCCGCGCTCTGTGCGCGGCCTCCGCGACCACTCCACGCGAGCCAGATAAATCACTTCGCGGCTGACGCCAGAGCTCTCTACACAGCCGGCGCCGTCTGGCCGAGACAGGGGCAACGGGCCTCCGCCACGAGGAGCCGTGGACGCGCGAAGACTCCGGCAGTGGGCTGCCATCGGCCATTGACGCGGAGCATATGCGATTGTGAGAGTTTGGAGTGGACTCCTCAATTAATAGAAAGGATACGAGGAAGCTTATCGAAACTAAAGTAAAATACCACATGCTGGAGGAATTTGTTAACAAGATCGGTGCATTACGGGAAGCATGTGTATATGTTGTGTAGGGCTCTAATGACCTTGACGTTGACGAGCCCTAAAGCCCCACAAAAATGTGTATGTTGTGGACAAGAGAAAGTAATAGCATAAAAAGAAAAGGGAATATGAAAGAAGATAAGCGCCCACTTTCTCGAGATGGGGACGGAGTACGCTAAATGCGTCTCAAAACTCGGCATAACAGTTAAAGAATATTACAATAATAAAACAGAGCCTTGTAATGAGAACTTGCAGACCAAGTAGTCGAGATATCTGGCTGAATGTGAATGTACCTGAATTGTATTAATATGTATGAGACGTATTAAATCATTTGAAATGAAATAAGAAAAACGAAATGACGGCAGTGTGACTAGCAACACCACCAAGAATATATTTTTCTGGCGGAGACTCCAAGCTCCTCCCTTCGACAGTTTTCCGTCTTCGCACCCGATACTACTGCTCATGGTGGCACACGCGTACCACGCGCTAAACACCGCAAATCATTCATTATACCTTCAAAACTGAAACACTGTATTTGTATACAAAGAAATCTCTTACACTGCAGTGAATCTCTTCGCCAGGAAACAGATTAATTATGTTACGTTGAATGAAAATGGGAGACAGGATTCGAACTCGGGGCTTAACGCGCTTTTATGATGCGCTTACCAACTGTGCCATCCCGTTCGCCTCTTGGCTCCGCCTACCACTGTCATTCAACTTGCGAGACCCACAGACCTCTGTGGTTATCTCATGAAAATTAGAATCCCGTAGGAAGTACTTGATAGTGGGTCGGTATTTTCCGTTGAATGTCAATGGTAGACTAGGCCGAGAGGCGAACGGGGTAGCGCTGTTGGTAAGCGCATCGGCGCGTTAAACTGAACCCCGAGTTCGAATCTTGGTCCTGCCTCCCATTTTCATTCAACATAACATAATTAAGTGTACTTGAAGAATGGATTCTAATTTGACTGCAATTCTCTGGTTTTGCGACAGTTTTTTTTGATACAATAACTTTCTTAAATAATTTCGCACCATTCTCTTTATATTACATTTGTAACACATGGGATAGTTTTGTCATGTCGATTCCATTAGATATGAGATGGGAATTAATTTAAAAGCCGTTTCACCGAAGAAATTCCATAATTCAAGATGGTTTTATTCAAATATTAGCTCCGTAAGGTTCAAATTTTATTAAATGGGTTGCTAGATAATTGTTTATTCTTTCATTGAAAACATTCTTTTATTGAAAAGAAAAAACGGTCACCTGGTCTCATATTGCTTGTATTGGCAGCGCAAGAAACCGCTCTGAAAAGCACGGAAAGTAGGAGGAAGAGAAACAGTTAAAGACGTTACCAACTTACTGATTTTGGATCAAGGTCAAAGATATTATTACTTTTAGAATACAATACTACAAGAAATTGGAATACCTTGAGTGCAAATGATAAAATGGTTTTCTTGTCGGAAGAGGATATCTAATTTTCCTTACAGACAAGACTAACCTGAATTCGATGTTCTCCAAATCACTACATTACTTACAAGATTGTATGTGTACATTTAAAAAGATTTATGTACACGCTTTGACAAAGCACTCGTAAATCATCTGATTTCTAAAAATCAGAAAAAAATAGTTTTATCTTTTATCTTCCGTCACTAAAAATAATTAATTCGAGAAAATATCCCACATTTTATTCCGATGTCAGTAACTAGATGCAAAAATTTAAACAAAACTTAGAAATATTTACATTTTAGAAAATAATTTCAAAATTCTTTGTGGCCAACTCATGTTAAAAACGCCATCATCATCTTTTAGTTAAGCCCCATTATTTCACAGATTCATTGTTATTTCAAATTGCCTTTGTTTTCTCGTGTTTCTTAAATCTAAAATATGATGCGTGATACGATTATTTCACGATTCACCAACGCTTCAGACCTTTTCGACAGCTATCGAATGTGATTTAGAAGTTTATCTTCGATTCATTTCTTTATCTTCAATATACTTTGGTTTCCAATATTGAACCCTTTACCGTCATATACCATAATATTCATTAGCGTGCACGCACTGTTCATTTACCCTACTACTCTTCAACACAAAATTTATGAATGGTTCACATTCTTTATTGTCTTGAAATGAAAAATATGCCCTCCGTTTAACGAAGAACCGGATTAATTAATAAAAATGTCATTTTGAATATTTCAAAGCTATTTTTATGATTATATGACGTGTAGTCGAATAGAAAGTGTTGTTTATCCATTGTCTTTGTTGATAGAACTATCCCATTACTATTTTCTACTCACAAATTGTAATAGAAATATCCATTTATGGGCATATTGGGCGAGTAAAAGTAACCATACATCACTGAATGTGACACATAACTTGCATCGTTTGACATTCTTTAGACCTAATAAAGTCTAAGCATGACCTCTACACATTTATTCTCTTATATTCTCTTAAATTAACTCTTTTCACCTCTAATTAAGAATAACCATTGAATTTCACTAGCCGACAAGATTTCGCGTGAATCTTCTACCAACTTAACTAGTGAATCAAAGGAGTCACGTCGAAGTCGTACGAAAGACATATCTCCGTCATAAAAAAAGCTCGCAAAAATTTACGATTCTACAAGCATCTAAATGGCCATTTCCAAGCTTATTTGTGACGCACACGCGCTTCAAACCCCGCTGTTTATTTGGTTATGATAAAGTAATATATCAACCTCACTATTTTCGCCGTTAATAAGTTCCTTTCCAGAATTTTCTGATACCAGGCAGAATTGTCAAGTACTTGCCTGCAATAAAAAATTGCAATTTTCTTAATGAACAAATAGTTTTTGCCATCTAGTGTTCTGTTGACGCCCCTAAATATATTTTTTTATGAATTTCGTAGGTCTAATTGCTATTAATTAAATACCGTGGGTCAGTGGAAGATCTCACCGTCCTCAACTCTTGGCAGGGAAAAAGTTTTTTTCAAAGCAAAAATATTATAACAAAATTATATTCAGTAGTTAACATTTGTCATTTTTTCTTTGTTAGTGAATATGGGTTATTTATCAAATTATGGATAAAGTAATCGAAAACCTTACAGTAAGGGATGCGTACATTTAACTCTTCGATTACAACACAAGAGTTGTTCAATTAATGTCATAAAATTGAATCTAGGTACAGATATGCACACAGTATACACAGATTTCATCGAAGTATTTGATACGGTAGACCACAACATGTTATGTAGTAAATGTTCAATATTCTCATTGATGATGGCGATAAACTCAAATCAGAATATTTGCTCTACGCTGATGATTTGAAAATATGTGGGAAAATAACTGACGATAACGATGTTTACATACTTCAACAAGACATCGACTGAATAAGCAGATGGTGTGTGAAAAAGAAATTGAAGTTGAATATCTTATAAGTGTGTCGATTTCTTTCTCACGCTCATTACATCGACGACCAGCAGTATACCATCTTAATGAACATCAACTTCAGGAAGTTACATCTGTGAGAGACTTGGGTGTCGTTATCGACAAGAAATTGAATTTCTCGGGTCACGTGGATAAGATGACAACTGAAGCAATTAAGATACTTGGATTTATACTCAGATCAGGAACAGAATTTAATGATGCACGTCCGATTACACACTTATACTCATCCTTGGTCCGTCCAAAACTAGAATACTGCTCAGTCATTTGGTCACCGTATTCAAATCTTCTCACTGACACAGTGGAAAAAATAAAAAATAAATTCTGCAGGTACGTCATGTATTACATGAGCATCAGAGGACAAAATATGATCATCAAGGACGTCTACGAACAATTCAAAATTGATAGTCTTTCAAGCAGGAGACAAGTCGCAAATCTTATATTTTTATAAGACTACCAAATTGTCCAGAGATACTGAAACAAATTGAGTTCATTTGCGCTAGACCAGGTTTGAGATCCTACAGGATGCTTTAACTCAGTGAAGTCATCAAAATACTCTGTGTGCCATGGACCAAAGAACAGAATAGTAAACCCTGTAAATGAACAATGTTTCGATGTTGAATTTTTCGGAAGCTCTATGCCAACATTTTTAGAAATATAAACAATATTGTATTACTTCGATAATGATATATTGTATTTCTTTCTTTTGTTAAAGGATATCGAATTTCTTCAATAATATATTGTACTTCTTTCATATAACTTAATAATACAGTGTATTTCATTCAAAGTATAATTTATACGTGTAATTTATAAGTGCATTTCAAAATCAGAAATTAAAATATAATATTAGTTGTACAAAACCGATTGGCGTAAATAAATAAATAAATAAATATAAAAATTCTTTAGACACAATGTAAAAATAGGTGAAAATGAAATTTACAAAATATCTTGTACACAAAAACACAATGGATAATATTCTCGTTTACAATTATATTTATATTTGAAACGACTCATGACGTATACTACAAGTTGATAAAAAAATAGTCTTCTTGACAGATATACAATATTTAATAGTTGAAAACGTTCCATAAAATCTCTTTTATGAAAATTTTGGAGTGGTACTACAATAATCTTGATCTTTTTGCAAGAAATCTTCGTCAACACGAACATCCGAAAAGCTCCATACTCTGAGAGAAGACAACATATAATGATTCGTGAAAAATACTTGATCACGTCAGATCTACCTCTTCATCACTACTATTGTGTAGTTACTATTTTTATAAAATGCTGATATCTCGACCTAAAAAATACATTCTTTGATGCAACAAATTTGCATTTCAAATTCTGTGGACTACATCGAAACTCCTCGAGCAGTTTCAGTGACGATGTGTTTAGCGGGTAGCATTTATGCGCCTGTGAAGAGTTAAAACGAATTATTTAACTAATATGTCATTGTTAACTACGTAAGATCGTCAGAAGGAGAATTTTTTTTTGTAATTATACGTCATTATTTGTGTGTTGTTTTTTTACGACATGTGTAAAAGAGATGATTCCAAATTTACCTTTTAGAAATTAAATATGGGATACGTAACAAACGAAACTGATATTATTCTAGTATTTGTTTCTAGCTCTATACTACGAAACATGGGAAAAATAAAAGAGCATAAGACGTTTAGTTACTATAACTCATACTCAAATAGTACAAAGTACTAGCTACAATGAGGTGTAATAAATCTAAAAATGCGCAGTCTCCTATCACTTCTCTGATCAAGAGTTTCAAACATATTTCGAACATAGACGTAGGAGGTACATGAGAACCAATTTTTGGGGGTATTTTTTCATGATATATTTTTCCCTCACATGCCCTGATTATTTTTCAGAAAGAAATATGAAAGCAACCAATGTGGTTTCATATAAGTAATATATAATTGAGAAGTTAGGAATTATACAGTATATTGATAATAATTATCAAGCGCTTTTCGGGATATAATGATCAATGACTTATTTTTTTAGTCTTGCGATCCGTGACATGCATTTTTCCATCGATGCAGTCACGCGTAATGCATAAAAAGATTGTTAAATACCATGGTACATTATGTTGAAACGAATTGCACTGGCATTTATGAAAGCTAACTTGAGGAAAGTTTTCAACTTCATGACGTTACATGAGGAAATATAATATGAAGTATGCTATATAGTGATAATAAAAAACAATTGCGGGTCAATTATGTCCTAAAACTTACTCAAGAAATATTGCCAATCTCTGATTTATGTAGTGAAAAGATCATATTTTGGGAGCTTGTCTGAACTCTGTAGGAACAAGCTGAAGGCCCTCGTATAGTCTCTGATTCTCCAACAGTAAATACGAAAGATTACAAACCCATTAGTCAAAAATGGAAATGAGTTTTGCGTAACCAATGGAGAAAGTGAATGAATAACTCAAAATGTCAAAAGTGTCGAAATGACCAAAAACCATTCCAGAGAGCGTTGAGAGGTTTCGCAAATCAGTGCGCTGCTAGCGCTAGGGACCTGCACGGCGAGGACGAAATCAAGAAATGTGTACTTAATATTTCATCTTCCATTAAACTTCGTTAATAAATACGTGCCATATAACACTTTGATACCACGCTTTTTAATTATGATTAATCCGGCAATATTTCACTTCTAAAGAGGAAGGCCAAAAAGTTAACTCGCTCAGGGCGTCCGCCCTAGCTCGACACGGCGCGGAGGTAAGAGGAGCGCACGAGTGGGAAGTGGGCGGGGACCAGCGGACAAACGGACGGGTGGGTGATGGGAGGGTGAGTGAGGGTGGATGCAGGATGGGGAGGCCGGAAAGTGAGGCGTTGGGGAGGGGAGTGTATCGGGAATGACAGGGTGGATGGTCCGTTGGGGGAGAGGGCTGACAGGATGGGAGAGGAACGCTGAATGGGAGGCGCGAGGGGAAACTTAAGACAGACAGGCATGGAAGAGCAAGTGGGTGAGTGGGCGGGCAAGCGATCGGGCAAGTGAACGCTGGTGAGAGGACCAGCTCACTCACCGCCGCCACCCGCGCTCGTGCGCAGGGTAATTAGGAAGTGGACGGGCGAAGGAATGCGGTTCCTGCCAGCCACCGCCAGCGTCGCCTCCACTGCACCGAGTGCGCTCGTAAATCAGTTCTTCGATCGCAAGAAGCGACGCGTAGAATTTGTAATTGTGCTAAACTGCCCAGCATCGGCACTGCAGGACGGCGCGCAGCGGAGAGGGATTCGGGAAGAGTAGCGGGGAAATGCAGCGGAGCCAAGTAGAGCACGCGGGGAGGACATGCGGAACGGACGAGGATTGGCGGAGGGAGAGTATCGGAAATCTAGAGAATGAAAACGAAATTTCCCTCAAATTATGTGAGAGTGTTAAAATTAAAAATCAGTTCATTAGAGAATGATGAAGGTAAATAAATGGGCTAGTAAATGACTGAGACAATCAGAGGAGAAAAGAAATACAAAAAAGGAGAAATGAGAATTGAGGATTGGTCGAAAGGATATTAGCATTGCTAATATGAAAAAAGTGAGAATGGAAATTATAAGGAAGGAGACAGAAAAAGGAATATGGGAATAATAAAAATAAATTACGTGTATATTTTCTTCAGATGCCAAGGGATAAGGTCTGAAACAAATGTTCATTTCTCTATCGACAAAACGGGAAATCAGAGTTTAATAATAATTTGCCCAAGGTGTAGGGAAGCCGATGATACAGAAGGCAATCAACGCTTTCCCGTACAATTATGAAAGAGAAAACTTGAACTAAATTATGTACAAAATTAAATACTTTGCTTTATTGGGAGTTTTGAGACAAAATATTTTATTTGTTCGGTAAGAAAGTCGAGGTTAAGATTTCTTCAAAATATTTTAGTGGAACCGTATAAATATTCTAGTCCACATCTTTCAATTTTCCGAAAAGATAGTCATTCATTAAACGTCGGGTATAAGCTAAATAAGATGGTTTTCAAAAATATCAACAGTTTATTAAGTCTCCTAAAAGTTGTGTCAAGACGTCAAGCTAATTTGTAGTCAAATCGGCGAGATTGAAAAATAATAAGGGTTAAAGTGTAAACGATGAGAAGACGAGCAAATTATCACGTTGTCTTCCATTAATCACTGACTAATTTTCACATTTACAGGTCATATATTTTTCCGATAATTTCGAAATAAGTGTTTTTCAATCTTTGTTACTTCAAGTTTCATTATTTCATTCAACGCCCAGAGAGAAATAACCCGTGATTTATATGCCTTAATCTTTCATAAAAAGGAGTACGCTCAAACAGCCATACAAGAGCTACAGAATTGCCGGATTTTACTTCCTGTATGCGCCGGAGCAGGTGAGAAAGTAGTGACTGAAGAAACAAGTAACTGACAAGTGAACGGGCCTTCATAATAAATCAACGCTTCGACGTCTATTGATTTAATACACCAATAGTGTGCATCCGACTCTTTCTTGAATTGCTAGTTATATTCACTCACTCAAATATATCTTAGACAGTACATGAATACATCTTATAATAAGATGCATGTAATAAATTTATTACTCTGCAAGTCGGCGGCGGGAAAAAGCCCAGGAGAAACGTATACATAACAACATAATAAGAAATAAAATCACAAATCTGACACAAAAAATCTAAACAACACACTCATGGTATTTAACAATTAGAAAATTAGGACAGAAGGAAACAACGAGAAAGAAATTACATTTAAATAAATAATTAATTATATGTATGCCACAAGTGTGTATATTCACAAACATACGTGTACAAATTATCGTTTGCAAACATATACAGACACACCCTCACATAAACAAACACGCATAAATATGCACACATATATCATTGCTCCCCTATAAATATAACGAAGAAGTAGTTTCTACAATTTAATAAACAAAAATTAGTAATTAGGTAAAATAAAACCAAAACATGGCAGCTTCAAACGATCATGCACACTTCACCACACATCGCTGCACTGCACTACACTACACCTCTGGGAATTTTCTATACACATGGATACCATTCAACTCAGTGCACTGCACTTCACATATGCACCTAATTCGATGAAGCACGTAGTCGGTGGCGGAAATATTTCACTGTTTTGGTAAGTTTGTTATAGATTTAGCACGTATCTAAAATATTCATGAAAAGCATGCGCAACTCAAAATTTAATGTTAATGCGCGTCTTCTCTGTTCTGAACGATAGTGAACTAATTGTTGATTAACGATAACTGAAGCCAAGCGAAAATGGCGATAGACCTGGAATCGAACCCGCACTCTCCTGCAAGTATGGCAGGATCGTAAACCACTATCTAATTACAATATACGGAGAAAATTTAATGGTTTAAGATAATTTTTTAATTTAAGATTTATGGTAGGGGAAGCCGCTGTAGTACAAGAACAAAGAATTTGTTTAAATAGTAGGGTATTCACGGGGGACAAATTCACATAATACTTGAAATTCAATTAATTAAACCAATCTACCTATCTTTGTCATATTTCACTCTACCTTTGTAGTATAAAATTGTTTTTCAATCTTTGAAAAACTATTGAACGAATTTCAAGAACCAAATTTCGAAACACATTTTACAACCTTAAATATTTTGAGAATAGAATGTGAAAGTACGAAAATTTGGCTGATACATAATTTTCTCTAGATGTCTCCTATTCCCTCACTATTTTACATTTTTGTACATGATGGTGTAATTTAAGCCTAGTCTTGTTTCGTTTAAATATTTTCTGTATTGTCATTACAACTTGAGGAATAGCGAGGACATCAGCACAGCCAAAACACCTCCATCTATATTTTAGAATCGAAAATATAGGGGTCCGCTTAATTGATTTAATTTACGGTATTTTCTCTATTTTCCTCCATGATTAAGTTAAACCATTTCTTTATTCTTTTATTTCAGCATCTTCTCCAACACAAATCTTTTTTCTTTTTTTTAATTTTTCTCAAAATGTATTTTGAACTTTAAACTTTTCTCCGAAAATCGTAATTAGATAAGCATTCATTCAGTGCTTTCTTGTTATTTTTAAATATTTCCTTTTCCCACACAAGTTAGAAAATATATTTCTCTAATTCAAATTTTTTAAGAAGTAACGATGGTAAAACTTCTTCCATTGATACGAGCCATCTTTACAACTATATTATTTCTTTTTATTTATTTCGGATAATTTTCAGTACAGAAAGAAGTCTTAAGAATTGTTTCTTTGTAAATGATTCATAAAAATATATTACAAAATGTATTTCATAACATGCGATGAAATGATCGCTGAAATATTTGGGAGCATATTTCTCGGTTATATTTGAATTGAAGTGTAATAGAATCAAAGTCTCAATATCATCAAAAATATCGGAAAAATTGAATTTTCCGAAAACAAACCACACAACGTAGTTCCCTTCTCTTCTCAGGTTCCCTAATACTTTTCATGGGGAAAGTGCTAACAATCTAGTGTATGAGAATTTGAAAAGAAAATTTGAACAACATAATTGGTGATGTAACTTAATTACAAATTTATGTTCACAAAGTTATTGCCAAAATGGTTAAAAGGGCACACGGTCTCAATTTATAGTGTCCTAGGTACCATACCAACATCGGCAAAAAATATGTGGAAATCGGAATGGTGCTCTTTCCGTGTGTCTTAAATCTTGACTCGAAATGGCATATGAGTTATTCTAAGCAAGAAAATTCTTAATACAAAGGTCAGAAATATATACATACCTTTCAAGCACATTACCAAAAATGTTACTAGGAAAACGCGTTTACGATCATCTATAACTCTGTTTATAAATGACTAGGAGAAAATAATGACAATTTTATTCGAATCATGTATTGACTGAAACTACTCTCGAACACACAAACGAGTTGTAATATTTAATAATTACACCAAATTCATTTCAGTCACTTTGAATTCTTCTAACAATAATTTCCAAAAATTATTTAAGTTAAATACAGTACAATCTAAGAATAAAATAACATGTAGAATTTGAAGAAACTTTACTCAAATTTCCCATTTATCGTAAGGAAGAATATACGAATTATACATATAATAATAATAATAATAATAATAATAATAATAATAATAATAATAATAACAACACTGCAGTTCGAAACACCTTTATCATACTTACTCATGAAAAACCCTTGATTCGAGTCATCGCTTTTACTCGATAAAACGGGGATGAGGAAGTAAAAATCTCGATCGACCCAAAAGAATCCTGCTACGAAAGAGGATGCAGTGACTGATCGCTGCCTCGTCATGGGGGGCAATGCCGCTGTGACGAAGATCAGCTCAATGTTGGGATCGCTTGTGCGTAGGTAAGCAATAGAGAATGGAAGATGGTTGAGGGGCGGGTCCTATGCAAATGATGTGATGGACGTGTGGATGCCGGCACGCCGCCTCGTTAGCTACGCCCATTATTCAGCGCATTACAGGTGCAGCCGTTTCCATTTGAATAAAGTGGTTAATGGCAGATATATGAACATAACATTTGATATAAAATAACCCTCGATAAATCAACGCGTATAACGATGTGTAATGGATATTGAGAATTACAACGGATAGCGTTCTTAAAGCTTGTTACTTTCCATAAGAGGACGTGTGTAATCCATCAGGTGGTTGCTGCAGTAATGGGGGCACGGGTGCAAAGAGAATTAGCGGCCCAGTTCCAAGATGCAGCAAGAGCTAAAATGATTCGGCGGCAACAGAGGAAGTTTGGAAGGAAGAAAGGTGATGGAGTCCACAAAGCTAACGAATGAAAGAAACTCCCGATGTATTTGCATATATAAGGAGAGATGTTACAAAGAAGGGCAATAGAGCAGAAGGCGCTGTATTGTCTGAATTGTTGTGCAGAGAATTATACGACGACTTTTTCATTTCTTGCAAAATTAAGTGAAGATTGGCAATGGATATATTCCCTGGGGGTTGCTCAACGTCCAATGTAACTATTACATCCGTCTCTTTGATTAACTACAGGGACCAACTTAACTATATGGTCCAACACCGTAGAAAAATATCCAGATGAGATATCGAAAAACGGCTTTTGCCATGATTCTGGAAGGGACTTTGTTCTCGGAAATTAAAAATTGAATCAATTTATGTGAAACGAAAATTCCTTATTCGATGGCAAATTTAACATTATCGTCCTATCCTATCCTAACCTTTTCCTTCGTATATCCTTCCACGAGTGTTGCCACCTTCACCATCGCCTCCATCTTCACACTTACAACAGATTTTCTTAAAACGGAATCGCCGGGTCAAACAAACCTAACATCGCCGACTGTGACCGAACAATTGTTTGAACGCTGTCGCGAGTCATATTATAATTATTATACCCTAACATACTAACATAAACGGTGGCGGAGAGAAGAAAATAGTGCAGAAAAATAACTATCGTAATATTCTTTATAACTATCGTAAATATGAAAAGCGAAGATTACGGCTCATATTTTCGGAACCGCAATAATATTTGTAGTATTATGACATAAATTATTTTTTCGAAACCTTGTGGGACCATATTCTTAAGTTTGGCCAACTACAGCTTAGAGTTGTCTCGACTGAGAGCAGAGAAAATAATACAAATTAGTGATTACAGTCATTGTATTTTATTGTTCATTTCCGTATTTCAGTAGCGTATAAATTCATCAAGTGAAATAATCGCTAGTTTCTAATTCTAATGTACTCAATATCTTTTTCATTGTCCAGAGAATACTTGCATATCATAACTTATTTATATGAAAATATGACGGGCAACTCATAAGAAACGCCTGAAATATAACATTAAGTTACGATATAATAATTTATAGTGCTACATTATTAACGTCTACTATTATATTAAAAATCATTATCTGACGACATCTTATGTAGACTTTATTAAGTGTATATTATTAATATGCATTAAAAGTACAACTGAAGCGTTGAATCTAAAATCTGTTTCTATTTATAATATAATAATACTATACCTCTTTATATTTCTGACTTTTTGTATAGTGATTTTCTTTTTTGCTCGAACTGAGTAACTATAGTCATGTAGTCATAATTCATGTGTATTAACATCTGAACATATCCTGCGGAGAGGTCGAAGCGTTGTGTTTGAAAAATACTTAAAATAAAGTCTACATAAAAGTCGTCTGTTAAAAAATATTGGCATTGATAGTTAAGAAATCTGTCATAATTATGGAATATTTTTTATCATCTGTTTCGTGAACTGTGCTTCATTTGAAATATGAGATGTAACCAAGTATCTACTGGTTTTATTATATTTCAATTCTTGAAACAATCGAAGAATTGCATTATTCTGTTATTACTTTTTTATTATTAGTCTGAATTAGATTTTTTATATAGAATTATGTAATAAAAATAACTCCCGAAAACAGACAATCCATTCATTAAACAGTACAATTAAATAGACAATCTAATCAATCTATTAATGCCTAAAAAAAAAAAAAGGAAAAAGTATTAGGATGAGGAATAGCTCAACACTCAGTACAGCAAAACGAAACAAATGTTTTGGATTTTTCGAAGGGAATAGCAAAATGTAGAAATTGAGGACTAACAATCGCAACATTCATGCATTACTTATCAATTGCTAAGAGTGACAGTAAATCCTTTACTCTTAACCAAATTAACTTAAAGAAGGTGTAAAATCTACTTTTGCTTCACGAAAATTTTGTCGAGCGAATCCAACGGATAAATTCATTCTAGACTAAATAAATAAATTATGACATACGACCATTTATACTTTTATTGTTTTCTGTGTTGTATTGTGCACTGCTCTTTATACACTATAAATTGTGTTGCGTTTTTTTGGTGTAGTAAAAAATGTATCGTCCAGAAAAAGGTCATAAATGATACTTTATTTATTTATTTTTATTACCTAATGGACGTAAATAGTAGCGTCTTCCTGGTGAGATAATGTTAATACGAAGAGCACATGCCATGGCAAATAACATGGTAACAGGAAGAGAACGAATTTGTGTTAACGTTGCGGTGATACGATGAAGACAGCTTTAATGGCCAGAGCTTCCATTGGATCTGCGACAGTGGCAATGACAGTAGCGACAGCGCCGGTGCGGGGGCAAAGGCTCTCGTATCATGAACTCCCAGAGGCCCAAGGCGTACAGGTTGGAGGACGCTGGCTGCCTCCAATAAAGAAGTGAACAAAACTAATGAGGAGGTGGCGGCGGTATGAGCCCCTCCACGAACTCACGCATGTCTCTCCCTCCACTCCCCGCAACCCCCTCCTCAAATCCGAACATAAATCACCTGTCGGAGGACGGCGCACACACGATGCTCCTCGCCTGCTGTTGTGACTAGGTACAGGTAAATCGTGATTCTTGCTAATGATTATGATGAAGATGATTCCTGTGACTGTGGTTCTTTCACTTACTATTGACCTACTGAGCCCAAAACAATAAGCTAGCAAGCATGCTTATTTTAAAGTACGAGTAATATGGTCGTGGATAAATTACCAATTACTATCTACAAAACTGATATGAAATCAACATTACATTTTTCACAAGACAATATTCCATATTAAATGGGTAGACATTATTATATAAATTAATGCTGCAAATACATTGTCATTAAAATATACATATCAATTGTTTCAATGTTTAATTTGCATTAGTTCTGTTTCATATAAATTAGGAATAAAAATGTGATATCTCCAAAATAAAGACAGTAATTTTTTCCGTAGCATTCTTTTCTTCTTAAGCTTATAAGACGTCGAAGTCACGAATACATATCGTGAATACTAATTAGTCATAGTTACATCCAGATTTTGACTCATAAGTGCATGGAGACAAAAAGAAATGATGAATTATCGTAAAACTACAGCCAGTGTGTTCAAATGTGACAAGGAATGAACCGAGAATGTTCAGATTTCTGATGAAACATTGAAACAAAATTTAATGGTCTCCTCAAACTCCGGCCTTTAGGGACGACAGACAGGGAGGAGCAATAAGACACGGACCCAAACACTGCTGGGGCGAAGACGGGGGCGGGAAGGCGACGAACTTGGCGGGCGTCCTCGCCGCTAGCCATCAGTAGCTTTAGTGGCGGCTTCCCGGATGCAAGCGATAAAGTAAGTCTTCCATAAAATGACTTTTGGCAATTCCCTCTTCACCTCGCACTTGCAACTCCGGACGCCGCCGTTTGGCTGCGATCGAGCCCCTCTGCAACCCCCGGGAGAACCACCCGCCGTCCGTTCCCTAACATCGTCTCTCTCCACGCGGTGACGGACTCTCCGTGATTCTTCGGCATTTCCTATCACGGATGTTCGAGATTGGGAGAACTTACTTAACATACTGTTTGTTCACGTTTCATATATTTGAGTAACTTTGAATGAAATGACTTCAGTAAATGTCAATATGAAAAACTACTCTCCAACTTAAGCTACGAGTCACAAACCGTCGATATAAAATCGTTCTTCCATTTATTATCATTTCTATTACTTTTATGGAACGTTTTCATGTAATCTGAAAATCAGTTTTGTTTTTGTTATTTTTTGCATTAAAATATTGCTCTTTCCAGTCATCACTTCTCTATTTACTATATATCGAGCAAGAGCTCTGGTAACCAAATATCAGTCTCTATTAAGTACTAACAATTTATTTTTCCACCAACAACACGCCTTGCCATTGTTAGGGACTGATGATGACTGCGAAAGAGCTGTCACTCGTTTTAAATGAAGTAAATGCAAACGATTAACGAATTCGAGTGATTAATGCGTAAAGCAAAATAACGTGATTGTTTCACGCCCTTCACACTGAAAATGTCTTCAATACTGAATATACCACTCCTGGATCTCTAAAATGCAAACCTCGAACCTTCAATTTCAAAGGGAGTCCCTGTCTCGGGCCAATAGGGACAATAAAGTGAACTCATTAACTCATGAATTTTCACAAGTTGACAAATTGTACATAATTCTGAAAGTATTTGCATGAATGGGATACATTTACAAAATAACACAATTCTTTGTTCAAACATAATAAGATGTTTGAAGGCAACATTTGGACAGAAATACAGATAGACTTTAATGCAAATTTATAACAAAAATATCACTCATTAATGATTAAGAAGCAAGGAAGTTAGTGTTCAATAAAACCATTATTGCTAGAGTAAATTACTATGGAGCTAGGTTTATAAATTACAATTAAAATAAGAATCTCATATCAAAACTTAAGAAATCTTGGAAGGATTTTAAAAAATCACTGTCCTTACCAATTTTTAGCCCGTATATACATAATACACACTTTGCATCCGTTTCTAGAACTACAGGAATTAGTAAATAATCTATTGATAGTAGTCCTCAGTATAAATAATTCACTTGACCCGAGTTGGTACTCAAAAATGTTACTTATAGTGAACTATTATGTGCTGTCAATCATTTTTCGCCTGAAGCTAAATGTCACGATATAATTTTACTTTCAGTTATTAAGTTGCTTCCAGTAATTGATACCAATTTCTATCAGTAATTGGACAGCATCTATTGAGCATATTTCATCATTCCATAAGTAATTCAATTTTTCATTCGAAATGGAAAAAAATCGTCCTTCCAACAAACAAGAAATGTAATCTCACATCTCCTTCAGATTACCGGCTTATATTCCGGTGATGTAGTCCAAAATCATTGAAACATTCATACACAGTCAAATAATTCAATATATCACTGCACATAATCTTCTTGATCCACTGCAATCAGGATTGAGATCAGGTTAGTTCTCGGGAAGCATTGACTAAGCTTGTTGATATGAAAACTGGTGTTAGTGAAAGGCTTTTAACAGCAGTTTATTTTTTTCTTCAGTAAACCGTTTGATACAGTTGATCACAAATTATTGCTGTATCAACTTACTAATTTTGGTTATTACGTCTTCGATTATTAAATGGATTTCTGCATACCTTGAAAATCGTGAACATAGTGTTAAATTTAATAATGGTTGCACTTCAAAGTGACTCCAGAGTAATGCTGGAGTTCCCCAGGGTTCGGTTCCTGGACCTCTTCAATATTTTTATAAATTATATATCACACACTTTAAAATACCCACCAAGGATCAGTTATGCTGATGATCTCTAATTTTATTTACAATTTTCACCTGAAGAGTTTTATTCCGCTATGGACAAACTCCAGTATGTAGTATATTTGCTTGGTCCTCAGAAAATTGTCTTAAACTAAAATTGCAAAACAATTTATTACCAACTTTGGTTCATTTTAATTTACTTACTTAATTTACTCAAGTAAGTTCAAAGATTTCATACTCAAGTAAGATCAAATTAGTTTCTGAAATTTGAAATCTGGAAGTAATTATGGAGAATAATTTGACCTGGGATACTCACTTATTATTGGAAGTAAAAAAAGTTTATTTGACACTATATAGATTACAATTATTCAGACAAGTTACAGATCGCAAATAATGTGAGGGTCTTGCTGCTATTTTAATTTTTCTGATATTTGATCATTGTGCTCCTCTTTTTTTGGAATATAAAAGAGGACCACACCAATAGACTAAAAAGCGTCATTTAGAAACTATATTCATGCCGTTTTCGGCCTAAACAGATACGATCATATATTAATTTACAGGAGACCTCTAGGGTGGTTACTACCTCAAAATCGAAATTTACTATTAGCTACAAAGTTGTTCCACAAACTTATACACAAGAAAATTCTTGTTGTCCTCCAGCTGCCATTGAAGAGTCATCTAGACTCACTTCGTGATAGAGGAATTGAGAGGAACACAGAAATATATAAAAATGTCGTGTTTAACCCTGCTTTTAAAATACCAGTAGCGAAGTTTTGAAACAGGGCTAAACAAATGTGATCTGTTGGTCGGAGAATATTTTAACAGTCTTTCCTAGAATTCAAGTACCGAATTACTAGAAACGTTTGCTCTTAAATATGAATATATTATGAAATTCCATGAATTCGTTATATTTCTTCCGATTTATTTCTAAAAAAAGAAAGAATCACAACTCGTGATCTCACATCTTACATCTAATGCCTGTACAATAGAATAATATTTGACAAGCTCCGATTAATTGCTATAATCATCAACAGTTTTCAAACAATGAGGAGAAAAGGACAACAGGAAGAATAGGATATGATTTTCTCTCGGGTGAGACATCAAATTGCAGACTATATCGCGACAGATCTCGAAATATAAAATATAAAAATCTTAGAGTTAACAATAACTTCTCTATTGTGTTTATTACAAAACCAGAACCAATGCCTACGGAAATTTACGACGTTCTGCAGAAAGCTGTACTAATATGTACAGTTTACAGAATTATAATATAAAACACAGATTGTACATTACAAATAACTTCAACGTTTATGGTCAAGTCCTTCCCAGTTGATGCATCAATAAATGTGAGAACTGTTGATGCACGTTAAATGTGTTATTTGAAAAATGTCGGCAGTTGAAAAGAAATTCAATTAGCACAAGGAATATTAAAATCAACAGAACTGGGCAACAGGTCACATATTTTCTAGCCAAGGCAAATATGTCCGCCAAAAATCGTGACTAACATATACAAGGAAATAATGAGAAATGAGCATCGCCAATAATAGTTGATAGTCATCTCTCGACAAAGGATACAGTTCAAGAAGCGTGTTTACAAGAGTGAGAAGGCGAAAGTTAAAACTATTATGCGAGAACATCTTGTTCTAAATTTATACCCAATGCTAATTTCCCAGAAATATTTTCATTCATCCCTGAAAAAATTTTACAAAAAGAAAGGAACAAGATAATCGAATTCTCAAACATCTCAAACTGAAGACGCTGCGATTCATTCTTGACTAAGAAGAATGTGTCACGACGAAAATTAAATACAGTTGCAGAAGCACTAAAATATAAAGCCTGTATTATTCATACAAATGACGTATTAGGTGACAAAAAGGTTAAAAGGCAATCTATTTGCTGACTGAATGAAGATTTGACGTCCAAGTAAACGCAACAGGTTGTGCATGTAAATGGAGGAAAGTGCGTCTTCTCTTGTATCTTCTGCTTTAAGCTGGTGATCCGACTCGCGGCTTTGTGTTAGAAGTACTTCCTCCAACTTAGTGAATAAATACATTTGTAGAAGTCCAAAGGTTTTGCGCTTTTCCTTGTCATTTAAGAAATAAATAGAATTAACAAGTACTTAACTTAAATATCTAAAAGTAATTTGTGAAATACGTGAAATACATTGCGACGGTTTTATTTTCAAAATAACATATTTTGATTTTACATTAATGTCTTCGGAATATCTGACATACCTATTTCAATTTCAATTTACTTTACTCACAAAATTTTTACAACACAATTAAACTCAATTCTACAACAAATTTATAACATCACCGTTTCCAACATCGTCATTCCGGGGTCTCTGCTTCTCCCTTGAATTCGTGCATCGCTTTTTACCCTTTAGGCGTGCCTATTTGTCTATTGCTAATTTTTTGCTAGCCGTCATTGTTCGTTTCATGCATCGCTGCCTTTATAGTTCCAATTTGTTCTACGTAATGTAAAGAAGCTTGAAATATCAATTTTGTTTCCAACAATTTACTCTTGTCGTTTAATGACGTCAGTCCTAGTCGTTTAATAATTTTGACAAACTTTCCTCTCTCTGGTCCATGTAAGTCACATTCCCATAAGATATGGTCAGGCGTCTCCTGGTCTTGTCTGCAAGTACATAGTTCTTCGGTTACTTTTCCAATTCTTTTCAAATAAGTCGCTAAATCGCCATGTCCCGTTATTGTCTCTGCCATATATGGACTCAGTTTTGACCATCTCTTTGTCCGTCCTCGGTAAGTTGCGTCCGGTATGTATTGATACGTTTGTTTTTTCATACTGTTCGTCCATCGTATATTCCATGCCTCCAATAGGAGTTGCGTTAACCACTGTCGTGCAGTAAAGCAACTTCTCCCAGCACATTTTCTCCTCCACCTTCTCGTATTCTTCATTCATTTTATCAATTGCTGCCCGCAGTCATTGCACCGTTCCTCCTGCCACCCGATTCAATTTGTCATAAGTTAGTTTCATTTTAACTTTATTATAACTCACTTTATACTTCGAAGGGCGGCTTTTCTTTATTTTGGTTTTGGGACTCTGATCTGTTTCATGTACATTCATGTATGTTCATCTGTTATACTAGTATTAGATTGTCATGAGATCTCTTCTCTCGATTGGACTTGTCTAGTTGTCGCATTTCATACCATGTTTCTTTGTTGTTTCTTCTCTGCCATACTTGCTATCATAACCGAATCCTTTGTACTTGTATTTTCTGCTCCCTTCAAATGTATTTTGATTACATACTTTAACTTACGAATATCTTTTAAAAATCTTCTATCTTATTTCCCATTGTGATTAAATTAATATTTCAAAGTCCAACAATCAATGTATCAGAATTATTCCTAGGGTAACTTCAATATGTGTTTGAAATTTTCCTTGTTCATGCATAACAAACCTTCAGAAATTTTATACCATCAAGTTAGTAGGCATTCTAAAGTATCCTATCTTCTTCATGAGAATAAAAATATTAAAGCCCATTTAATAATTCTTCCAAATTATTCACATATACTCTTATCTTCCATTTTTCCCATTTCATAAATATCTCAAAATCCATATAATAATTTAACCACAGTATTATAATTCTCGTCAGTAAAAAATTATAAGTTCAAAACTCCAAAATTTCCTTAGTAAATATTCTAAGTTCTTATTTTCTGATTGACAAATATTCCTTCACTTGTTATACTGGGAAAAGAAATTCGATGTCTAAGAGTTATTCTTCAGAGTAATTTGAAGTGTAAATGTTTCTCTCATAATTTTTTTTTCAAACAATCTTAAATAATTTTAATATTCTTTTATTTCACTTTCTTGAAAAAATTGCAAATTCACCACAGAAATATGTCCCATTCAAGTGATCCTGACGCTTATTTAATCTCTGTCAATACTGTGAAATTTTCTAATTTAGTGTCTGACTAAATATTACTCATCTGTAGAAACGATTTATTCTAATTTCACAATTTGCTGTATGTAACTTTCCTGACTTAATATTTCGTCTATTTTGAATAAATAATTTTTGTATTACAGTCAAAACCTTTATAAGCCTTACGCACACCGTGTTTATAAACACAATAATTGTAAACCCAATGTTAGTAAACCCAATGTTTGTAAACGCAATGTTTGTAAACTTTCGATTGTCATTACATATGGCCGCACCCCGTCGTTTCGTAAACAAACTCTTTTAAATTAATGTACACCTTCAAGCGTTCTACCGCTGAAAGCAATTTTAATATAGCTTCTACTTCAGTGTACTGAGTGTTTTCTTCACTCACATACCTCAGACGCCTTCTGGTCTCTTAAAAATTTCCCAAATATCTTTTCAGCGCGCTACAGTATAGGGAGTCCACACTTCTGCGTGATTTATATAGTTTATTACCTGAAGGACAAAACTCTAAACTTGCATCTTACCTCCAGATTATGTCTTGTACCATTCAATTATTAAAATATATCACTTGGTAACACTTTAATTAGGAAATTGGACTAATGTCACATAACCTCCCACCAGTTTGTTTACGCACATATTTCAACTCGTAATTCTGCCCCGAGAGAGCTAAATTCACCAAATTGTCACTGGTCTAGTCAATACATCATGGAATCTTCCTAAATACTTTTTTCGTGAAGAATTTGTAATCAAACCATTCTTTTAGGACTCTACATGCAGAGCGCATGAAACTCGTGTGTTGCTATGCAAACTAGTCTGTCATACCATTGCAATTTGAGAGGGAAAAAATCCAGTATTATTAACAAGAGAAGTTCTAGAAATGTTTCAATTTAAAACATACTGAGTGATCGCTTCTGAAATGGAGGTACGCTGAAGAACTAATCTCTCATACATAGAGTACTAAAGATAGTTTATTATCATAGTTTTAAAATGAAAAACAAAGAAATGTTTTAACACAGGGACGTTTACGCTAGCGCTCTTCGGAGCTGCAAAGGTTTGCTCTGACTCAATGCAGCACGCGAGAGAGCTGCTCGGACTTGGACTTGGACATTCTGTAACATTAGTTATATTGAAGTGAACAAAACTAAATGATATTTTCATGTAATATTATCCTTAGAAGAAAAAAAACTTAAACTCTCCAATAATTCATACAGCGAAATAATACAATTAAACAACTTACATTCACAAATAGCTTGCAAGAATATCTTAAAACTGATATCTTATAACAGAAAAAAATAAATTGGGTACTTATACTACGATAACCAAACATATTCAGAAAATTTATTGGAAGGAAATTACACAAAATAATTTAGAAATAATAGATTCTCTTTGAAAAAGTGTTTGACAGGATAGGACGAGACGTACAATGACCGTTACATTGAGTAATACAGTTTCTTATTTTTTTAAAGTGGGGTTGACGAGACCTAAATCCCCACTTTAAAAAATATAAGTACTGTCTTACTCAACGTAACTGTCGTGATACGTCTCGTCCTATCCTGACAAACACATTTTTTTAAGAGAATCCTATTATTTTTCAATCATTTTGTGTATTTCCTTTTCAAAGGTGTAACATATCATTAAACTGAATATCTAAAAATTGTTAATAACTAGTTGTAGTTTCACATGAAATATTTTTTCGAAATTCTTGTCAATATTAAGTTATGTACATTTCTTCTATACTTTATAATATCATTGTTATAGCACTGTTAATACAACTTGTCATTAAAACCGTAGTGGAAACCCGGCTTTAGGAATACCGGCCCAATGTTCTTAGTTCGATTTCAAGCTAGACGATGGCAGCTTGATTAGATTGGAATCAGCAAGAGCATGCTGTCTCTCTTGCTTGATTATCTTTCGATCAATCATAACCAATCTGAATTTACGTGTAAAATATGAGAAAAAAGAAAAAGAAGTTGCGGAAATAGGTGAAACAATCCAAGGGGCAGAGCGTTGTCGTGATCACCGAGTGAAGAATGTGAAGACGATGAGCGAGGTTGAACCCAAGAAGAACACGCGAGTTCCCCATGTCGCTTATTTATTACTAAAAAACGACTTCAAGATATACTTCCGGAATGTTAAAGTGGAATTTATAGTCAAGTTGCACGGAGAGCCCTGTGGAAAAGGTAATAATTTCTTGCCTTTGTAAATTTTTTTCGGTTGTATTGCTGTGGGGAAAAACAATTATTTAAGTTACAACGTTGATTTTTTATTCATTTTAAAAATAAATATTATCTACTATTGCTTCTATTTCACGTAATGTAATCTACACGAACATTTCAACACACTAAATAGAGATATCATGACTAACAACACTTAATTGAAATGTACAGCTATCAGTTACAACGAAAGTTGCTGAGTGTAGGTCATATTTTAGACTGCTATGATTATATGTCTGACTCAACGGTACAAGAACATAAAACTTGAATTTTGTCGTTTTCTTCGGTCATATTTACATGGAACGGAATGAAGAATGAGAAATTTAGATGTCTCATTTGATGTAACGCAAGAAAAATAAACTTTATAGTACTTATTCCTGTATTAACTGATGTTAAAACTCCATTTCTTCCCCGTGTGAAATGAGTTTGGATGCGGATCAAATTATAATCCAGTATTTATATTTTGTAATGCGTGGGTTTTTTCCAGGTTTTATGCCATTCCACACATGGATCATCCACATATAGCGAGGGAGGAGAGACTCCGATGGACTTGTAACGATGATATAGCTCTAAATGTACAGAAGATGACACGGTTAGGTGTATGAGGTTTTTAACTGGTTTCCCTCATCCCTTCCAGACAAACGGCTCTGTGTCTCAAGATTTCCCAACAACCCAACATCTGTATCTCCTGAAACTCGTCCCTGGTTCTACGATGTCGGTAATGGAGTATGGTACTGTAACTGGGGTGTCGCATACCATACTTACCACTCCTCTCCGACGTGATGACAAGTGGGAGGATGAGGGATAGGCTCTGGAATATAAGATCGGGAAAAGGGGAAGTCCCAAGAAGACCTGTTGCAGACACCGCTTTACCCACCACGACAAAATCTACTTGTATCAGTCGAGGTGTGAACCATCGTCTCCAGAGGGGAAAGCCGAACGCGCCAACAGCAACACCTTGTGTCACCCCCAGCATCTGTTCTATTCCTCTCATCTGCCTTACGGGGAGATCCAGATGTGCACGTACATAATAGAAGAAACGGGCGAGAGTACTGCAGCCAATATGCCGACTTCCCGCACAGGAAGCCGTACGACAAATAAATCCACTCATTACATGTTTCATTAGAATATCTATTAGTGCGAACATTGACCCGACCATAACTCTTGGGAATATACCATTTCCAACAGATCTTTAAGGATAATTAAAAGAGAAATATCATACAACTTGATTATTTTTGTAACGTCATTCTTTGTAGGAAGTCTGAGGTAAAGCGGTACATAGTTGGTAGTGCGGTTTGTAACAGGAAAATATGAGTGGAAATGAATACAAATCAGTCACGAATCATAACTTTTATACTGAGAAGGTAGAAAGAAGTATATTTTCTATACAGAAATAAAACCCGTCGAATTTTCTTCAATGCTCATATTTAATTTTTTTTTTTAATTCTGAAATATTCAAATTATACGTTATGATTTAATACAAGGTCATGGACTGAGATTGAAGCCTCCAAAACTTTGTCATCACTTGTATATCAGTAAAGTACATTCAACGTGCCATATTGGTGAGTTCTGCCCTGCTCCTTCATTACATAACTTTAACCCACGAAGTTTTACTCACACGTAGATCAATGTAGGACGAAAAGATCTAAACATTACAAATACAACAGATAGTCTTTCTTGATAGATAATCTTTCTTGATAGATAGTCTTTCTTGATAGATAATCGAAGAAAACTAGGTAATTCGTCATCACCGTAAATTGAAAAACAGAATTACTCTTGGCAAAAATTAGAATACGCCGTCATTCAAACTGGACTTAATGACGATTCTTTGCGCAGTCCTTACGTTGCTCTGAAGGAGTTCAATTTCAACGTCTTATACAAATTTTGGCAAAACTTTTATGTAGAAATTGAACTTATGTTTCTCTCATAACGTAAAATTGTAAACTGCAACAAATTATATAAAAATATCAATGAGTATCAGCTAGAAAACGTGTGTTAGAAACTATGGCTTCAGTTAAAATGTCAATTGAAATTTTACTCAGTTGTTTGCGCGCACTAATATCTTGTATATATTGATAAATGAAGCTTTCTACTGTTATCTGTTGGTTAGGATTTGCGTTAAAATTATTTAAAATATTTTTTAACCATAATTAACTGCTCTGGTGGGATATAATTAATCACACTGGAATTCAATAGCAATTTACTAAAACTTGTTTCATTAGAAAAAAAATTTTTTTTTTCGATCATTGAAGTAATTATATTGATTCAAAGAAAATATTTATAAATACAGCCATGCAACATACTCGAAATGAAAATAAGCAAACACCTAAGAATTACGGATAATGAACAAGAGATGCAAAAGCAGAATAGTCGTATGGCAATTTAAAGTTTTTTCATTGTGCCGTGAGCAATGTACTTGTACTTCTTCCTCTTGAAATCTCAGCGCTAACATCTTGGCCTCTTGCAACGTCTCATACATGCAAATGAGCATTGGTATTCAACATTCTGCCAAACGTATGTAGTTGAATGATGTATGAATTAAAAGTTACGCTCTCAACCCGGGATGGTGAGTGTGTTGGTTTTCTATTCCGGTGTTTGCAGTCATGAATGACCCTTCAGGACAATGCTTTCTTTGTTAGCTATATTAAATCACCATACAAGATGGCAGTCTCTTAGTTAATATATTTATTTGTTGGCCTAAATTGCCGAGTCTTTGGACATCGTTAGAATTTTTATTTTCAATGCAGTACATATAGTTTTATACAATGAAATGAATAATTTTATGAGTTTCTTCGTTTGTGGTACAATGTATATGCAGTATGTCCATAGTACTATATACAAATGCGTTATACACGAGGGACTTTCCGAGATAAGCCTTGTTCCTCCTTTAACCAGTATCTCGGGACCCAGGATTCGGTCTTTAACCAAGACACCATTCGTAGCCGACGTTTTGACTTTTTATTATGAAGTCTCCATCAGGGTACGACTAAAAAAGATTTTACATCTCATGTGTTGCTAAAAATAATAAGAATCTCTAACATTTCTATTTTGGTAGGAATTACGTATAAACGAAAATCCCTCTCTTCTGATCAATAATGAACTAATCTGTATTTGTTATCATAATTCCCAGAGCTTACATGTACTTTAACTAGCAGTTTATTCGTCACATTTTGCATTTACACGTTATTACAAGATAATAACAGTAGCACAAACTAACCTTGTTAAAATTACAAATACGTTACACATATACACGTGTATTCTGTTGTTGAAGATTGGCCACAATATTCAGTGTATACGGATAATAATAGGGATTGAAGGAACATTTACACAAAAACAAAATGTCACGGTATTCAGCTACTAAAAAGGTAGAACTACGCAAGTATAAAGCTGCAAGCAGCATTCATTTCTTTTCTTCCTCTCCTGTGCACTTCTCATAAAAGTTCACTTTCTGGAAAAGTATTTACTTGGGATAATCAATTTTTGAGGAACTAATTTTGAGATTCTAATTCTTTACTTCTACATTGCAAAGCTTATTTCATTAACTTTTTCATGAAAAATAAAATTATACTTCAAAATAATATGTCACGTGCTCACTGGATACTCGTCCCATACTTTTTAAAACATCGTCAATTAATGTGATATTTGCATCATGAAAGACCAGTGATATACCGCAGGAACAGTGATTCTCTGTAATTATACGAAGTCACCAGTTTTCTCTTCACTTCCCTTTTGAGATCAATTTGCTGTCCTAAATCCCGTTCCACACAGCCGAGCAACACTATACTGAAACGGAGCCAAACGAGCACAAACATGCGAACGAGCTCGGAGGATCTCGAAGGAGATCCAAGGAGATCCAAGGAGATCCAAGGAGATCCAAGGAGATCCAAGGAGATCCAAGGAAGATCCAAAGAAGATCCAAAGAAGATCCAAAGAAGATCCAAAGAAGATCCAAAGAAGATCCAAAGAAGATCCAAAGAACATGCGAGGAGATGCGAGGAGATGCGAGGAGATGCGAGGAGATGCGAGGAGATGCGAGGAGATGCGAGGAGATGCGAGGAGATGCGAGGAGATGCGAGGAGATGCGAGGAGTACGAACGAGCACTGGTTCGCTGTCGCAAGGCTTTACGCGGAAAGTATCCGCGCAGCTCGAGAGCATTGGCGCTCGTTCGCGTGTCTCGGCGATGTGGACTCTCGACTTTTTTCGATTACAATTGATGAAGAAATGATTGCCGGGAAAGAAATTCTGAAATAAACCCTGGATAGACAAGAACAGACATTCTACTTTTTAAAAAGAGAATGATTAAACGACGGGAAAGTGATAGCAATCGATTGAGGATTAAAAGTAAACATTCTGAGCACTCAGTTGATATAATGACAAAAACTAATTTACTAAGATACCTGCGTTTGAAAAAAAAAAAATAGAGTTTGTGATTGAAGTGTGATAACTCGTACAAGGAGTTCACTGTAAATAAGTAACTGATTGGTAATATGATAATGAAACGGGAGATGATACGAGGGCATTTTGCGAACGATACTCAATTAAGAATGAGGCAACTATGTGATCCCGACCAATAGCTACCTTTGTTGAAATGCACCCGTGAATTCGGAAGCCTGTTCTTGTAAACAAGTCTACTGCCAGACCACCAGGACAGGTAGGGTGTGGCGGTCAGAGCAAAGGGAGTGCTTTTGAAAGAAGGTCCCCGCTTTCCCTAGGTGTAAGGCACTAGGTTGGGGCGACGGAGACGGTGAAGTCAAGGTGTGGGGTAGAGTGTGCGGCAGCTCCATGTCCCAAGCACAGCTCAGATGCGTCGGAGGGCGGCGGCGGCTGCCCAATAGCTTCGAGCGGCTTCCTCAGAAGATAGGTGTTCTCTAATCTGAAGGTAATAGCGTGCGTAAATTCTACTGACGGAAATAGGTCGCAAAAGGACAAGATTTATTATTCCAATATTATCTCCACAAAACCATAATTTAGATCTTTAAACGTAGCATAAATGAACCAGACATTGTACACAATTCGTTAAGTATGAAACTCCTACCCCTTTGTCTCAATTTTCGGATTCATTGGAAAAGTCAGTTTTGTGGTGCAAAGCATTGAAGACCAGATATCATGATTATTGTACGTACTGACGTACATATTATTCCGAATGAACCGTATAAATATATAGATTATCCACAATATATATTACATTTCCAAACATAATTACAAAAAAGGTTTTTCAATTTCCATACCATTTGAAGAACTTACAAACATATAGAAACACTATTGACAATCTTGTATTTTACTGAAAATATTTTTGTTGTTGTCAAAATTCAAATGTCCGTTACGCTATTTTCAATAGCTATATCGATATCAATGTCTTGTTCTACAGCTCAAAGCGCAGTGTTACAAAGCATGTCTTGAAACGTAGTATTACTCTGCTAGATTTTAATGGTTACACATTGCATCACAAATGCTTAAATAAACTTTGTGCACCGGCGCGTTGTAAATAAATGGAGCGATACTGAAATATTTGTTCAAGAAAATCCTTGCTGTTAGTCTAAGACTGCTGTTCGTATTACGTTAGTTTGGAAAAATTAATTTGTATTCTGGTTAAAACTTTTTTTTTACTTTTTAATAATTACAAATTATTCTCGAATACAAATTTACGAGAACTATATCAAATATTCATGGGACAATCCCATCCTCGGTAGGGAATGTAGGAGATACTTTATACACATTCAAGGAGTAAGGTTTTAAATACAACATGTATTCCTTCATTCAGAGATAAATTTAGAGAAATAATCTGAAACGATTGTACTTCACAATCATGTACGAAGAAAATATGTATTTCTTTTAAATAAATATTTCTTTAAGTTCGAATATTTCCATTCTGTAAATAATGTCTCAAATTAAAAATATTTGAATTACTAAGATTTGTAATTGAGGTGTAACTACAAATAATTTANATATATATATATATATATATATATATATATATATATATATATATATATATATATATATATATATATATATATATATATATATTCACCTCTGTAACGAATATTTCAGTTAATTCTATTCCAACAATGATAAAAAAATATTAATTAATTGCAATTAAATGAAAATTATAGTCATACCTATCGGATTTACTCAAATACAAATAGAAAATAAAACGGGAAAGAAACTAAATTCCTTAGTCGCTGGACGAGCAGCGCGAGGTTTCCGTGAGTAGAAATGAAATGTGATAAGTGCTTGAGAACTGAACAGTAAAGTGTTGAACAGAGAAAACGTTCAGTGTTGAATATTAAACAAAACCCGATATGTGGATACTAAACGTTAAGTGATTTGTCGAAATATAGTCAAATAATATTCAAGAAATACAGTAAGCGGAGACGAGTGTCGAGGGAAAGTATGGGTGGAGCTTCCGCCACCGCGGTCACCGCGCATTGCCTTGCAGAAAGCGCCGCAGCACTTCAGGGTCCTCCACGCCCACGAGCGTCGCCGTCGGCGTGTTAGGCGCCAGCGTCCATCAAGCGCCGACAGCGTCCCAGTCGCACCCATGGTCTCCAAGTACCAGGAAGCAGAAGGCGATAAGAGGTCGAAGGCGAAAGGTCCACTCAACACTCATTACAAATCGTCAATTCCTTCTTCCATGATTCTTCGATGTTCTTTCGAGGCACAGTTTAGTGGGGAACCTACTTGTGACAGACGAAGTTTCTGTAAGAAGTACAACTCCTATTATCCGGAAAAATTGGCATCGAACCGAGTAATTGGATTCCTTCCAAAATACTTTATTTTTAAAGCAAAATGACAAAGAAATATAAAATTGCAAGGAAGGGATGTTAGCAGCCATTCTTTAAATACAAGAAAAGAAATCTATCATTTAAGCCAGAATTTTCATTTTTCTACTTCGCCGACGTTGGTATTTAGCCCTGATGAAGACCACGCTCGTTGTCGAAACGTCGGCGAAGTAGAAAAATGAAAATTATGGCCTAAACGTATTATTATTTTAATATTTTGTTGAAACAACAATTCACAATATACAGTTTATAGTAACAAACTAATGATGTAATAGATTTGTGGTTACAGGTAGCTCAGAACCGTAAAAAGAAGGATAGTATAGTGTCTAGTAATAAACAATGCAACAATTATTTTCTCTCATTAATTCGGACAATTGGCGATCCGGATTGGAGTTCGGTTAAGTGGTGCTCTACTGTAAACAATGATTTTTTCGGACACGAGGCCGCGCTATGTTATGATGCAAATGTTATCAATTATTATTTTATCATTAATTTAATTTGATAATTTAAAATTTAAATCTGTAGCAATTAACTTAAGAATTCTATACATTGTACGTTTCAGAATCGAAACCAAAAGAAAATCGATAATCTTCTTTCGGTTCTTGAATTGTCGGCCATTGCAAACATAGAACATAACTGTTTGGTATCACTTATTTTTCGCCATCACTTATTTTCTCTTCTCTTGCATCACACCATAACCATCCTCCGCTTTCACCATATCTTGCTGACTTTTTCCTGTCTTAAGACTGATTAAGATGCTTAAAGTAGATTCTACATTTTAATAATGTCGTGAAATTTTCGACCATTCATAGATATATTACTATATTTTACAACAACGTTTCAGACACGATTTTGGACTTCATCACGTGTTCATACAAATAACGCAGAATCCTAGTGATATGTTGTGAATGCAGTAATTTCCCCGTTAAAGGTTGTAAAATTTCAAAACATTACGAGACAAAACAGATAGACGTGAATTGTTCTACGACATTGTATCACTTTTTTCTGAGTTTAGGAAAAGAGTATTTTACATATTTATTAAGAACCAATGCTTTATGCATGAAGTCGCTTATGACCGGAGTGAAGCCTGGAATATCAGGTACTTACAAATAAAAATTCGATAAAAGTTAATCGTTGAAACTAATCTTTTATCTGTTCCAGTGCGTGAAATTTAAATATGCAACAAATTTCATAACGATTGCAATAACTCAACCAGAAAGGCTGTGATGTAAAATCACTCGAACTGTAATAAAAACGAATAGGAATGTAAGCTACGTAGCAGTTAACGTGCACTAATACAAGGTACAGAACCTTTGTAAATATTCATGTAATTCATAAAATGTTTTTCAACAATTAAATCAGTGACATTATTTTCTTGTATTATAAAAACTCAGCCTAAACACAAGATTTTCTTTTATATTAATAACACTTTACCTAACGTGAATGGCGTCAGATAGTTCCCAGTACAATAGGTTTATATTTGACCTAAGCACGTCGTAAGTAAAGAGTCGGTGTTGCTGAGGGAAGCGCTAAGCTGATGGATTGAGGGCCAGGAACTTGTCTGTCCATCGGTTATCCAATATGTCGCATAGAATATGAACAATCGGTTCGGCAAAATTCAGTTTTGTGTTTAAAGTAGTTCTTCTCCTGGAAATGTATGTAAAATTTTTAAAATGTGAATTGCGTAGCACTTCCAGTATATACCTATTTAATATTTACATGAGCGTTAAGTACCATTCATTACTGTTCTGAACTATCTCTAAATTGGCTGCAAAGATGTCTCAATAATATTACCTGCATAGAGACGAACTAATGCCAAAAACTTTACGTATTAGCAGGTTTTTTTTCACAATGGAAAACAACAAATTCTTATAGGTTACTTTAAAATAGTTCTTCTTAATGCGTTTCACGCAGGTTCCTATTTTACGAATCAAGAGTAGAACGTTATCATGAACTTGTACGGAGATTGTGCAAAAGTTAAATGAAAGATAAAAATGTATGTATTAATGTTAAGTTTTTGCAAATCTCCCTTTTTTCTCCCATCATGCTTAAACATTTTTCACGAAGGAGGGATCGTAACCAAGATTGTTTTCTGGATAATAATCTTACATCTTGACGATGTACTACTCTTATTAATTTGTTTTAAAATACATTCTGAATTAGAATTGTAGCTAGTACCTAACCTTCCTCAAGGTGACATTCACTGCTTAGTGACACAATACGGTTAGCACAGAAAGCAGTTAGTTTATAAACTGCTTATAGGTGACGCTACTCACGGCTCGATATCTACAATGAACTTTGATGTTCACGCTTATATTTACTTAGGTCGATCTAAAAATTGAATTTACCTAATATCCTGTTTGAAAATTCGAATCTTTCCCTGTATGTAGCAAGAATATTTTAATTATCTAACATATTATGGTGGGCTAGTTTCATTCGGTTTCATATTTAGCATTTAACAATATAGACAGGGCATCAGAACAGTAATGAATGGTACATAACGCTCATGTAAATACTTATAATTTCAGCAAACGTAAGACTACCAATATATTAAAAGTAAATTGCAGTTTTCCATAAATTTTTCCATTGAAGAGGTTGTTCCCTTGTGGTTTTTATCTTTAAGAACATACTAATTACGTATAAACTATTCATTCTTCATTCCGAGAACAGGTAATTTGTTGGCTTCTCGCGCGTTAGTAGGAGTAAAGAAACTAGGTTACGCTCACAGAAGGAATTCGCTGCCAGAGAACACTGACGTTTCCGGCCATACATTACAGGACCCAACTCTTTTTTTGTTTACGAGCAAAGAACCGAATGGCAGAGTTTGTCCAACCTTTCGAGAACTCTTTGTATAGTCTCAATGGTTGGAGCTAGGAGTGCCGACCAGTTTACAAAGACTCTTCGAACAGCAAGACATGAAGAATACCCCCATCTGGGAGTCTTCACCTAGAGTTTCTTTCAATAATCACGTCCACATAGAAGGGATAATTTATATCTTCCTAGCGTTTACCAATGAATTCATTTTGTTTTCAAAAAATTGCAAGTAGTATTTTCCTTTAAAGAATCCAAATTACTAGTTTTAATTTCTAACAAGGAAACAAAATTTTTGAAATATACAGTTATTTATTTAATTTCTTTTCAAGTGTTCTCATTGTAGTAAAATTTTACAAAAAAATGAATAATGATTTTCTTTCAGCAGATATCTACCTTCAAAATTTCAGGTACTAAAGTAGACATAGTATTAAATGAGACAAATTAAGGTTTAAACATACTTCAGATTTTATTATACTCAGAATAATCTTTAGTTCGATAATAACTTGTACATGTAATTTTTGCTTAAAATTACAAACATATTGACATTCTATTAGTATTATAACTCTCAGCTAACTTTTTATCTTATCTAGGAACTTTTGCTGAAATTTTTGAATCCGCCTCTGCCTTAGGGCCCTTGATCGGAATTGATGGGATGGTCCCTTGCTTGCTTCCGGAGAGTAAATTAGTTTTTTCCCTCCACGTGGTCATACGCAGTTTGTACTGTTTTTTGACAATAAATTTATTATTACTTGCGATTTTGAATTAATACCAGAAGGAGTTTAGTATGCAATGAAATTCCATTAAATGTAATTTTCATACAAATAAGATGGAAATGAAAAGTAATTGGTTTTATAAACCAATATCAGGAGTAGATTTATAGGCAATAATATTTTAAAATATACAAATATTGCGTGAAAAGCGCAGTAATGTTTTGTAGGTTATGTAGGTATAAATGAAAAATCCCTTCTCAACCTCCCAACAAGATAAATTATTTCAAAGAAGGGTTTATCCCAGTGTAATAATTGTATTTGCATGTTATCGTGCGTAAAATTTATATACAACTAACTAATGAATACCACTTTCAAGACGTTTAAATGCATGTACACTTAATTATACGTATATTCCAATCCTTGGATGCCTTTTTGGGATTTAATATAGAGAATATGTGCTTTATTTTTCAATAACCATTAGTAAAATTGGAATATTGAGATTTAACACTACTCAGAATGATATTCAAACCAAACGTTACTCAGCACAATGTCCTATTTTTCAATGTATGTACTATTTTTCTAGTGAAAAAGAAAAAAATACGTGGTTTACTCTTGCTTTAGAGTAAATTTAGGTGTATTTGTAAGATATGCCAGAAAAGAGTTTAGTTCTTAGTTTGATTGTAAGGTCGTAATACCTTCCAGAATATCGCGAAGTAAATTCGCATATAAAATATTCGTGTTGTCCGGAGAATTTCTCAGTCACACAGCCGGTCGTAAGAGAGCCAATTTGGGGAATACGCTCATGAGCAAATGAGCGACATGGATTACGCCGCTCATAACGTCCACGACACATTTCAGCCGATTCTCGTGCGGAGCCAAGTGCCCGGTACGAAGGGGACGACTGAGCTACGTCTTCAGTGACCATTGTGACAACTCTCAAATACCATGGGAACACATCTCATCCAAATCTTGTTTGCTTTTCACGGGGATCAAGAAATAGATGCGATCAATCGTCGACGGTCAGGTGAAAATGGCGATGGACCGAGAACTTCTGCTCGAGCCGCTCGAGTGCTCTCCTGTGCACACTATCCGCCTCGACTCCAAATCTATTCACTACATCCACCAGGAATGCTCCGAAAAAAACGCGTCACATTCTCATAAAGGGGGAAGTGACCACAGGCGGCTCCCTATGCACGTTTTTCACGCACCTACGTGTCTTGGTGCAATTTTAACTCTAAACTTCCTTTCACCTAGCCGTAGACGATGCAACATTTCCTCTAGGAGTAGGTACTCGGAAGTTAAGAGTTAAAAGATGCGATCTCGTTTCTCCAGCAATTCAGCGACATTTTGGGATATTTCTCGTACTGCTCTACACCTTTCTAGCTCCTTCCGTACGCCATCGTCGGCACGATGAGGAGTGTTTGAGAGGTCGTCACAACCGTCTCTTTCGACTTCTCCAATCCCTCACAACGTTCGTGGGGCGCCCCGCACCGATCCTCCTCCTTGCCCCTCCATAACGCACTGCACGGCTCCAGGGAGCGTGGCGGCTCCACGGCGCAGGGACTCGATCGACGAGTTGGCCAGCGCATTCATTACTCATATGATCGGTTACCACCTGTAATTTATTAACGTTTCATGTGAGACCCCCGAAAGAGCCACGGAGAGGAGCTACGTCACCGAGAAACAGGTGAGGTAACGAGCATGGGGACGTGTGTGACGCGGGCTGTAGCGGGATCCGTGAGAGACTGCGCCTACCGGCAACACCGACGGCATTCCTCCCACTCGTGGAAGGCGCCGCCGGCATTATATTCCTCATAAAGGTGCGGACCCCCGCCCTTATGCCCCGGCACGCACGAGTACTTAAGTCAACGCCGAAGGAAAACATCCCCTCCCGATGCGCGCGGGATACCCGAACCGCCGCCGATTCAACGCAGCGGCAAAAGCCTCCACAGAGGTGATGGAAGGAAGCGGGGGTGGCCCGCCGTCGACATACGTAAATACCAGAAGAATGTGCCATCGAATGAAAGCACGACATGATTCGGGCTTTTTCGAACGCTTGCGAGGGGTTAAGTGTTAATGGCTGAGATGGAAGGGTGCGGAGGACAGCATGGTGACCATGCTGCCTGTGAATAGTGCGCGACCTTTCAGGATCCTCTTGAAGCTTACAATACACTTCTGGGGTACACTTAAACAGTAATTTTACGACACGTGATGACTATGTATCTTACGTCTAACAACATCTCGCTCTCTCCTTGCAGTCATTTAACACAAACACCTTCCTACCAACCGATGAATCAAGTAGCGACTTGACATGCATCGCAAGTTGTCATGTGCATAGTCATATTGACGTAGAAGAATCTATGAGTGACCTATCTGGTTTGATTTATGTCCCCAACTACGTAATTCGTGTTTGTCGATAGCTACTATGAAAGGCACACAGAAGATGGAGTACTTCTCAGAATACTTTTTAACCGTTTTAGTCTATTATCCATTTTCTGGAGTCCATTTGTGACAGTTTTAGAAATCAGGGACCGCAGAGAATGGAAGGTAACTTGCGAAGTTATGAAGCGAGCGGACACAAACACAGAGGTCGCAGGAGAAGAATTGATGTTAAAGGGGAAAAGAGATACAAGAGAAATGAACAAAATCTGAAGAATGTGTCACTCATGGAAATACCAGTTTCGAGAAATATCCATCGGAAAGGTGCGGCGCTCTAGGAGCTAAGTATAAAAGTATATACATGGAGAATGAGCGATGCGATATGTGCGATGGAATCCTAGAACGGAAGAAGCGGAATAAAAAATTGGTTTCGATATGGGAATTGAAGACAAGAAGATACCTATGGAAGTATCACTTGAGAAGAAGTAAAAAGAGGGGTAGAGATGGAGATAATGTCTAGCAAAAAGGGTGCAGAGCAGAGAAAGAAAGAAAAAGTAACTCTACAAGATTTAGGAAAAGAGAAAGATTGTAGGGAACGAGAGGTACAGACAACCGTCTGAAAAAAGAAGAGCAATGTCTAGGAGTGAAAATAAAAAAAAAACCGAAGGACTGAAAAGAAATTTAATGATTAAGAATGCATGTTTAATGACGCAATGACAGAGAGAGAGAGAGAGAGAGAGAGAGTTATGCAGGCCCATACGCGAGAAGATAAACGCCACAAAGGACACAAATAGAGAAAAGTGGATTGAAGACTCAAGACGAAAGTCAGTGAAAGAGAGAGCAGCACTGATTTTGAGTAGGTCACAATGCCAGAAAAATATCTAGAACCAGCGAATATGGGCCACCAATAGGACCAAATCAGTGCGATAAGAACGTGAAACAAGATATGTGTTACTGACCTATTAGGAAAAAGATTCTATAAACGTGACTACAGAATCGCCCAAGAAACGATGTTGTATTTAGTAATCGTTTTAAACAAACAGCATAATTTACGTCAGCGAGGTTTTCATTTTATCTTAAGTATAAATTACCAGTCATTCCCAAGGGACACCACCTTCAAGTAGCACTGTCCGTGCGGGTAGTGAGGGTGTGTGTGTTCCTGCGAAGCTGAAAGCTACACCACCGGAAGCGTAACTACTAGCAGGGTCAGCCAAGCCGGTCAGGTTCCAGTGAACGTTCCACACAAAGTGTCCCACAACGATCTATATTTCCCCTTACCCTATTTCCCCTGTACTCCGGATAGCAGAAGTGGCTGTTACGCGTGGTGATACCTACCCTCCCCAGGGAAGGAAAACACTGATAGAAAACACGAAAACACGAGGGGAAAGGCACAGAGAATTCAATCCCAGAATCTGAAAGAAAATGAAGGTTGAAATTAGGCCACCACCCTACCTCCGTAGAAAACCTGCACCGCTAAAAAGTCAAAGGAATACGGTTAATGGAATCTTATGACGACCTAGGCATGTTAGAAGGAATACGTCTTGGAAGATCTGAGAAGAAGAAGAAAGATAGGGAACTGGAGAAAATTAGCTGCGGAAAGGAAGAAATTGAAGTGATTTGTTGAGTAGGGTAAGGTTTACTCTGAGTTGTAATGCGTTTAGAAGAAGAAGGAGAAGAATGAAGAAGAACGAAGAAGAAGAAAGAAGGAGGAGTATGAGAAGAAGAAAGAAGAGGAGGAGGAGGATGAGAAGAAGAAATACTGGTTACGAAAAAGAACGAATGTGAACATCTTTCTATGTCTTAACAATAAACATCCATGTCTATACGGGGTAAACGTAGATATGTGTTTGAAATCTAAACTTACGAATGATTTAGAAATGAGTTGTCTCATTAAAAGCGTTACCGATCAACAATAAAATATATTACTATATTTTTAAACAACCATTTTATATAAGAAATTGTTTGCGGAACTGAGGATCCACGAGTTTTGTCGATATCTACAATCCAAATTTATTATTACAGCGGGAGGTTAACTACTAGAGATCATCGTAAATATTGGTTGTGGAACTAAAATCTTTTCATTTGTTTATTTAGTTACAGAACATCTCTCTGAGAGAAAACCATCAAAATAAGTAAATTCAGATGAAATTTATGATATGATTCTAATGTTTCTTTTCGAGGAAGTTTCTAGTACGCAAGATGTCGGAACCGGAATGGAATTCCGTGAGTGAATGACGCAAGAAAAGACTCTTAGGTAGATTGAACGTCACGGCGATACCGGTTAACTATCCTTTCTTATTTTGTAGAGGTAGGTACTTAAGTTATTTCTTATTTTAAGGAAATATAAAGTCAAATAATTTTTTTCATTTACTGACGTGTTTCCGAGTAAATTGCAAAATAAAGTTACATAGGCTCTTATAGAGACTATTCGCATGCTGCCTCGAACGAACTGTATTTTGAAAATTGCGAAATAGTTAGGCGGTGAAATGTGCAAAAAAAGCATCGCACATGTCGGGCATTCATTGTAGAAAAAGAAAATCCACAAATTAAAAAAATTAGTCGGTGGAATAAAATATTATTCATCGAAAACTGCAGAAAAACGCGGTATAACCAGAATGTTTCCGCTATTACGCAGTATGCAGCATGAGGCATTGATTGTGTTCGGTTTCATTCTTGAGCAGATTTCTCAAGCAATTTAATACATTCTAAGTGATTGATAAACTATAATATAAACAGAATTAAGTAATTGATAAATTAATAGCGATTTTACGTTAATAAATAGTTGTGTAATAAAAAGAATAATATATTTATTTAAAAAATTTGGTTAGAGATACGAATTTTTTAACTCAATTTTTTGTTTTAATGGTTTTAAATAATAATAAATGTTATATGTCATTAAATAACTTTTTCAGTCTTTTAAATTTTGGGAGCAATTTTTTTCATCATTTCATGTAGTACTAATTTGTAACAAACGTTTCTTGTTATGAAACAATTTTTAATACAAAAAATAATGTTATTAAATTATAAATAGAATGAAAATTGTTATTAATGTATGTTCTTGAATAATTAGAATTAATAATACATGTGGAATGTTGAAATGAATAATTCAATATATTAATTTATTTTCAGGCATATTTTATTTTCTAATGTACATTTTTATAAATGATTTCACTTTTGTGTAACACTATAGAATTCCTAAAAGAATGAAACTATATATCAGTATAATCTAGGACATTGAATAAATCGGTTTTTGAAACAAGCTCTGTAACAAAATTAACTACTTATTTAACAATATCTTTTTTTACAATACACTCCGTTACTTTAAATCCCATGTACAATTCATTCGTAAGTAATTAATCTTAACTTATTCGGTTAGGTATCGTTTCCATTTACATTTTATGAGGCTATAACTCTCTGAACATTTTATAAAAATCAAGTTTAACTGCGAAAGAGACACAAAATTTGCCATCATTGAGTCGTTTGCAGGGAGTGGTTTCAGCAACATGTTGAAAAGAATTCCAAAGCAAGGTTGAAACATTGATGAATTAATAAATGAATATAAGCAGCACGGTGAAAAGGTTATTGTGACTTCTATGGGACGGACACCTGAAGACGGGCGTTGACAGAACGGAAGTACACCTGTTGTGAAGATATAAGCAGGTAATGACGATGGATAATGTCCAAAGAGATTGCAATAAAAAAGGAAATAAATTTGTCAGATAATTCAGTTTGCATATGTAGCGAAATATTTTACAGCAAATCACACTAAAATATGTCTCATTAAAAGCGGTAAATCCTAGCATTTGCCTTTGCGACTTGAAATCACAAAAAACTTGATGTAGTAAAAGTTGATAATTCACTTCAAGTAGTAAGTTAATTCTATTTTGGATTCACTCAAACTTTTCAATTTAAAGTTTAGGTTTATCATGTTATTTAAACTATTTTCTATCAAAATTAGCATTTTCTGATAACTTTAGCTTTTAGTATTATAAAACGATACAATAAAATTCTTGAACATCTCGAAATTTTTAGTGGTTTCTAAAATCTTTCCGTCATTATTGCTCTTTAAATAAATTTTTCAATAACTGATAATTTTAGTTTAAAGAGCGCATACCACTGCTGTTTCATATTACAAATTATTCGAAGTAAACGCCATGCTATTACGTAAAAGTTAGTTTCTATTCAACATACCCTTAGAGCAAAGTCTTCGTTGGTCATTATTTCGAAAACAATGTTAAGCATTATTATGTTCAACAAATCACAGAAAATAACTTCTTTTAATGTATCTTTGAGTAGTTATCAATATGTCCAAGTGACCCAAGATATATAACTCAACAAGGAAGATAAATGAATTACAATGGGAATTATTTTATTCAAGACTATTTGAGAATTAAATTTAGAGCAATTTAATTCAAGACTATTAAAAACAAACATTCTTTAATCTATATTGATTATTCAATTTCAACATTATAATAAATAATTAAAATAAGTTAGTCGTCCTTATATAGAATTAAGAAATATAATTAAAAAACAGCAAGAATAATATTTTAACCGATTTATTCCAATCATTTATAGTGAGTTTCGATCGTAGGTATGACTATACTGCTACCGCCGTAACTGTGCCGAAACTCCCCTCACAAATTTCTGTCACCGTAAATAGCAGCGCCCTACCTACAGAATACAGAGTAACTAAGCAGCAAAAAGCGCTTACTTTGAAACATGAAACAAATAAGACCTACGCAGGCGGAATGCATGCACTTTTCACGTTTTTTTCTCAAATTTGGAAGAATAAAATAATATTTCGTAACTAAACAAATGTGGGCAGAATGCTCGTGCATTTCCCATAGTATTTTCTTAAATTGGTAGCTGCAAAACAATTTTTTGTTAACTAAACAAACAATCACTGCCCGAATACCTGTGTTTCCCCGACTTTCTGAGTTAACCCATTAACAACAAAAATATAAAAATAGCAGAGTGAAAGTCATATCTTGCACGAAATTAAATACATTACCTCACATTTTCTCGGTTAAATTCACAATAGGTAGCTAAATTTTGAATATCAAAATAACGAGAAAATATACGTATAACAAATTTATAACTGTATTACAATTACTCTGTAAGGTATAAATTCCAATAATTTCGAGTCGTTTTTGTTGGCGTTGCTCATTTCGGGGAATTGTATAAGTTAAGATCGATTTACAACTTGTGCAACCGAGAACCTTGGCGTTACGTAAATTGACCGCTGACACTGCACTGCATTGGCGTGAACTTAAGGGCAATGTCAGCGCTATCTACAGGAACCCCAGGGAAACACTACGGTCCAGAATTCCCCTCGAAGTTACAAAACCCTGAGGAAGAAGGATAGCGGGAGTACTTTTCTGTTTAAATCGGCTTAATAATCAAATAAAATTTGTAGATCCAGTAATTTGCCTTGAATAGAAAGTGTCTCATAAGACCTACACGTAAGCTACATATACCAAAGTTTAACTAATTTTCTTCTGCGTCAACAGATTAGAAGCAAATTTTTATCACCGGGGATGACAATGTAGGTATTCAGGCTCATTGCGCGCGCATAACGAGCGTCCCATCTGCACGCACCATATTTTTAATTGTTTAATAGCATTGATAATTATATCCGTCACAGTTTCAAATTTCTGTTACGGAAAGAAAAATAACTTTCTTCATATTAATCTTACATCTAATAACGAACTTCGAGGTAGACCTTCGTATAATACAAGTATTAAACTGTAACTATCAATTTCGGGGTTAATTTTTAAACGAAAAACATAATAGTTTAACTACTCAAAAATTACTATCCAAATGATTTTTCCAAAAACATTGTAATAAATAGCTACAATCAAGTAAACCCGAACAAGGGAACTTGTAAAATTTCAGGAAATTTTCACTTATATCGCTCATTACTAAAGAAAACATCATAAAAAAGTAAAAACTCCTCATGTATTTACAAACCAAGTTGAAATGAACTATATGCAATGAATTAATGTACCGCAAATGTATTCAAAATTGAGATGATAGAGACGCACACTGTTTATTACCTTCCCTTATCAACCGTCTATTTATTGATAAAACTGAAACAATAAAACAGCGCGGATTAATAAACATAATCTATTAGTTCTATTTTGCTGTATGATGGTTATCCTTAACTGTCCGAAACAACTGAGTTTCGCCGTATGTCCGTACAGAAAAATCATATATTACGTTGAGTGACGCTTTGAAGTGAACTGTAATTACGTATTCTTGAAGTTAACGAGATAAGCAAAATAAACTACTGTATGTGTTCTTGTCCAGCGAAACGAACGAGTTATTTACTAACAATATTGGTAGAAAGTAACAAACAATATTTCATTTGAAAAGTTTGCTTCAGTGAAGGTTATTACCGAGACGTTCAGCTCTCATGAGGTCTCAGTTACACGAGCGTAATTCTAGCGCTGAAGAAATGAGATAAATTATCATAAAATAACTGAAGATAGTAATGAGAAGAAGGAGAACCACACGCAAATGAGAATACGACGCATTGAACCGTACACGAGATTGAGACTGGAATCTCACACCGCCCGCACATTCCATTGCTTAACACTTGCTGATTACACATTTTTGCGTTATTAATAAATAAATAGAATTCAGTTGTATTGTAAGGTTAACATTTTATTCAGAGTGATTAGTAGCTCGGAATGTTGATCCTTTGTGTCGCTACTTCATTAATCACTTTTTAATTCTCCAAATAAAACTTCATATCACATAATTTACAATTCATTCTACACTCTGACCACGTTCCACATTTCTTCCTTTACTTTTCCCGGCATCTCATAACGCCTATACACATTTTGATTCTTTAATTTTTTGTAAGAAATAAGAGTAAAAATTCTTGTCAACCGATTGTTGGTTGAAGTATACAAAATAACAATAAAATAAAACATTGGTAGTTATTCGAACATATAAATAGTCGTGACTAAGAAATGATTCCTGAACTACATATAGCAATGTGCTCCAAAGATAAAATTATTTTTGAAAATAATGTCCTCAGTAGCGTATCTATGAGGGGGCGTAGGGGGGGGCGGTCCGCCCCGGGTCTCATGTATAGAAGGGTCTCCAAAAGAGTCACCGAAAGTACTAGAAGGACGTAAATTTGGAATTAAATATTCTCTAATATGTACTAATGATAATATATTCTGTCGAATGTCTGCGAAATGGAAATCATACAAAGTAATCGAGGAAATTTTCTTAACTTTGAAAGGACTCTTCTTAACGATTATTACAAGTAAAATGCTAAATATTGATATTATTGATGAAATACATGAGCAGAAAAACAATTTAAATTAGCTGCTTATCATAGGTAGGCATGTTAGATAGACAATCCACTGAGCCTATATTCTAAGTGACCGAATCGTAGAAGTAAAATTAAATACAGGCTATGAGGAACATTGTGTTCAAGCACATAACCTAAAAGTGAAACGAAAAACATAGAATTCCGATGCCTTAACCATGCTCTTTTTTAATTCAGTGTTCTGCGTAAAATGTATTTTCCTTTTCTTCCTGGATATTTAAATAATTCCTAATAACATACATATTTGCAAACGAAACAGAAAACTGTGCGTATTTTTGTATGCTTCTTCGTGATATTTAATTTTTCGAATAAAGGACGGGAAAATTAAATTTCACGAAAGTACAGAAATGTGGGAACGAACATGATTTTCGGATATTATATAGGAACCCCGGGCAACGCCGTGATAAATAAGCTAGTCTTATTATGGCAGTAATATAATTAATAGCTGAGCTTCTGCTTAAATGTAAGCTCAATATCAGTTTCAATTCATTTTAAGTTGTCTTCAACAGTATGCATCTACATTTGTGTGTACCTTCAATGAGGGAGTCTCGAAAGTGAATTCCGCCTCGGGTCGCATTACAAGAAGGTACGCTACTGAATGTCCTTGAATCTATCGCAATGGCTGAGATTCTACTTTCAGTACACGGTAGGTACAAATTCGGGATCCCATTGGATGGGATTTATCAGACTGCACTAACGAGCGAATATCAAATAAGAGAGTTTGACATATTATTTATTTACTATTGTAAAGTTGACTGAATCCTTGAATTTAAATGTATTCGGTGTTTTGGTAACATTTTTCGTTAAAGCTTCACAGTTCACGGAGGCTTCGTGAGAATTATGTAGAAGGAAGTAATTCTTGAAAGAAATTGTAGGGAGCAGGTGCTTCCGTACGAAACGACATTATGAACTTATCTTTTGAACTGTTGTCTCGTTCTGTTGAGTATTGGAGTAAAAGAGAGTAAATACAGGAGTAAATGGCCTCGAGAGTTACGTTCGCACGTCTTTAGGATAAAATCGAATGGTTTGAAATGTGCCCGATACGACGAGACAGTTATTAAATCATCACTAGTGCACCACTAATTATTCATGTGCACTTAATTTTTTAAGTAATTTATATCTAGTCACATATACAGACAACAATTAGAAATAACACTATTGATATGTTGACTAGTGCACGTTTTCGGATTAATTAGAGTTTTAATATTGGAATGTAAAGAGATAAAGAATGTGGATTTCGTTTCCCATATTTATTTTCTCATCTTAACCACATAGAATGTACGTACGTTCAACAACTCCGAAAATCCAAGTTTAATGTAAATGAGAATATTTTTCATAAACTGGCCCTGATATGAGCGCAAACTATTGTTGAAGAAAGAGATGAAGCGTTAATTAGCGTAGATTTTATTGGGCATCGTCTTAATTAGCGCCCTAATATTAGACATCTTTGAGAAACTCGAGTTAAAATGAAAGGAAGAAAACTTAAATTACAGACAGTTTATCATTGCAGTTATCGATATACCATCCCGAATATCCGCAATCATTCTAAACATGAATCAACTTTCTATCCAAATGAAGTCCATGATAATTTATTTTCCCTCCAAGCAGTAAATAATATCACTGTTGCCCTTATAATGTTTCATTGGCATTTGAATATGCCGTGACAAACTACAGAATTGAAGTTATTTGAATGATGAGGTACAAAGGGAACATATGTGGGAAAATAATTGTTTTTCCGATAGAGACTTCGTAATCGTGAACAATGTTTGTTAGAAAATGAGTAGACACTCCAGTAATAAAGTAAATCCACCACGAGACAGGTTCGACCTCTGACCCGGAATCACTAACCCGGATCGCTATGCCACACGAACTGAAATAAAAGACTGAGTCAAGGAGTCTAGCGGCGTCCGGCGCGTCACTGTGCTTTCTAGGAAGAGCGAAATAGCATGATATACCGCAGTCCTTCGAACAAACATTTTACGAAGCCAAAATGCCAAGTTAAAAGTTGCAAACAAATGAGGTTGACGGCTGGAATGAGAAATGAATACTACAGGGAAAAAAATTTATGAAGGTAAGTTGTTACCACAAAAATAAATTAATGAAATTTCCTGGTTTTACCATAGTAACTCATTTATTCATTTTCTTCCCAGAAATTTCCGACCTTCTGATTCTCTGATGATGACGGCTATGCCGTCGAAAACATGTCATGAAATGAGTAAATGGGTTACCTTGGCACAACCAGGAAATTTCATTAATTTATTTAAGGTATATTTATCGGGGTCCCCACTTTCCAACTCAAATAAAAAGAGTAATTTCACTAGACGTGCAACACCATATTTATATTTCCTTCACCCTAGTAACAGTTAATCTACGAAAATAAATATATTTACAAATATACACGTTACATTGCTAATTTTCCAATAAAAATATATTTAGATTTAGATATAAATATTGTATTTCCTAAAGTGGTGAAAATCATAATATAAATATAACAGACTTTTTCTTTTGCTTTACTTACTTTTTGATTTTGTTTTTCAAAAAGTATATTGTTTTTTGAGTATGTGTAACATTTGAATTATTGAATTTTGGTTTAACTATGAAATGGATGAAGATGGATTTATTACGTCATTTTGTTTTTATTCTGGAAGGACTTACTTCGTTTTATGAGAGAAAATAATTTAAAAGACAAGAATTTGAGGACTTCTTTTAACTTTAGATTTTCGTAATTTCTGTACATACTACGCCGTTGTGACTTATCGATTGGCTTGCTCATTCATCAACACAGAGAATAAGTAATAGAGTAATGAACTTTTTGACAGGTGTTTGCTCTTGCATAGCAGAATATAGGTGAAAAATAAGAAATTTTTCGAAATTTCCGAAAGGCGGGGATTGTTATGAAATTTATATTTTCAACTGGTGGTGGACGAATGTCTTCTGGTTTTGTTTTTCTTGGCACCATTTTACGTTACAGAAAATGGTATTTGGAATATTCAAAGTCAGAAATAAATAAATAGTTAAAACAATTATTTTCAGGTTTATAATTTTTTTGAATCAAGGAAGAATGAGGGTCTCTTGTTAAAGAAAAATCAAAATATTTTAAAATATATTTTTATCGGTTAATTAGCAATATACCGTGAATATATGTAAATATATTTATTTTCGTAGATACTGTTACTAGCGTGGAGGAAATATAAATATGGTGTTGCACGTCTAGTGAAATAATTCTTATATTTCTTTAGAAGGGCCACACGTTGACGGCGACGGTAGTCTGTAAACTTTTCCCTTGTCCAACCCTGGGGACTACCACCCACATCACCCTGCGCCGCGCAGGTAGAAAAGTTGAATCATGCGTAAGTTGAATCGTGCGTGAGTTGAGAAGTGCGCAACTCATACTTATCTTTAAAGTCTCTGGCCACGAAATAAGTGAGAATTTTACATCTGGTTCATGATTGCGTACCAAACTTTTATAGATGGTTATCCATGTTCCGAAAAATACAGAACTGTGAATATAGCTGAATTGATTGCGCACACAGTTTCCTGATAGTTTTTTTAAAAGTTAATTCTTCCCACTGAGAATTAAATCATTTAATCGCAGAACAATTTTATACATGCATGCAACTATACATGCTGATATCGATTTTTGCTTTTAAAACACTCCTTACCGGTCATTGGAGTAATATAAAGACTATACACCTACACATATTTCCACCTTGTCTTCTGTGACAAAAGAATTAATTTTTTATTATACTTTCCGAATCGACGATTTTTAACGGTAGGCGAAAACCTGTTTCAAATTCTATTTTTTTAATTGTCGCCGGACATTCTGAAGTGAGGTTATAATTTTTTACGCCCAGTCCGTCATTGCCAACCACGTCATGGACGTCCAGACCAATGACAGGCCGTACTGCTTTCCAACGGAATCAAGCTTGTTCACAGTTTATTATACTTCCTTTCTCAATAGCTATTTTGTTTCAAATTAAACTGTTTATAATCCATAAAACTAACGTATAAATTAATTTTAATACAAAGAAGATAATTATACATGAATGATTTGACGAACATTACCCGGTAGAACTACCTTAACTCTATTCATGCAATGAGGAATAAGGACCTCTAAATTCTTAACTCCGCGTGTAAGATAACACAGGTCGGCGGAAAAATCGCTCCGCTCCGCAAACACAAGCGTGTCTTTAGCTTAAAAAATGAATGGCTGGGCAAGATGTTGGCTTTGTACCCTTGATTCTATTGAGTGCGTCAGGGAGAACAATGTGGTATAGGGAAGCAAAACCCTCAGTGTCCCGAGTTCTTGACACAGGCAAGGACAGTTACCTTCACGAAGCCTATGCAAAGACGGAAAAAATCTAACACTACATGTAGTCCAATGGCAAGGCATGAAAGCAATCATTCATAACTAATATATTGTTGTTTTTACTTTGCCAGATACGACGTTTCGCATATGTGTTTCGTGTTTCAATAATTTTCTTTCTCATTAAACAGTATCAAGACGTTTATTGTCTTCATTCGTCATGAACTTCAACGCAAAAGACAATAATTTTAAGCAATTGAAATTTTGAATCTCACGTGGACCATCCAAATTATTTTATGTGCCCTAATATGGCCAGTATTTGACATAGCGAGAACGTCTGTCATAGATACATGGTCATAGTTCAGTTATTATCAAAGTTTGTGCATTATATGGCCATAAGTTTCATCGAAGTTCTTTGATATAGAAATATCGTGTAATACTGGTCTAATGAAGATTCCTGCCAGAAATAAGAATACGTTAGTCTACGTATCTATTGGAACGAGTTAGAAGATGAAATAAAAAAAACACGTAAATCTTTCATTAAAGTCTCTTCTATTTTTATCTATGAATAGACACGGTCCTTTCATTTGCTAAAATATTTTAGATTCTTGAAATAATAAATTAACATAGCTCTATGAAACATGGACGTCCTAAGGTTGTAACTACATTTTCCCTACATACAATTTACGATAGCAAACATTAATTGGTGCTTTACAGAAGCAATATTTGGCGCATTACATAGAATTTAAAAAAATACAACAATTCTCTGCATTTTGTTTAAGTTATGCATACTTATTCTTCTCGTCAAATGACACAAGGCGAAATAATGTAAGAAGAACTTCTTGATTACAAGAAATAATTTTAAGAGTTAATGAATGTCAGTTTTCAAAATTATTATAGAAAAATACCCATAAACTGAACAAATTGCAACCAATGAAAATTACTATAATCTTTAATGATTTTCATCGACTCGCATAATTCACACGTTTCAGGATTTTTAGTTGAGTCCCCTAAAAATTATCTGAGGAACGGAAATTAAGAAACTTAAGAAAAAGTATGTAAACCTCTAAAAGTGAAACTGTTACTTTTTCAAGCCATAGTTTTTTATAACTATTAAGAATAATATTATGTACTATTATTAGACACTGCAAATGATCTTTCCGAATGAGTACTCACATTTTACACGATGAAGATGGAAGAAGATACGTGATGAAGAACGAAGACTGATAAAAAAAGTTGCAGCATTTTGAACAGAGAACATGATATATTGTATTCGAATGATGTATTTGTTCACTAACTTTTGAAACACCTCAAAATTCACTACATCAACGAAACACACTTTTCCCGATTCGTCAGCATTCAACATAATAAAGAAACTACACTCGGAATATTATCGTTATTTAGTGTTGTTCACTCCCGATTCGACCGAAATCGTATTACAGAAGTACGCACGCGCACGTTTCCAGAGCTACGAGCTCTAACACGACCCTTCCACGCCGACTGTCAACCGGCAAATGACCTTTCCATCTTTCGGTACGATAACTCAAGAAGAGTCGGTATGCGATAGAGACTGCGGACTGAAAACTCTGTAGTAGTGTCTAAAGCTACAGCTTTATAGTTATTTCGTACAAAAAATATATTGTATAAAAGTATGTGATGAATCATGTGTTATATAAAGAAGTGAAAATTTAGCGAAAATGAAATTGCGATTAAGAACTTTTCGTCACAGTAGTTCAATTTTCTGTGTATTAATTTATAAGAAAACTTTCAAAGAATGTTTACTATGCGTTTGAACGATATTAACACGACTTCGATGATCACGTTCCCACATAACTGCAGTAGGCCTCGTCTTAAGGATAACGAGCACAAGAAGGGAAACGTCTTCAAGCGTTGTATAATTCATTCAAAATGTGTGATAGTTATAAGAGAATGCAAAATTAAGCCATTTCTCAGCAGAAAATCGTTAATTCTCCAAGCTAAATGTCTCTTGGCTCTTGAGCCCCTGGACCCTTAATCGGAATTGATGGGATGGTCCCTTGCTTGTTTCCGGAGAGTAACTTAGGTTATTGACCCCCACGTGGTCATACGCAGTTTGCAACTGGTTTTTTGTCACATTTTATTTCATTTCTCTGAACAACTGACGTGAACTTATCCACATTTGGAAAGATCGACAGTAATGCGTTGTTTCTCATCAAATAAAGTAATGCAAGGGAAGAAACTACACAAAGAGGTTATGAAAATAGTGTTTATCGGATGGCATTATTTTCCCGACTCCAATAGATCGCTTTCGAGGCTGAAGGGTACAAAATCCAGGGGATCAACAAAATCGCTCCATTTTGATGGTTCTTTTCTCTTCTATGCAACGAAAACGTGACAATTAGCGATTAATTAGGTGTTAAAGTACGAATTTCAATCTCAATGCAAGCAACAACTGTTACATTGTGCATAATATAGTTTTCGGCATGCAAAATACGTTATTCCAGCCCAGTTTCTTGCTTCAAAACCCATAAATGACCGAGAAATTTCTTGATAACTGTGGAGGTCTGTGGAAAACTGAATTTAACCGAAGTAAATCGAATCAGCCGCGCTTCCAGTGCTACTAAAACAATATTGAACTATAAATTGAGTTTCACAGAATTATCGAATAACTGAATTACATTAAATGACATCATTATAGGTTTCATGGAAAGGTAAAAAGACCATGGAAACAGAAAACTGTGTTTCAAATGAGCTTTATGTTTGAACAAGCATGCATTTGCTGCATCCGCTCGTACTTTCCTTTCGACGTAATCACTATTTTCTAATCTACGAGTGAGATGAATGTCTGAGATGAAATGACTCATGACGTAAAAAGGCATTACTCAAACAGTAAACTGTGAACTTTTCCTGATAGGACAGAAAAGAATAAGGAAACAGTGTATCAGTAAACAAAGCAAATACATTTTCAGATTACATTTTATTCTTCATTGCAAACAAGTGCTCTTTATTAGAATTAAGATGTATGATATTATTTGGGGTACAAAAATAAGGAATGTTAGAATTGTGTTATTGCAGAAATTTTGAAATTAAAAAAATATTTGTGTTGAACCAAGTTTCTTTTGTGCTATAAAATTGAAAAAAAAAAAAAAAAGGTGTTAATTGCTTCGTACAAAATTCAACAGATTTTACTGAAAACAAAATCCAATGAATGTTCGTTCTCGCTTTTAAAATTGATAACATTTTAGTTCATGGAAGTATTACGAATATTTATAATACCCAAGGCTTTCAACTATTTTGAAATACGATTATTTGTGCTATGAACACATTGTGAACAAAATTTGGGACCGCGAGGCAAAATTATTGGGGGACACTTATGTAAAGTAAGTTACATGACCTGGTCGAACCATCTAGAATTTGTGGCTATGAAATCATCAGCAACTTTTCAAGCCATAGAGATGACAGTAAGACCGGTTAGATAGTAATGGGGGATCAATTTAGGGCCTTTCATTCGATATTTATTGAGAGGGCAGAGTTTATAAGGGGTGAGTGAGAACTTACGATGCTTGGAATTGTCACTTTAATGGTTCTCATGTATCAGTCTCTTGAGATATACGTACCTAGGGACCGGATATTATTTTTTCTGATATTTAAAGTGAAAATATTATAAGATGGTTTTAGGACAAATTTATTTGACACTCTTATGCAATTAGTAAAGTGAATTTTGAAAAATGTTCTAGATCTGATATAATTATATTTTAATTACGAAACATGAATGGGTTTTCCAGTCCCACGGATTTATCTGTGAAGAATGCCTCACTAACCATGTGTCATTGATTATATTTATACGTCCTGTCTAAAGATGGATATTAAATTAGGTGCTTCTTTATAGTAGCAACGTGAAGTAGGTGGGTAATTTATTCCTCGTTTCCGTTTCTCACTATCAGTCTTCAGAATGTTTTGATATTGTTTTCAACTTAAACAGAAAAAAATTGCTTTTCTTGATGAAATGAATGTACGTGTAGGGTAACAGCAGGTGAAATATGTGTATTTTTCTGTTTACATTTGTTCTCCCAAATCTGTTCGGATAATTGGAAATTCGGATGCCTAATTTCTGCTGTTTTATTTTTCATGAAATTAATTTGTATGTAATGAGGTTATTAACACATTAGGTTCTTCATCTGTTAGAGGCAACATTATCAATTAGAGATAAAATCAATTTCAAATAATTGAATTCATGCAAAATTTCCGTCTCAGCAAATACTTAGATCTGGACAACCTAGGCGCGCTAGCGCTCTTTCCTATATTTTTACCTTGCAATAATAAACAACTAGTAGGAATGTTTCTAAACAGTAGTTGTCACTCAAATAAACGAATCCTGATGAGCAATCGCGTCAACAAATCTTATCAGCTCTTTGAGAACTTTTTGAGAATTGCATAAACTTCATTAATCTGAATGTGTATCTAGTGCTGTGATGAAAAGTCACTTACCTTTTTCACTCATTGCAGATGATGATTCTTCCGATGTCAGTTACGTTACGCGTACAAATATATTTTTTGTACGTTAAATGTAAGACTTTTATTAAAGCGTTACAATAACTATTCTTTGGAATATCTATAATATTCTTGAAGAATTAACCATCGAGGAAAATTTAACAGTAAATACAAAGAATGCTTTTTGTGATGAAATAATAAAATCAATTTCCTAACCTTTTAAAATAAAGTATATGATGACGAAAGATTAAATGATTTATTTTTACATTACGGTTATATTGTTCAATTTATAGATCGAATGAAACAATTCTATTTTTCCGGTGAATTAAAGTCAAGAAGATATAATATCCAGAAATATTCAGATATTGATATAAAAATTTATTTGCTTGATAAAAAAGGACGTAATGCACAAGTAATCACAACCAGATTTTTAAAATTCCGGAGATAGAATGAAAAACTAATTTATAGGTGAATTGATTAATATACGCGAATTGAGGAAGTAATGGATGAGGTGGGAGGCAGGGTTGTCCACGACAAGACTGCCCAAAGTATTCTTAGTAGGCCCCGTAGCGATAGTCTTTTGTAATTGTATATCCTCACTCAGCCGTTGAAACTTTTCGTAGGTTAGCTAATTATACTTGAGCACCATGAATGATAGAGCAATATTCACTCCTTAGTATATTAATAATGAAATATATCCCGAAAAGTTAAAAAAATAGAACGTGAACACAAACTATCAGTATAGAAAGTTGCCTATTCTTGCAAAATAATGGTAATCCTGTCGAGCGTTGTAGTCCCAATTATTTTACATAAAAAAGACGTCTCGCGACTTGCAGGCAGCATAGGGAATCTAAATGCGATATTTCGTAATCGTATTTAATTACAAAGAAATATTACGAACAAGGATTGATAATGGTTGCCAAGATTGACTCGAAATAGTAACAGACAATTTTCTGGTCCATTGAAACCAGTTCTTAAAAGACTTTACAAGTGCATTCAAGTTTGTGTTCCAGTACATTCAGTAAGAATCCAAAATGAGCTAAAAGACAATTGGTTAAAAGAGCCATTAATTTGAACTGCTGAAAATAAAATTAAGCAGAAGACTCATGAACTTATCCCTCGGGGACTTGAGGGATCAGAATCACATTTGCAAAAACCTATTTCAAATTTTGGCGGCGAAAACCATTTCATTTGCTGAATAAATTTCTTCCTTGTTTGTGGGGAGTCACCGTGCAAAATCTTTGCAGGGCCCAAGGGCAGCCAGCGGTGTGCTGCCGCCTCGGTAGGGAAGGGCTTGCGGCGAGAATGCTCGCGGGAGAGCTGGCAGGTGGGCAGTGAGACAGCGCCACGGACTGTTGCCCCCGCCACGCGCCCCCGCCACGCGCTCAACCTTGTCCCGCCTTTCTCCGCCCCGCCACGGCACATGCGGGGTGCGGAAGTGGCAGCCGGCGGTGGCGCAGCGGAAGAGGCGGGACGGAAGGCTGCTCTAATAAGGGAGAGCAAGGAATCAAACCACAGACGTTTGTGCAGCTTCACTTTTATTATACAAAAAAAATCTCAATAAATAAGGCAGTGTATTAAAACTCTTTATATATACAACTATGTACAGCGCCAGAAGCTGCACTCAAGAATGTACACAAGCAAAATAAAAAGAATATTTTAAATTGATAAGCTCATCTGGATGAGGCCAGTAAATTGAATCAAGTGGTTGTCACCAAACGATCGCTACACAGCACACTAAGATGAAAGGCGGGGACAGGCGGCGCGGGCGGCGGGAGCGCGTAGCAGGGTAAGGAGCAGATGCTGGAGCAAGGAGGCGGAGGGGGTGGGGAAGGCGCGGGGCGGGGGCAGGGCGCCGCCCTGGTCCCGCCGCCGGCGTCGCTCGGCGAAACAAGGAATCACTTCTAGCTTCAGCGTTAAATTACTTTATATTGGAAAGTAATACATGACATACAAAAGTAAGAATATTTGTCATCAAAGTAATACTTCGAAAAAATCGCTTAAAGTAAGATAATATTTATATTGCAATCCGGATATAGTTCCATTAACAGGAGGGTATTAGAACTCTATATATAAGATGCATTTTGGAATGTTTGACAGCGCAAGAACAGACTTGTTTTCGTTTTATACTGGCAGAATAGAAACAATAGTATCACGCCACACAGTCCGTGGACGCCACATGACAGTGCTTGCACGCGGTGGCTGCTCGGGCGGCGCCACCTCGCCTCCGCCACGTCGCTACCGCCTCCGCCATTGCCGCCACCGTCGTCTTCACACTTGCCTCCGACTCTTGCCGGGAATTGCACACAGAGCGGCACTGGAAACACTGACGATGACTACTACAAGAGCGTTGCGTCTAGACAGAGGACATTTCTAGAAACCAACGTGAAACCCGGTACAGTTGTTTGGACTCAGGTAGCTCTAGTCGTTCATGCGCTCTAGCAGCGCACGGCACAGTGGCTGCGCGGGCCATGCAGCCAAGCGGACTACGGATGCGAGCTGAGAAGCCAGGCCAGGCGAAGGGAGACTGGGTATTGGGCGAGGCAAGTTGTAGGCGAAGGCAATGACATCGGCGGCAGCGGCGGCAACGGGCTCTTCTACAGCGCTCACTACAACTACGCGCTCTGTAAGTACTTTGCTCCACCGTGCTGGCTACGACAACCATCAAGCTCTTTGCATCGCCTACGGACTACGAAGCTGCGGGGACGGTGAGGGCGACGGCGCGTGCCGCGGTCGGGGCGTGAACGGGCTGCCGGAAGCGCGGCCGTGCGTCAGCTGTCAACGGTGGCGGGAGTGGCGTAGAAAAGGAATGGGAGGGGCGGAGAGGCTGAGAGCCGTTGGACGCTCAGCTCCTGGGAACTGAATTCATGGGGCGGTGTGGGTTACACGGACACTTCAAGCAGATAGATTTACTACCGACGCGCAGGAGTATGGAGGGGGCGCCGTGGATGACTTTACCGACCCATCAAGCCTTAATTCTGTGAAGTGGGTCCCGTCCCAAATTCTGAAAGGTGTGTGGTATGTGCGAACGGCCAATGGGGACGCGTCGGACGAGTTCAAGACTGCTCACTGGATCGGGGAGCGTGGAAGAGAAGACGAATCTCCGGTGAATAGGGAGAAGAGAACAATCTCGGAACTGAAGGGCGACGGAGAGGCGACGAAGGAAGGGGACAGAAAGTGGCTTTGAACAGGCGATGCTGTCTCGAAAGCAAAGAAAGCCCACCTAAAACTCAACCGACTTTATTTTAGTGGATTTATTGGCTGTCGTGTCGGGCACGCCGGATGTGCCGAGCGGACCACTGGCCGTCTCGCGAACCGACGGGGACGACGCTGAAGGCGGCGTGGCTGGCGGCAACCGGCGCTTGTCACGCGTCAGCGAACCCAATAGAGACATTGCTCGCATCTGCTCCGGCGGCCGCCCCCACCCCCGTCGCCCGCCTTTATGTGACCGCGGTGGGAGGTCCGGCGCCTTCTCCGACCCTCGCGACTGCCACCGCTTTCTGTGCCCGGCGCTAACTGAGGCGAAATGCCCGCGACGCCCTCGGTCCACCGCAAATACCAGACAAGCGTACATCAAGAATAAATATTGAAGAGCCGTGGGCGTCAAGAGCACAAAGCGAGGCCCGCACCCAGTAGCCACCGCCGCCGGCACCGCGCCGCGCAGAGCTTCCGGGTGTTGGTAGCAACGCGCAGTTAAGCACGGCGGCGCCGGCGCCGGCAGGGCTGTGGAGGATGTGGCGTCCGTAGTTTTAATAAAAGATTTAATTAGGCTAACTTAATAATGCCAAGTTATTCAGTTACTGTTAACATTAAGAATTATAAACGTCAACATTTTACAGAATTGTTCTCCAGCCTTATCATCTATGACATATTCCTCTCTTCTGCGAGTTCCGTCTCTTCCTCTCTCGCTCTCACTGCTCTCTTAACCCTCCGAAGAACTGGTCTGTTCATTTTCCATAATATGTCTCTACAAGATCGAGCCTTCATGTACATATATAATATATCTCGAACATTTTACACATATGTTTAAAGCTGTTCTCAGTCAACTCGAAAAAACTTTTTTCTTTTGTTAGCAAACAAGCGCTTCGCCACTCGTTCACAGATTTACAAAGCCCGGTTCTTCAGAAGTTGTGGAAGAGCGTGGTGTGCGCGCAGTGTCAGATTAGAATATAGTATAGAGAAGTACAGTTCAAGCTCACACTGAAACACTGCGATTGCGCGCGGGGGGCGAGGGGAATCTGCGATTACGGTAAGCGATGGCGGCGGGCGGCGGCGGCGGCGGTGGCGGCTGCAGAGGCGGCTCTGGCGCTGGCGTCGGCGGCGTGAGCGGCGGCGGCAGCAGCAGCAGCAGCAGCGGCGGCGGCGGCGACGCGCCGAGGAGCCTCAAAACGCTCGCGCAGTCAGGACGGTCGATTCTTGTTCCGGTGGCGGACGCGTTCCTGGCGCGGAGACGCGGGCCCGCCTCCCGGACCGCGGTGGCGTCGTCGTCCACCGCCGCCCCCGCCGCCAGCCCCTCCGCCACCGCCACCACGCCGACGCCCCGAAGGCTGCGGGGGTGCTGCTGGACCGCCTGCCGACTGATTGCCACCGGACACGATGTAGTTGTGGGTGCTGATGTTGAAGTTGGTGTCGTTCTTCACGAAGTTGAAGCAGCGGTCGTCACGGCTGTGGCGGCGGGACGCGTTTCCGCGAAGGGGCTTGCCGCGTTTGTTGAAGCCCACGTAGTGAGGCTGAGTAGCGGAGCGGAAGCGCGTGAATCCTGACGGCAGCATCTCCTCATAGAAGAGGCACATCGACTGGTTCAGCTTTTTCTGCAACAGAGGAAGACGGAAGTTGGTTGGATGAGACTATCACGTAAGGTCTACGAAGTTACACCTGGTCCCCGGACACGAAGCGCCATCCGTACATATACTGACCCTATGCACTGCTCAAGTAAAGGAAGATTTGCGAGTAGAATGGGTTCCTAACAGATATTACAAACCCATGAAGAGCTCGAGAGGAGAGGTTGGATCCTTCTCTAAATTTCTTATAAGTTGTAATGATAGTACTTTATCTATGTAAAATATAGTTAATTAATTATAAATGTGAATCAACCACTTCACAAATTTAATATCAGATTACAAGAAATTTAATATCAATAAAATGTTTGCAAGAAGTCTAGGGACGCCCTAAAAATGCATTTCTGCCTACAGACCAGCAAACAGATCTAGAGAAATTCCGAATCGCAATGAACTACTAACAAGTTGTATAATTGTCCTACAACTCAATGATTCGATGGATATAGGCAAGCCCTTTAAACAGTGATGAAAATACGGTAAAATATCATCAAATCGGCGAAAGAAGAATTCTTGAAAAACATAGGCATAAGAATCGCGAGTTTATTGAAAGATAAGTGAATGTTTGCTGGGCAGTACAATTGATACGGCACCTCGAAACAGAGTTAGCAGAAAAAATGTGTTATCTTCCCCTTGAAGTGCTTAACAAATCTCATTACACTGTATTGTTTAATAATATATGTCAAAGAAAACTGAAATTCCAAAATATAAGAAGACTGCAAATTGCAAAAAGAATTGAGTTACATTTCATTGTTTCTTTAAAACCGGAAAGGTTGGAAAAAGTGTTGTTCAGAAAGGAATGTGAAATGTATTATATTCTGTTATTTCAAGAATTCACGAGATAAACAAAAGCTTCTTCCCCTCTCTAGAATTAAACTCATGAGATCTTAAAATCTAATGGCAAAACAAACAAATATTTATTTTGTAGTAACCAGAGGATTTAAATCTAAGTAAGTATATTTAGTTGAGGATTTTCTATAGAGCTATGACGGCGTGTAGCAGGTATATGTATTGGTGTATTGGTGGCATTCAGTAATGGGGGAGAAGGAACGAGAATAATGAAAGATAATACAAATCCTGAGTAAGATACCACTCTTTTCGAAACGTTGACAAGTAATTAAGTATATTATTAATTTAAGTTCAACACACATAAATCCTCATCTCTATATGTAGACCGAGGTCAAAAGTAAAACGAAGGATACATATATTTTGCTTCGGAGTCCTGAGACAGTGCGCCACTGGTCATGAATTGACAAAAAACAATAATATTTAACAGAATAATTGATATAATTCGTTGAAGAAATATTTTGCATCTTCAGGTGTAACAACCCGATAGTACCACTAGCTTAACGGAATCTTTCTCTTTCACCACTGGACATTTCACTCTTTCCTAAAATTTCCCTCTCGTACTCGATAACCTGTTTTGAGGCAATCAAAGGTAGGTAATATACTATGAAATATTTAGTCATCTATTTTTTTATCCATTTATCAACCGGAAGGAAAGTAAAAGGTCTTTCCATGTAGACAGGTTCTATCAACAACTTTGAGCAGAAATTTCTCTAACCCACCTCTCTGTTGCAATACGTCTCATTCTTTAATCCTAACTGCTGTTTCATGGAAGTCAAGGCAGCTTATGTATCACATCCTTTCGCAAAGCCTGCACTTACGTCAGGCGGGAGGGCGTGGGGCTTTAAGTCAGTGACCTCATTAAAGGAGGTTCCTCACGATCTAACTCTGGCATACGGCCCAACGGGGCTACGTCCAATACACATTGCTTACTATTTTAAAGACTTTGTGAGCCATCAGGTCGTAAAAGTGAAATCGAGAAACATTATTTAATAAACTTAAGTTCCATTCTCTCGAATTTAGTTCCAGATTTTTTCAACTCGACTTGTTTTTTCTTGAAGCTGCGACTGGGAGACTTCCAAAGAAGTGACAAATACTAAGCAGTTTTGAAGGAAAAGACGTATGGTGAACAAGGTCGTTCTGCTTATCAAGATTGATAATCTAACGACCGAGACGAAAAAATCCCACCGGTGCAATCCTCAGCCAGAATTAGGGGTGGTCCCCAGAAACGACCCGTCCAGAAAAAAAACTCATCCTTCAGGAGGCCTTTGCCTAATTAATGTATTTATTTGAAAACCTAATCACGAAAGACACTCAAGTAGTGAATTCAAATTTTTAATGGAGATGTAGAGACGATATATAGACTATCGGAAATCGTACGTTAAGGATTGCCACGTCCCAAACTGTTTCCAGTTAAAATGTCTCCAACATTTGCTGAGAATCGTTCTGAGATAATTCCTACTGAGTATAACATGGGTGGATATTGCCAGAGAGTTAGAACACATAGACTAGTTTACGAGTTAATAAGAATTAAAATGTAAAGAAGTAAAACTTAAAATGTAAATTATTCGCGGGAGAAGATCTTCAACTTTTACTTCAGATATATAATTACGAGATATAACTCTACCCGTTCTTGGTTCTCCTATGAAAAAAGTATCAAAATTCCATCTGAGAGTATATACAAAATATGTTGATAATACATACATTCTACAGTAGAAGAATGCTGATAGAGTTGGGAAGGTGGAGCGAGATCCCATGCGTTAGGAGTTATTTATGCTACAAACCACGCACACCAGGAATATACAAAAGAAATTAATTTCTCTGAAAATTTGTTGAGACAAAATTTTGAAGGAATCGAGGTAGGAAAAATGTGAACCATGAGATGTTTTAAGTTGACCAAATAATTCAACAACACTCAAAGATGTGTTAAAAAATAATGAGTCACGGATCGTTTTCTATGAGTTCAGAAATCTTAAAAAACAGACGCATTTTGTGGAAATGTGACGTTTAAAAAAATTCAAAAATAAAAAAAAGAGTGAAAAAGCTGTTGATTCAGAGAGACTGAATTACTAGGGAAGAGAAATGACTAAACATGCTCAGGGCTTATCGAGAGAGTCAAATACTCATATAAGTCGCGCAAAATTACAACAACCATAAAATACAGAAAATTAAATTCCCTATTTACGAGATAATATTAAAGTAGTGTCCCAGAATTTTTACTCACAAAATTAATGTGCGGGAACATTTCAGTTTAACCAAGCCAAATAAAATGGTTGATTGAAGTTTCTCTGTTTCCTTCAAAATTTTACACGCTACACCAACTATCCTACGAGCAAATGTGTAGTTTATTCACAATGATTACTCCTGAATTATCATTTGTACAAATAAATTAATGAATGGATGTGATGGAAGTACTTATACTGTGATTAACGTCTCCTTTTTCACCACAGTCGAGAACTAGTAGTAGTTTTCAGTGTTCAAAATATACATCTTATTTCTTTAAATGTATCCTCGAGTATGAAAGTAAGAATTGGAGTTCAACATTATTTCTAATATTTGATTGCCCTATCTGCAATCTACTTCAAGACTCCCATTTCTTTCATAGTTCCAGTTATACCAAGTAAATTTTCCCTCCCACTCTAGTTCGACCTCTCCCACCACGAATATTACGACGCCAAAGCGTACTGCTAGTTGCTCGAAGTCTTCCAGATGCTCACGGTCCACATTAGCCGAACATCTCTCTCTCTCCAAGCGCTGTGTGCGTATACTCTTCAAATCCACTCCATCTCTTCCGAGTCGGACTCTCACCAGTACGCAACAGAGCATGCCTGGGGTGCGTGGCTGCTGCTGCCGCCGCGGCGCTGGTGCCCGCGTGGGAACCGGTCTCCTAGTGGCCGCGGAGACAGTCGAGGGGCGGGGAATGGAGGGAGGTAAAGGTAAGAAGCGGAGGATGGGACGAGGAGGGGATTCGCGGAGGGTGGGAAGAAGTCTCGGTCTCGGAAGACGAGAAGGAGAACATTAGAATGCCACAAGAATTGCCAGAAGAAATGGAAACGAAGAAGAAGGGGGAAGGAATCAGAGGAGAGCAGAAACTTACGTGAATTGAGACGCATGTACTCGAAGAGTTTGGAAGGAGGACAGAAAAAATAGGTTAATTAGAAAATTAATCATAAAAATTAGGTCGAGAAAATGTTTGTGCTAACGAGGCTTGGTGCATTTTCAGTAACACTTTCTCCGTGGTTTACGTCAAATCAGTGCGAATAATTTGGAATGACTAGCTACCCGTTGCTTCCAGAGCGAAAGATAGGGTGGGATTTTGTTTTCTCCAAGTAAATAGTATAATCGCACGAAGACCAGGATCCAACACTTTGCTCTGATTTACTACATTTTCCGGGCGGTACAACTATAAAACCTAGAGAGGAGAAAGCGTACGATAGCTCCAGGCAGCCAGCACAGCTGAGCTGTTGGTGCGCCCGGGGGTGCTCTAAGTGCGGGAAGGGGCAGGGGCGCTCAGCTAGCTTCTCGCTCACCAGTCCGACGGGCTTCCACTTCTTGTTGAAGCAGAGGTAACGGCCCGAAGCTTCCGCGTAGATCATCAGCGTCACGTTGTAGTCCAGGGACTTGATGGTCAGATTCTCTGCAACAGGAGAAGGCGAGGCTGCAGTACCACTGTGGGTGGTAGCTTCGAGCTGCCACTGCGCTCGGATAGTGTTGCTTGGGTGGACTCTAGAGACAGTGGCAGGGCTGTGAGGTGGCCACTTCGGAAACTGGTCGGGAAGGTAAGCAGGAAGCGTGCCGTCGGGTTGTCGCGTGACCCCACGTAATGACGGGAGAGTTAAATGAAAACATTCAGGAGTTGAAAAGAGGAATATTTTGTTTCCAGTCGTCTTAATTAGGCAACTGTCTCGTCACAATTGATATTTGCACATGAGGAAAGATACCATGGAAAAAATAGTTAAAATATTGTACAAAATTACACGAATAAATAATTCGGAAATATAACTGGACGTTTCGCACTACATTACTTTTTCCCTTCCTGTTCATCCAACTATCCAGATATTTTATCCCACATTGAAGAAGTAAAAGGTAATACGGAAAAAGACATCAATAATAAGTTTTGCGTAAATCAGAAAGGTTTAAAGTGGATTGAAAATAACAGTTAACAACATCAACACAAATCTGACTTTTTGAAAAAACTCCCAAAATCCAATGAAATTATTTATTAAGTTTTTCCGAACAAGAATCATACTACTGTAACGATTTTAAAAGAATCATATATCTCATTTCGGGTGAAGTGGAAATCCACTGTCAACGTTCTTAAGCTTAATGTTTTTGTACCCGTGAAATGATAAGCGATTTCCTTTTCAAATTGATGATAGCTGTTTTACTAGGAACAAATTCACTTTATTTTATGCGCAGAACGAAGAGAAGTGTTACGTTGTAAACGTATTCTGAATGCTTCTAGTGATAGTCAACTGTAAAAGAAAATGTTTAAAACTGTTTACAGTGACAGATATTTCAAACAAGGTTTATTTTGTGATGAGGGTGTTTACAGCTCATAGATATTGAAGCTGATCTATCAGAATTCTGGACGAAAACCCGTGTAATACAACATGCATAAAGATATTGTACGCCAATATTGAAAGGTATACTTATCGGAGAAAAGGTTCCTGCAACACAGTAATTTTTCATGAAATATCAACTCATTAACTTTCACTCTTCTGGGATATGCACGTTTCGAACATGTTTTTCGTTGTGAAGTCCAAAGTAAAGCAAGTATGATCTTTTAGCTACGTTAGTTGGATCAAGTTATCGCAGACAAATTTTAATGGCTAACTCGCCATGGCTCCTGATGAATATCGTATTCTTTTGTGCCCAATACATTAATTTCTGGAAAGATCTCGAACATATATTTGTTGGTTTTTTTTGTTATTTTTTATATTATAAAACTTTCTTTATATATCATATGTTAATTTGAAAATTGAAATGGAGAGATTACACAAGTTACTCGTTCTTTATCCATCTACGTCTTTGATTAAGACTGGGAACATTGCCTCTAGAAACGTCACATTTTTGACTTAAGGACGCTAACAACATTAATTAACGCTAATAACATTCATACGTGGTGGAGTCATTTTTATTAATTGAATCGGGAAAACTGACAAAATTCTTTTGAAGAATTATCGAGGAATACACATCTTTGATTCAGCGTAAGTTGGCCCTCGATCGGAATTGATGGGATGATCCCCTACTTGTTTTGGAGAGTAACTTAGTTTATTATCCTCCACGTGGTCATTCGCAGTTTGCAACTGCTTTTTTGACAATAAAGATTATTACTACCTTATTATTATATTCATACCTTTGCCGGACGTAATGACGAATCTCACGTTTTTCAACATTATTAACTAAGCACTCCGGCGTTTACTTTGCGACCAAGAGGCGCTGGTCCAAATCACGCAGCAAAAGAGTTAACAATGATCGGTCGAAAATGAGAGGGAGGGGGTAGCGAGAGGAGCGAGCGAGAAAATGAGTAAGAGCCTTGCCCTTCGCCCCCTCCCAACGCCACGCCTTATACTCGTCACTTATTCACCCTTCCAAACGAGAAAAATAAAAAGGGACGAGGTTCACACCGGCTGCGTACACAAAACGATTTTCTCCCATTGTCTTGAGCACCTTTTCCCGCTCTCCGCCTTCGCCTCACAGACCCCCGCACGAAGTGTACGTTGATGATTATAGAGGAGCAAGAGGGGGTATCAACCTATTTGTATGATTATAGGGTTGCAATGTGTCACTCGGGTGGCCAGTAAGCTTCTTCTCGTTAGTGTGAGCGGTTATTCATGGCGCTAAAGTAGAAAAAAAGAATATCTTCAACCAATGACCACGAAACGTGAATCATTTTACCGTTGCGCGCCGCAAATTGGGAGGGTTAAATTTACGGCTTCCATAAAAAAATGTCATTCTTCATCTCCTGTGATAGCACTTTCTTCCTTTATTGTTTCGGTTTGGAATTTATGAAGGACGATTTAGAAGCGGAAGTTGAAGAAAGCGGAAGCATATGGAGGACTTTCCCAAAACCCCAAGGGGTGTTTGGTTCGCATTCCTTGTGAGGCGGTATGCTTATAAGGGTGATTCACTCTTAATAGGCATCTTCACCTGTCACCGTAATCATTCATCTTTGAGCCGATATCATTCATGGATAACCAAGGGTTTGCACTCATTAACTTGGGGCCAATATTTCATAGCTTCATAAACACACATTTCTCTATTCGTCCAAAGGAAGGTGAAATGGATGATTTTAGAAGCTCTCGGAATCACGGAGTAACAAAATTCAAATATCTCTTGGTATAAAGTAAAAATTAGAAACTTTTCATCTCTGGAAGCTAGTCAAAGAATTGTAGCGGAATGTAAATTCGATTACATTTTTAGTGCCTGTGCACGATGGTATTTTGAAAATTAAAAACTTTTTTGTTGGGTAATCCAAAGCTATTTTAACTTTAATTCGTATATGTTTAGTGAAATTCAAGCTTGTATTACGGTACGATTTTTCTTTCGTGGTGAAATGACGTAAGCGTAAAGGAGGCGGGAGGTGTCCAGAGACGGACAAGGAAGATTCTCGCTCATGCGTACCTTGCCAGCAGTCTACTGCGCACTCAGACGTCATTTTACCACAGGATAATCGCACTGTACTTTGTTTTTGATACAAGAACCTTTAGATTTTCAACAATTATAACTCACTTTGATTCTGAAGCACTAAATACGAACGAACGTATTTCGTATTTTTGACCCAATTTTATAACAATAGTGACCTTTATGCTGTGCTAGCTTTAAATTGATTCAGCTAATTGTGTGTTCACTTTTAAGGCTAAAACCAATTCTGATAAGGGCAAGCCTAGCTCTCCTACAATACAGCAAGGGCTCTAATGACCTAGATGTTGGCGAGACCTGTAACCTCAATAATATAATAATAACATAAACAATAGGGTAGCCGTTCGAAACTTGTCCTCGATAAGTATCTTCGGGATCCTTTAATGTTTAAATGGCTGTTAGGCGTGTGCCCCTCAAACCTTTCAAAGGATATTTTCCTTTAATTTTCCATTTAAACTTTACATATCTTTACCTGCTTTTAAACTATTTACTTTTTAGTAAATTACTGAAGTATAAGGTATTTGCAATAATACGTAAAAGCCATGGTTAAACAATCTTTATATATTTTTGTAAAACTAGTGTATAACTGTCCTTTAATTGCTAGTGATCCACATAATTGATTGTATTTATCAAACCAATAAACTCTGTATCATATTCTAAATGATCTTCTCCAAACATATCTCATGAAATAAGTTTCGATCTTTCTTTTACATATTGTTCCAATCCTTATCTTACAACTATTCTCATTTTTTATTGGGTGGTTTCCATGTTCGGAGTGTGTGTGTAGAGATGAGCAGGATTCAAGAAATTCTGCGAATGATTCATAGGAAATCGACGTTATTCAGCAACCTCCAATATTGGCCTATTTTAATCTTCCTTATAATCCAAAATGACAGTTGTTAGTGTCCCCCTCGAAATTTCTAAATTGTATTATTGCACAATCCCGCGACCTCCATCATATTTAATTGTTTATTTCCTTGCGTATTTGTATTTCGAAATCCGAACTATCAAACATAATTTAAAATGTGCAACTCAAACAATATCCCTTTTTCGGCAGTTTCTATTAACACATTTATTTTTTCGTTTTGCTGCAACAAGTAATCATATGATAATATGAGCTAAAGTTTTGAACTGAATTATTTTATTTAGTAAAATTATCTACGTCTATCTTTTAAAGTGATAAATTTTAACAAACTTATTTAAATTTAGTCATTTATCCATGAAATATCATTAAATTTTACAACTTAATTTTTTGAATAATACTAAATAACAAATATACCGAAGATTTTTAAAAAACATTGTTTTGGAAGATGATTGGATTGTGGAGTATTTTATTGTAGCTAAATACTTCAAAAGAATGATGGTAATGTTTGGGAGAAAATGATGATGGCTAGATTATAAGTAAAACGTTGGAGAGTAAATTTAGTTTTCTTCATCTTGGCTAAATCCTTAATATGATGGCATCTAATTATTGATTATTTTTGTTCCCTTAATATGCACTTAATGTGCACTTTTCCGCATTGAATTTACAATTCGCTACATCTGCTTGGATAACTTCAAGGAGATAATATTTTGTCTCATAATAATTACGCGACCATGTATTTTGCAACTATTTCTGAAGTCTCTTCACATCTTACAAACGTTTTCCGCTCTTTTGAGTTTTTTTTTCACTAGTATGCCATAGAATTAATGGTGACTTTACCATAGCTTAGCAACTGTCGTGCGACAGCTGCGTGTTACGTCCGAAACGCAGCTTACAATGGTGATGGACGCTACGCTTGGTCAGTGTGAACTGTCCCATTGAAACATCATTTAATCTATATTTTAGAGGTAACGCGGAGTCGTCGCTTGAGCAATACTACGTCAGTGTGAAGTGGCCCAAAAAACGAGTTGAAATGTTTGACTAAGTCACTTCACACTTGCGAAAAAAGACTAAGATCATATACATTTGGAAGATATGGCTGTAGCAACGTATGTTCATTTTTCACTAACATCTTGAAATCAGGAGGTTGGGATATCATATCAGATTCATGGCGGTTTTTCACTGCTTTGAGATGGAGTGAATGGCTGGTTTTTCTTTTTCACGATCTTTGCAAAGAGTATACTAAAGCGAAAACATGTTGGTGCCTTAACATTAATAGAGAAATCAACATTTAAATATGGTAACGTATGTTATCATTCTTGGATGGCATAAAACTGTTTCCAGTAAAATTATTCTGTGAGTTATGATGCTGTCAAAAGAGTGAGATATCATAAACTTGACGAGATTACAGGGGAAATTAACTGTAAAAAAAAGTCCTTGTCTTATCAAACTAATCAGTGCACTTCTCGAAACTTTAATGTCTCATTCGAGAGAAGTAAAAAGACAGCTTGAAACGCCTTTCCACTTCCTCGACAGAAGTACCCATAATCGAAAGGAAAACATTCCATTCAGCGCGAAAACATAGAGTGCGTGCGACCGCGACCGCACCCACGCGTCTCGCCCACGCGCCTCGCATTGCCCCCGGCCTCGTGACGCGGACATTCGCGCCCGGCGTCAGGGGACGGGTGACGCTAACGAAAACTATCACAACAAAGCGTTATCTCACGTCTCGTTTGGTCGGTGATGTGGCTTCCGGCGGCGATACGCGACCGAAAACAAGACGTCCAAGGCAAACAGCGACCGAGTGGGTTCTGCGGTGTCCGCGGGAACGTTCGGTGGGGTGGGACGGGGTGGGGAGTGGCGAGGAGGGGTCCCCGCGGGTGGCATGTGTCGCGTGAATCAGTTAGCGATAAGGCGTTCAGAAGTCGCCTCTCCGGGTGGGCTTCCGCTCCGGGTTTACACGCGTTACTCAGCGATTCTGAGGCGACGCCGCTCCGCGTTCAGAGACGGAGAGCTGCCCACTCTGCCGTGCTATGGCGGGGACAAGTCGGAGGGGAGGAGAGGTGGTCCTGTCGCGTCGAGTTACCAGATGATTGTCCACGTCAAACCTGAGAGGAAACAATGGGTTTGTCCTAGTACAACCTATGACTGGTGCATGTAAGTCAATAATACCCCATTAGTTATGATTCTTTCATTAACTTAAATGATATTTTCAAAATAATCAGTGATAATGAACTCAACACCATGGAATGTACTGCAAATATCTTCTTTCATATAAGTTAGTGCAATTTAGTAGTGGAGTCAGCGTGACTTAGTAGGTAGAGCGCTGAGTTGCTGGCTGGATAGCAGGGATTCGAATTTTCCTTCTCACCTAAACAGCCAGATTGCCTCCCAGGCCTATTCAGGCTCCTGTAAAATGAGTACCGCGCCTATCCTGCGGTCAAATCAGCCGGAGCGAGATGGTGGTAACATTTCCTCCTAGTGCCGAGCTCTACACTCCGTAATTAATGAAATGAATTATGTTCTGTTTAATAGACAACATACTATAAGTGTTCCGAAATAGGACTGGAAAATATTGATAATAAATATTAATAAATATCTATTTGTGAATGACAGCAATTCAAAATGAAAAATTGATTAGTTAGAATACAATAGCTGATAAATTCAAAATAATAAAAAACCGTGCTGTACAACTATATTCTGTCCCGAATCAGTATGAGCGGAGAATAAATAATTGTTATGAAATATTCCTCTTCTTACCTTTAACACGTCATTAGAGCTCTTTATAAGAAAACCAATGACGAAATTATTTTTCCTATCCATCTTAATTTTTTCGAGCCCAGTATTTTAATGCCGATAATTTTGACTGGTAGATATTTTTTCTTTGTTATATTTGTAAATGGGAAATGTAGCGTGCTATTGAAGCTTATCTACATGGAGCGATAGGAGATGGGAATTGGGTGGTAGGTTATTGTTAGCAGGTGGGTCGGCTAGCTGAGTTTACCAACAACTTGGCCCACGTGGAGGGGTTAATAGAAGTAGTTAGTAATAGTTAAGAGTCATTGATACTATGAGGAGCTGGAGCTAGAGGAAAGAAGGTATGCGTTTCAGTAGTCACAGCTATATGAGCTGGGACATTAATGTGGAAAAGATCCAAATTTTCTGGCCCCATCGGGAATCGAACCCGGGATGACATGAGTGACAACACTACCACCTGAACCATCGGAGATTTAAATTTCGTAGAAGTTCAAATGACACGAACATACTTCAAAGATACGCGAAGCGAGAAAGCCCGGTTAATAAGCACACGCAAGCAATGACATCTCTATATAGCTACCACGCGAATTCTAGAACTCAGCTCAAACATTTTTCAAGAGGGAAAATCTCATCGGGCGCTCGTGGTGCGGGAGGAAGGGAGAGACCTGTTGAATGAGCGAAGAAGAGAGAATGTGCCATGCACAGAAACGGAGAGGGCGCATTGGGAGCGCTCGAGGGCGGATGCCAGAGGCAGTGGCAGCGTGGGCGGTTGTGGTCCCTAAACGGCGGCATTGACAGTGCCCGGTTCCCGGAAACAGCGTATTTACTCTGGCGAAGCAGGAATGCGGGCGTTGTGGATGCCAAGGGTGAGAGAAGCGGGGGCGGCAGGAGGGATGGCAGAGGGGCTGCGCGGGTCAGGGAGGCAGGTGCGCGCTAATTAAGAGCAAGCGCAGCACAATGCGGGGAGGGCGCGCACTGCTCCGCGTTAGTCAACAACGACGCTCCCAAACACCGCCACCGCACAGTCTCCCTCGTCCTCTCCCCTCGCGCACACTGTCCTCACCGTCAAGAAAATGAAATTAAAGGACAGTGACATGTGTATTTGTGGACGAGACACTGAAACGGTTGACCATGTGCTTATCTACATGCAGCGATAGGAAGTAGAAGTTGGGTGGTAGGCTATTGTTAATAGGTGGGTTTACCCACAACTTGGCCCACATGGAGGTGTTAGTAGGAGTAGTTAGTAATAGTAAGAATTAGTGATACTTGGAGTAGTAGGAGGATAGAAGAAGGACGGTCCGCTTTTCAGTAGTCACAGCTATGTGAACTGGGACATTCATGTGAAAAGGATCAAATTTTTTCTGGTCCCGTCGGGAACTGAACCCGGAGTGACATGGTGGTCAGCGAGCACTTCATCTCCTTAGCCAACGGAGGGGTTTGTACTTTATGAGTGTGAAATAAATGATTGGAGTAATGAAGAGGCTTGGCAACTTGACACCTGACAATTGGGAAATTATATAGGATATAAAACTACACATGAAATTTTGGAGGAATATGTAAACAGAGTACAAGGAGAGTAATGAAAATAGAAATGGACCAATAGATAGCAGATGTATCTTCCTTGCGAAGGGGACGTCAATGTTACTGCGGCATTTCCATGAGCAGCTTAGAAGAGGCATAAAAATGAGGAAGAAACCAAAAGAACAAGTATGAAAATAATATTGTTGTAAATTAGATGTAAATAATATGACCAAGACCCTGGTAATAGTTTGTAGCTGAGGAACAGGGATTTATGAGTTT